>JAEQBH010000564.1:1200000-1571783 GCA_016808115.1 Tetrastigma voinierianum
TATGTTTTTGCATTTAATGTTAACCGACTCCAAATTCGTATTACTCATCGTCTCCTTTAACTTAGCCAAATTTCCAGAGGTTTTTTGGTATTTTCATGTATTGAGTGTGGCCTATATAAACCCCTCTCTTTGTAATAAAGAGAGAAATTTTGGGGGAAGCAAACACCTGGGGAGAGAAGAATTTGTAAGTTTTCATTTTTGTAAATAAAGTCTTGTATTTAGTTGTATTTTGCTTTTCTCTCTCTTCTCTCTCCTCTTTCCCATATATTTTTCTACCGCCAAACACCCCCTCTCGAGGATGACAACTCAAGAGAGATGTTTCGCTGTTTCCTTTTCTTTGAAGAGAAGGAAGCTAGCTCGGGCAAAGGGGGGCATACATGTCGCCCTCTTGTGTTGTACATGTGCATCAGATGATGGTCTTCATCTTCTCAAATTGGGGGTTGGAATAGCTTAATGTTAATGATTCGCCAATACTCTATGCTTAGGATACAAAGGCATACTTAATGCTGATGCAATCGTGGTTTTTTAGATGTAGTCTTTACGAGTCCAAATGATATTTAATGCCAGGTTTCAAACTGAAAAGGCCATAGCTGCATGCTACCCGTGTTGACTCAAATAGGAGTTGCTGTAAGGGTGAGGTTTGCTAGTTAAACATAGATCCTAAGTATACCGTGGACTATAGTCATTCATAAAGCGAGGATGAAAACCCTGAGGGACACTTCGTTTATACCTTAAGTTACCAAGTTAGTGATCTAAATCTTCAAAGTTAATCTCTTTTCACACTTCATTTTCTGCTTACAAATTCTCGCAGCAAACTACTCAATCAAGCTAAGCAACCAAAAAGTCCAAATAGAAAGCCTTACCTTTTACACTACGCAGATTACTCTTATAGGATGAAAACCCATCCCCGTGTTCGACCCTAGATCACTATACCTAAGAAGAGCTCGACTACCAAGCAAAGTAGTAGGAACTTAGGTGTATATAAATTTTGTTGATTTTAGCTCAAATTTCATCGTGGCACGACCAATGGCGCCATTGGCCGGGGACGGTGCCAAACTACTAATGGTAATATGCAAACAGATCAACATCACAAGTGAAGGTAACTTTACCTCTTTGTTTCACTCACATGTGAACTCCGCGCTTTAATTACTTTGTAGTGACTGCAGACCAAGCCGCTTAGTCAATTTTTAATTTTTAGTTATTTAACTTTAATCTTTTACAAGCCTCAGAGCTTGCTCTTTGTCATTTCTAATTCTGCAACAAGTGTTTACGCACAAAGGATGTAGACACATCGTAGACAGATAGATAAGTACACAACTCGACCTAGCTAGTGAAGCTAGTGTACATACCGATACCACGGATCCCATACCCGAGGAACAACAGAGTCAACCAGAATCCCATGAATCCAAATGCTTATAGAACCACGAGGATCACATCCACCCTCCTAGAGTTACAAGGCTCCATCCTCGTATCATTCCTCCTACTCGAAGACGTAGCAGCTGGAGCTACATTCGTACCCCTACTCCCCATATCATGGTATGAAAAATGAAAATCCATACACTCATATTAGGGATTTTGAGGAGGTTTGCACTACCTTCAAGGAAGGTATGATGGACATGGATTGCCTGGGCTAAAAGCATTTCCATTGACTTAAAGGACAAAGGCCAAGATATACAAACTCATTCAGGCCTGTAACCATTAGAAATCGTCTGAGCCAGCAGTGCACTTTGAAGAAATTCTTCAATGCTCATAAGACTAATAATTTGAAAAAGACAAATTTATACCTTTCGCAAATTCATGATGGTGAGAGATTTTACCAAAGTGGTCAGGAAAGATTTATGGAAACCATCGTTGCATGCCCACATCACGGGTTTGACACTTGGATGTTGGCAGGAACCACTTCTATGGTGGTATGTCTCCGCTTACGAGGCGCCTTTGGAAACCATGTGTGGAGGAGACTTTCCTCGAGTAAGCATCCGACGGCCATGGATTTTTTAAATTACGTGGTCGAAACTTCTAAGGCCGGATGAGCCTAACCCCAGAGAAATGGAAAGGATGAGACCTACGCTAACCAAAGGGATGTACGTGACCGCGCAGGAAATAGAGAAACGAGCTAGATTTCAATCAGAAGCTAGGAAGGTAGAGGAGTCAGGCAACAAATCTAAGAGGTGCATGCAAAGGATCGAATCCTACACAAGCCTAATCCCCGCACCACTTCCAACCCTCAGACACTCCAAGAGAACCATGTCCTATAGCCATGCAAGCAAGGAACTACGTCAGAATGTGTGAAACACCGTAGACAATCTCAAACCACAACAATCCAATGCTCCATGGAAATACCTACACTCCACCGAGGAAATCACCCTAACCTTGCAGATGGGAGACCCAACCCCCCGCTTATGTGCACCCTGTGCCAAACCCCGCCTTGGTACCTCATCACAACAACCACCATCCTCTCCATGGAACAATATATTGAATTCCTGAGTAAGGTGGTAGCAAATTTGTCGAAAGCAACAAAAGGAATCAATGTGCAACTCACAATAAAAGGATTGATATCGTAGAAAGTACACTAAACAAGAGAATAGGGAGTTGACTCAGAGCAATCTCAACCTTTAAAATTGACAACCCATGCATTCAATCACAGATCAACAACTTGCTAGA
The DNA here is from genome assembly GCA_016808115.1 of Tetrastigma voinierianum. NCBI lineage: Eukaryota > Viridiplantae > Streptophyta > Magnoliopsida > Vitales > Vitaceae > Tetrastigma > Tetrastigma voinierianum. The sequence goes on from JAEQBH010000564.1 coordinate 1,202,662, forward strand.
GGTACAAGAGAAAGGAGGTTTCCACTCACAAACACTTCCAAATCCCAAGGGAATTCATCAGGTGGGGTCATCCAACAATTCAGAATGGATGAAGTTAAGGCTATAATTACCCTGAGGAGTGGAAAAGAGGTTGATCAACCCATGCCAAAGCCTGTTGAAGAATCCAATCAAGGAGAAGAACTGTAGTCTGATCATATTCTCCTAAAGGAGGATTCAATGAAATAATCGTGATACCACCTCCATTCCACAAGCACTTAGGAGGAAAGAAGAAGGCAAATCATCATGTGCATTCTCAGGTTTTAAGGCAAGTGAAGGCAATATACCTTTTACCGGACCTAATCAAACAAGTCCCCTTATGCAAAATTTTTCTAAAGATCTTTGCAATAAATCAAGAAGGGATTGTATCGAGAAGAAAGAATTTCTCACTGAACATGTCAGTGCCATAATCCAAAGTAAATACCCTGTCAAATACAAAGATCCTGGATCTCCCACACACTCTAAATTTCAATATTAGGAATTGCATAGAAAAGTCCTTGCTTGATTTAGAGCCGCTGTGAACCTAATGCCTAGATTCAAGATATACAGCGCTAGGTTTAGGTGAACTTAAACCTACTAACATCACACTCTCATCAAGCCGATAGATCAAAGTGAAAACCTTGCAAGTGGATAGTTGAGGATGTCTTAGTGAAGATAGGACAAATTCTACTACCCAAGAGATTTTGTGGTACTTCGAAGACCGAACCAATTGCTAGTGAACCCAATCATGTACCAAATCATCTTAGAAGACCATTTCACACACCAATGCAATAATAATCACGGAATGGAGTCATGCAACTTACATTTGCAACATGACCTGAGTTGAACATCTTCATTCAATAACAAAACATGAGTCATAGAAAATGAAAATCATATAACCGCGAAGTAGTTTCAATTGGTCACAGCAGAGCAAAATGTCCAGAACAGTGCGGAGAGATCAGTCAACAAGATGAAGAAGGTTTAGCTCCGCCATCAACACCAAACCGCAAACCAACTCGCCCCAATCTTGCCAGCTTCATCACGAGGAGCAGATCAACACCAGCACCCAACAAAATGGAATCAGCCCGTGCTATCGTGAAGGGTCGAGGAGATCATTCTCCTCGATCCCCTTGAGTAATTTTTGAGATCGGAATCGGTTCGGTGTTTTCAAAAACCGAATTGCAGTTCCACAATTTTTACTTTCTGTCTTAAGTTAGTTAATTTTGATAGTTTCAGTTATTTTTCGAAAATTTTTTAATTTAGCATTTTTCATTTTTTAGTAATTTAGTTTGTATAGTATAGTTTTGTGTTTTAATTTTTAATTACAGTACATATTATAATAATAATTCTTATTTTATATATTATTAATTAATTTAAACTTTTTGAAATGCAAAGTAGTTAGATTTTTGGGCTTATTTCAATTCGCTAAAATAGCTAAAATCGCGGTGAAGACCCTTCGTCGCCCATGTCAAGTTCTATATAAACCCTGAGGGATAGCCAAATAGTCACTTCATATTTCCCCCAATGGGGCTTCCGGCCTCTCAGCCAATTAATGCCCAAAAGTGCACTGAACTATATTAGATGTTTTGAGTGCTTTTGTACATTAATCATGTCATTTATACCAATTGGAAGTGTTCTGGGGCCTTCTTAGTAGTACTTATGCCATTTAGAGAGTATTTTTGGTCAAGCTTTGGTGCTTTTGCGCACTTTCGAGTTCAATGTCTAGATAAATGACGAATCATGAAGTTTCAATCAAGTCTCACCATCACTCAAATTTTTACAATCAATGAGAAAACCAAGGCAAAATGAAGAAAACGTGATGCGCCAAGACAGAGGCAATGCGTTGAAGGATCAACAAAGTCGAATTTTCATTGTCATGGTAAATTTTCGTTAGGATCATTTAAAATTTCGCAATCTTAGCCGGTAAAATTTCGCAACTCCAATAAAACACAAAAATTCTCGCTAGACCCATCCCAATTTCGCTAGTACTGTTCCTTAGCGAAAAAACCTGATTCGCTTCTACAACATTTCGCTAGCTTAAGCGAAATTCGCTAGATAAGCGAGAGTGCTCAGCCTTAAAGCGAAATTTTCCATTTCGCTAGGCTGTGATTTCGCTGGTCCAGCGAAATTCTCGACCCTAAGCGAAATTTGATGCCTCGTCATGCTTTGTAATTAATGCCAAGTAGCCTCGAACTTGGTGTGTGCAATTGTCAATAACTTAGCCAATTTCATAGGTTTTTAGTATTTTCATACCTTGAGGAGACTATATGCCTACTTGTTTTGTAACTTTGTACTTGAAGGGTGGTGAACAATCTGTGGAGAAGATATTTTGTAAGTTTTTATTTTGTGAATAAAGTCTTTTTTATTTTAGGTTTGCTTTTATTTCTTTTCCTCTCTTCTCTCTCTTGCTTTCTCTCCCTTTCGATTGCCAAACACCTCTTGAGGATAATGACTCAAGAGATGCTTGGCTAAGCCTCCTTTCTTGAAGAGGAAGGAAGATTTAGCTTGAGTGGTGGGGCATATGCATGTTGTCCTTTTGTATTAAAGCTACGGGTAGCAGTGTATTTATGGCCCTTATTCTCAAAACATAGTTGCATAACATGGGATGTTATTGATTTGGCCAATACTCTCCATGCTTTAGGACTGTTGTTCTTTAGATGGTCTTTACGAGCCTCTGAGATAATATTTACATGTTAGGGTTCTTCAAATTAGGGTTAAAATAACATTTCCTGTTATTATTTTATTAATACTCTCCATGCTTTAGGATGCGTGCTCGGGTGAGATGCCTTTGTTGTTCTTTAGATAGTCTTTGTGAGCCTGCGAAATGATAATTTAATGTTAGGGTTTTAAGGCCCCAAAAGGGCCATGCTTGCATGCACTACTGTTTGACTCAAATAGGAGATATTTCATGGGTGAGGTTGCTAGTTAAATATAGATCCGGTTATACCATGGACTATATGTGTTGCATGTCTCTTGAGGATAAAACCTGAGGACCTTGTTTGCCTTACCAACTTGCCAGAGTTAGTGACAATTCTTCAAAGTTAACTTTTCACCTTTTAATTTGATTTTTACAATTTCTCGGTTTTCAACTTCATTCCCACTTCATTTTTTGAAACCTGATTCCAAGAGTCGAATAGAAAGCCTTATTATTGCACTGAGTGCAAACCATTTTTAGGATGAAAACCCATCCAGTGATGACCCTGAACCATTTTATCTGCGATAGCTTGACTCACAGCGGCGGTAAGTAAGGGCTTTAAATTGTATATAAATTTTGTTGATTTTAGCTCAGCTCTTTGTGGCCACACGAATCAAATGGCGCCAGATTGCGAGGATGGTGCCAAACTACTAATGGTAAGTTGAAGAGTACTTGTGATCAACATCACAAGTGAAGGAAGTAACTGCCCTTACGCATTTTTAGCTCGATTACGGGAAGCTACTTGATTTACTTCACTTTGCGTGCTTCCTTGCTTTGTTTCGATTCGATTTTCATTGATCGATTTTTATATTTTAGTTAATTTTAATCTTTTGCAGGTTGTTTGTTGCTCTTTGTTGTCTCTTTGGTATGTAACAATGTGTATGCAACGATGGGATAAGAGACACTTAGGTAGATTGAATAGGATAAGTCCTGACTTAGCCGGCTAGTGAAGTTAGTGTGCAGTGATACCATGGATCTCATGCACGAAGAGCAGCAGGTAACCAGGAACCCCATGAATCCAAATGCCTATAGAACCATGAGGGATCACATTCACCCTCCTAGAGTTAGTGCCCCTTCCTGCATCATACCTCCTGCTGAAGATGTAGCAGTGAGGCCCTATCTGGTACCTCTACTCCCCACATATCATGGTATGGAAAATGAAAATCCAAGCACTCATGTATTAGGGATTTTGAGGAGGTTTGTACTTCCTTGAGGAAGGTATGATGGACATGGATTTGCTGGGGCTAAAGGCTTTCCATTGACTCTAAGGACAAGGCAAGATGTGGCTCCAACTCATTGAGGCCTAGAACCACCATGAAATTGAGATTTGTTTGCGAGGCTAGATTCTTGAAAAAGTTCTTCGGTGCTCATGACCAATAATTTGAAAAGACAAATCTGCACTTTTCACGCTCATGATGGTAGGAGATTTTACCAATGTTAGGAAGATTTATGGAAACCATCGGTGCATGCTCCACCATGGGTTTGAGCACATGGATGTTGGTGAACCTTCCCTATGGTGGTATGTCTCCTGCCATGAAATGACTCTTGAAACCATATGTGGGGAGACTTTTTAAGCAAACATCTATTGATGAAGCCATGATTTCTTAAATCGTGGTGAGAGCTTATAAGGGTTGGGATCAGGCTTAACCTGAGAAACGGATAGGATGAAACCACCGGTCTGACGAAGGGGTGGGATGTATGCACTTTCTTTGAAGAAATAGAAATGAGAGCTAGGATTTCAACCCTAAGCGGAAGGTAGAGGAGAAGCGAGGCAAACAGTTCGGGAGGTGCATGCGGTGACTGAAAATCCACACTTTACCCGATCTAATCCTTGCAATTTCCAATCCCTGCGCCCAGCGAAGCAGTGTCACATGGCCCTGCGGTGAAGGTTTGATGTCGAATGTGCAAAAACAACGTAGGACAATACAAGCCCACAACAATCCAATGCTCCATATGAAGTAGCCTGCAATTCGATTGGAGGAATGCTAATCTTGCATGAGACCTAACCCCACATTTGCCCTTTGTACCCCGAGGTACCAGGCCTCAATTTGGGTTTCACCCCTCACCGATCCACGAAACCACCATCCTCTTCTCCATTAGAGCAAGAGCCCATATTGAATTTAGGTAAGGTGGTAGGTACTTTCAGTGAGAACAAAGGAATTAATGCGCAAGCGCGCAGAGTTGATGCTATAGAAATTACATTGAATAAGAGAATAGATGGGCTTGAGACGATCTCGACGAGAAAATTGATAACTACGGTATTCAATCACCAAGATCAACAAGTTCTTAGAAGTACAAGAGAATGGAAGGAGTTTCCATCACAAAAGCGAGTTCCAAATCTAAAGGGAATTCATGAGGTAGGATTATCGACGACCAGAATGGATGAGGTTAAGGCCTTAATCACCTGAGAGTGGAAAGAGGTTGATCGGCCTATGCCAAGGCACATTTGAAGAACTGGGCGAGGGGAGGAAGAATTGCAACCTGAGCATATTCTCTAGAGGAGGATTCAATGAAATACATATACCACCTCCATTTCCCACAAGCACTTAGAGGAAAGAAGCTGACTCATCGGCGGGCTACTTGGGGTTTAAGGCCAGTGAAGGTTAACATGCCTTTCACTTGGACCTAATCGAGCAAGTCCACCTTATCTGAAAATTTTGAAAGATCTTTGCACAATCAAGGAAGGGATTAGGCATTGAGAAGAAAGGAATTTCTCCCTTTGAACATGTCAGTGCCATAATCCAAAGTAAATGCTGCAACCAATCTGAATCTGGATCTCCCATGATTTAGTCAATATTGTGGTAGGGTGCATAGAAAGTCCTTGCTTGATTTAGGAGCCAGTGTGAACCTAATGCCGTATTCAGTATACAAGCAGTTAGGTTTAGGTGAACTTAAACCTACTAACATCACACTCTCATTGACGATAGATCGGTAGAAATCCTTTGAGTGGATAGTTGAGGATGTCTTAGTGAAGATAGGCAAGGAATTCTACTACCGGTAGATTTTGTAGTACTTATTCTTAGACGATTGCTAGTAGACCCAATCATGCTTACCAATCATCTTCGGAAGACCATTTTAAGCCCTTTGCCAATGCAATAATAAATTGCCGGAATGGAAGTCATGCAATTAACTTTTGGTAACATGACCATGGAGTTGAATATCTTTCATTTGAACCTTGAACATGAGTTCTTTAGAAATTGAAAATCAAATTTCTGATGAGGTTGTTTCAATTGATCAGTGTGCAGGAAAACACAATACTCAAGAAATGCAAGGAGTGATCAACCATGGAGATGAAGAAGAATTGGTCTTCCCAACAACACCAACAGCAAGCCAATTACTCAATTCAACAGCCATCACTGAGGAACAGTACAAGAGTGGTGGCAAACCTGATGGAATTAGCGGGAACAAAACAGGGGTTGAGAGATTATCCTCCTTGACCACTCCTTGAGTAATTTTAGTAAATTAGGCTGGTTTGGTGTTCTAAAGGCAAATTGCAGTTCAACAATTTTTGTTTGTTATTTGATCATTTCATTTAGCTATTTTTTAGTATGTTTCTTAATTTGTGACCTTTCCGTTTTAGCAAGTTGGTAGAGTATTTTATATTATCTTATATTAAATAATTAGATATATTCTATTTCCTAACTAATTTTAATTTTTACTTTTAATAATATATTAATTTTCATTTTAATCTGAAAATTTGAATTGCGGGTAATTATCTTGGGTGTGAGCTAAATTACATTAAAAATATAGCCAAAAATTAGCGAGATGACCCTTCGAATTTTAGTTGGATCTTATATAAACTGGAGGAGTTTGTTTAGATGCCACTTCACATTCTCCCCCTCCCAGCCATTGTAGGCTCCCATGAAGCCACAGAGTCGATCCTGCCGCCTCAGGCCACGCTCAAAGGCTCCTTCTTGGAGTTAGTATGCGGGTGGGCGTATGACCCACACGGGCTTTGCGACTAAAGTTTCTAGTATAGCCATCCTCGGTCACGTGCGCACCAGCCATTACCCAGGAGCCTTGATGAGCCGCCTCACTTGCGCGCGCACGAGCCCGATTGTTCCTTTGCGGCTGAGCCATTCGCTGCCGTGCCCCGGTTCAGCTTCTTGGTGCCACGCCTTAGCATCCGATTCATTTCACAAGGCCACGATTTGCGAGTTGAGGCCATTTCCGGTATAGTCGGTGAGCCACTGGTGGTTGCTAGCGGGCCAGGCTCGATGGCCTTCGGAGATCTTGATTCGGACATATAGTGCGGCGGTTTGTTTTGATCGTCGCCTTTACCGAGTATTTACTTGATCTCCGGATATAGTTCGTACTGCAAAGTGGAGTCCGTCTTGACCTGGGTGGTCGGCCTTTGAGAGTGGCCCATTTCGAGGTCGGCTCACCCATGCCATCACGGTCAGGAGGCAATCTCAAGGGAGCCTGGGGATTTAGGCGTTCTCCCGGACTGGATGGGACCGGGCCGTGGCACGTACCCGCGAGGAGGAGAGTTAGGAGGAGGCAGGCCCTCAGTAGACCCGCACATCGGACGGTGAGTCATCTTCCACCCCGGACCCCCACCGTCTCCGATTACTCATTCTAAAGCGACTTCATCACCCGGTATGCCTTGAGTCGAGATCGGGAGGCCTTATTTGTGGGGAGACCCCGGTCGGGGAATGTGCGACTCCACAGTGAGTTTCCTTGGGGAGTCATTTATGACATCTCCCGCGTTGAGGCGGCCAGGATATCGAGTCTTTGAGATTGATCGGGAGTATTCCTCCTGCCCTTCGTGACTCGCCGACGGTTTTGTGCAGAGTGGTACGGCGGTTTACCACTCGCATGACATCGAGGAGACAGACGGTCCACTAGAGATTCAGTTCGATTATAGATGGCCGCCTGGTGTACTCGGGCCAGTAAGATATTTGGCTGACGTGGGATTACGCATCTGTGGCGCAATTCAGGAGGGTTATAGACTTGGGCCCACGCCCCTCCCGCGAGGAGATGGGTAAAGAGACGCGGCGAGGAACATCGCTGGCGGTCGATTATTCTACGAGGAGGCAGCTTAGCCTCGGTCTGCTGATTGACCATTTGCTGTGCGGGTTTGTTCCTGCGGCGTATGGGAGGAGAACCATCACAGGCACTTTGGATCTCGGAGGATTTTGGTTCGATCCCTCTGAAATTGGTGATGGCCTCCTTTTGCATTTGAGAGAAGGACCGTGAAAGAGGCCGGCCGGCGGAAGCTGTCCAGCTGCGATCTGAGACTCTCTGCTATGTTCTCGACGGATGGATTCCCAGGCCAGTACAGAGATGAGGCTAGATGCAGCTAATGTAGTGTCGTGGAAATGGGTTATATTTATGCCGTCTCATTCTATCTGACCACGGGACCGGGAGGGAGTCACCGTCGGGAAATTTGAGGACTACCATATAGATTATATTCTGTCCACTGAGCCGAGTGCGAGGACTCCATTTGAGATCGTTCACCTCATCTCCTCCACATACTACATCGAGCTGCAGCCAGATACTCCGGGCCTTCTATTGACACATCATTCATGGAGTACATCCATGCCTAGCTAAGGGAGATAAATTTGGGTGTGATGGATGCCATCTGCTCCCTTTGCGGCTACACGGGCTGCCCGAGGATCGAGTTGGCCCAGTCTGTCATTCTATCTTGACCCGGGATTATGACCCGCACAGGTCTTCCTCATGTTCTGATCGTGAGGAGGGCCCTGGCGATCAGAGGCTTCATTGGATATTAATTTGCGGTATGACGATTTCGGGCCACAGCCCACCACCACCACAGCGGTGAGGTGGTTAGGTTTCTTGATTTTGTTTAGTTACCGGCTTTATCAATTTGCTGCTAATTTTGTTTAGGATTTATGTATTAGCCATAGTAGGCGGTAATGCTTTTTATTAATCTAGCTTTGTATGCATGTACTAGCCACTTTGGCTATATCAAAAGCTATTCAGTTTATATATATACAGCTTTTTGTACATATCATGTTTTGTGCCTCCACTAGGTTTAAATGTGTTTTTCTTTTCAATTGAACAATTAAATTGCTACAATTGGACAATTGAATTGCTTCATGTTGGAAAATTGAATCACTATTTGTCACTTATATGCTAGGACAAATTCCATGCTTAGAACGATTTTGGTCATTTGAGATTCCTGCATGCTCAACTTGAAATTTCTCCTTATGCTAATTTCTTTACTGCACTCAGATTGTTCAATGGGGTACATGAGGTGTATTGCCTTCTTTTAAGCACCCAAATTAGGCCTTAGGTATGTTGGCTACCTAAGATAGTTTTGAGAGTTACCATTTGAGAGACCAATGTTGTCTTCCAAAGGAAAAGAAAGAAAAGCAGAAGAAAAAGAAAAAGAAAGAAGAAAAGAAAAATAAAGTCGTGAAATCTTGCTTTGAGCAGAGACACGGTCAGGGTGTATCGTGAAGCCTTTAGAGCAGATGCCTAAATGCAATTGTTTAAAGTCATCGATTTAATTATTAGATTACATGGGTGGATAGGTGAAGTTTAATGGCTTGTAGGATTAGTAATTTTCGAGTCATTCGGTCAGGTGAAGCCTTTAGGTTAGTGGTCAAGTGATCCTTTGGCTTGATGCCCTAAACCTTTAGTGGTTGGGTCATCGGTGGACCCGAGTTACACGGACTTTGGTGAAGTCGGTTTAAGCATTGCACCTACGATGTAGATGAATAAGAAAGAAAAGTGTAACTAGCCTATCTAGGTTGTTCAACAGCAAGGCCAATATGTGGTGCTGGGTTGGGGGAGGTACTTGATTTGCGATTTATTGGCTTAATCACAGTTACAAGAACCATTAGACTTAGGTGGAAATTCAAGTTGAAATTATGGATCGATATTGACCTCGAATTGTTCTTGTATGGTTTTGATTCTTTCATATCGGTTTTACAACTTTGATTTCAATTTCTCAAGTTGAGTAATGTTTATATGTATATAAAACCTTTTGAATCATAACCTTTTTGCAAATCACCACATGCATCTCCTTTTCTTTATTTTGCATTCTTCAAAGAGGACTAGCCGGCGTTTTGGTTAGAGTGTGATTAATGCCCAGAAAATTACGATTTTTGAACCACTATATTAGATAGGAGTTTGAGTGCTTTTTTGTACATTACAATCATGTCATTTATACCAATTGAAGTGTTCTAAGTCTTCTTAGTAGTACTTATGCCATTTAGAAGAGTATTTTGGTACATTTTGCGACTTTTGCACTTTTGGAGTTGATATCGAGATAAATGACGAATCATGAAGTTTGAACTCAAGTCTCGCCATCACTCAAGCCCGAGAATCAATGAAAACCAAAGGAAAAATGAAGAAAATGTGATGCGGTTGAAATGGGAGGCAATGCAGGAAGGATCGACAAAATTTGGATTTTTCGCTAAACATGCGAAAATTTTAAGCTAGGATTGCGAAATTTCGCGACCTCGCAAATTCCTTGTTCTCTTAACCTGGAATTTAGCTAGACCCATCAATTTCGCTATATTGTTCATATGAAAAAACCTGTTCGCTACTCACAACATTTTTCGCTAAGCTTAGCGAAATTTCGCTAGCTATGAAAATTATCTGGCCTTAGCGAAATTTTCCATTTTCGCTAGGCCTGTGATTTCGCTAGTTAGCGGGATTCACCGACTAGTGATTTGTGCCCTCGTCATGCTTTGTAATTAATGCCAAACCGCCTCAAACTTGGTGTATTACTTGAATTGTCAATAACTTAGCCAATTTCATAGGTTTTGGTATTTTCATACCATGAGGAGGCACATATAAACCCTCTTGTTTTGTAACCTGTGTGAAGAGGTGGTGAACAATGCATGGAAGATATTTTTGCAAGTTTTTATTTTTGTAAATAAAGTCTTTTATTTTAGGTTTTTCTTTTATTTCTTTTCTCTCTTCTCTCTCTTCTTTTCTCTCCTTTCTCGAATTTGCCAAACACACCTCTTGGGGATGACAACTCGAGATGCTTAGTTCAAACCTCCTTTCTTTGAAGAGGAAGGAAGGCTAGCTTGGTGGTGGGGCATATGCATGTTGTCACTTTTGTATTAAAGCTACAGGTGGTGTATTTATGGCCCTTATTCTCAAAACATAGTTGCATAACATGGGGATATTATTATTGATTTGGCCAATACTCTCCATGCTTTAGAATTTGTTGTTCTTTAGATGGTTTTTCACGAGCCTGCGAGATAAATATTTACATGTTAGGGTTCTTGATTAGGGTTAAATAACATTCTTTGGTATTATTTTGGCCAATACTCTTCATGCTTTAGGATGGAAGTGCTCGGGTGAGAGATGCTTTGTTGTTCTTTAGATGGTCTTTACGAGCCTGCGAAATGATAATTTAATGTTAGGGTTTTAAACTAAAAGGGGCCATAGCGCATCTTTACTGTTTTATTCGAATAGAATGTTTCATGGGTGAGGTTTGCTAGTTAAATATAGATACAGTTATACCTTGGACTATATGTTGCATGTCTCTTGAGGATAAACGAGGACCTTGTTGCCACCCAACGCCAGGGTGTGGCCTAATTCTTCAAAGTTAACTTCACCTTTTAATTTGATTTTACAGTTTCGATTTTCAACTTCATTTCCTTTATTTTGAAACAATTCCAAGAGTCAAATAAGCCTTACCTTCATGCAGTAAACCATTTTTAGGATGAAAACCCGTCCACGTGTTCGGCCACTGAACCCTTTATCACTGCGGTAGCTTGACTCTGCGATGTAGTAAAAACTTTCAGTGTATATAAATTTTTTATTTGATTTTAAGCTCGACCCTCACGTAGCGCGAATCAAGCTCGACCTTAGCCGTAGTGGGACATATGGCGCCCTTCTTGCATGGTCGCGTGACCGCGCTTGATACCTCTACTGTGCATCCTTGCCCTTACACCTACACCTGCATGCGGTGGTAGGCTAACTAAGCATCCACCACGTGCGCGCCCTGCGGCCGGTCAACTTGCTCGAGGACTTGGCCGAAAATCAACTGCAGAGCCCCGATGAGCCTCCATTGCCGATTCGAATTTGTGCCTTTGGTTCAGCTTTTTGGTGCCTTTGTCCAGCATTTGATCGATTCTCCGAGCCTTGTTTAGCTAGTTGGCTGTTTTTAATTCTGCGGCCAGTGAGCCTGATTCGCCGACAGTTAGTGGTCGACCGTCTTGAGGCGAGTTCGAGAGATCCTCTGAGCCTGTTGCATTTTAGGTGGTGAGGCCCTTTTTCGGTTCGTACTCGAGGTGGGTCCTGTGGTTCGCCCCGAGTGAGATTCAAGACACCCGAGAGAGGTTCCAGCCTCCGGCCCACTCCAGCACTATCAATGGGCCCCTGAGCCGGACTCCGAGGAGCCTCAGATTCCGACGCTATCGACACCGATGGGACCCCGCCCCATCACTAGTACACCTCGAGGGAGAGTTCTGAGGCCTGTGCCTTCCAAGCCGGGCCCGCACAGATTCGGGGCTCAGTGAGAGTTTCAATATCCTCTCTCTACTTCAGCCGTCACTGGGCCATTCGCTGAGGCGACTTCATCACCAAATTGCCGCCGCCTCGAGGATTCGGAGGCCATTTGCTCGTAGGAACCCTATTCGGGAATGTGCGACCCATCAGACCGCTCCATCGTAGAGTCGTGATTTCACGACGCCCTCAAGGCCAGGACCGATCCTGGGAGACGGAGTCCATGAGATTGATCGAGGATTATTCGCTATCGCTTTCACGACTCGAGCCGCATACACCACGAGTGGTACCGCAGCTTCCTACCACTGATGACGCCTTTAGAGGATCATTTAGTCCGCGCCGAGCTTCGCGCCGTGATGATGATCGCCAGCGAGTACTCGTGAGTACCGATATTTCGTTAGGCTTCGCCTCGCGTGATACGGCCAACGCAGGGTTACGTAGATCGCCCAATCGCTCATCGCGAGCGGCAGTTCGAAAGACCGCCAGAGACACCACCGCTGAGATCGTATTTTACAGAGGCGCCCCGCCGATGCCGCTGCTTTGACCATCTCGTCAGACTGTTTATTTCCGCTTCAGCGATTACGCAGACAAATGGAGGGGTTTTCATCTCAGGCTCTTACCCTGACCGGGGATTTCGTTCACCCTCTGAGCCGGGTAGATGGCCTCTTCAAGGTAGTTCGAGGAGAAGGTCCATCTAAGGACCTAGTACGAGCAGAGCATTCCATCACTTATGCCGAGACTTCACATGCTCGAGCATACGGGATTCCCAGAGGAGCCTGTGATCGAGAAGAGGGTCTCGATGCCCCCGGTCATGTCGCTGAATGGGTGATGACTATGCCCAGATATCTTTCCACTTACGACCACGACCGATAAGGTAACACATCGAGGCCGAGGATTACCATACTGCATGATATACTCCCGCCCCTCGAGCCCGATACAAGAGAGTCCCGCTCCACAGAGACCACTCATCCCTCCCTCCACGACTACATCGCTACCGGCAAAGAGATACTCCCTACGATCCCATTCAGCACACCATTCACGAAAGTACATTCATGCTACCTCTAGAGAGATAGCCGGTGACGGATGCCATCTCGCCACTAGCATCTACACAGCAAAACCCAGGATCGAGGTCGTCCAAGTGTCACTCTATGCTTCACAGATCACGACGCACTCGGCCTTCTCGTGTCCCCATCAGAGAGAGGAGCCCACTACGTACGCTGCCTCGGGATGTTTTTCTTTATCACAGAAGAAACAGCCTCAGTCTTACTACCTCACCACCACCACAGCCAGTGGTTGTGCTTTACATTTTTTTTTTTTTTCAGATAGTTACCACTTTATCAACTCATTTACTGATTTTGATTAGATTTATGTATTGTTGATAAGAGGGCAAGTGATATTTTCAAGTTTAGCTTTATATACATGTACTAGCCATTTTGGCTATATCAAAAGCTATTCACTTTTATATATATACAACTAGACATATCATGTTTCAGGCCTTTACCATGTAAATGTTTTTCTTTCAATCGAACAATTGAATCACAATCGACAATTGAATTGCTTTTGTCGAAAATTGAATCAACGCTTGTCACCTCTATGCTAGAACAAATTCCATGCTTTGAATTAATTTCGTCGCTTGCAGCATCAAAGATGTCTAACTTGAAAATTCCCTCCCTTATGCTAATTCACACACTCCGCACCCGTATTGTTTCAATAGCCGTGACTTTGTTTCTCTCCTTTCATTTGCAAAGCCTACTTTTACATGTCAGGGCAACCTAGATAGGTTTGTGTTACCCATAGTCAAGCATCAATGTAGTCTTCCAAAAGGAAAAGAAAAGAATGTTGGAAAGAAAAAGAAAAGAAGAAAAAGAAAAAATAAAGTCGTGAAGTTTTACTTTTGAAACCCGAGCACTATCCGAGGGGTGTAGCTGCTAAAGTTTTCAAGGCCCGATGCCCTAAACCTTCACTGGTTAGGAGTCATTGATTTTGTGTTCGTTACACGGGTGGACAGTAGAGTCTAACGAATCAGGTGCTTGATTTTCTCAAGTCATACATAGTCCTGGTAGCTTCGCGAGTTATATCATCGATCCTTTGGCTTCGATGCCCCAAACCTTAATCGTCAGAGTCTGGTTGCTACATGATGAATATCCAACTGATTGAACATAAATGCAAATGGAATTTAAAATTTTTATCCCTAACCCACCAAGATCACCCATGCTTCATAAAAACGATGAAGCGGTAAACGAAACTTACCTTCAGAGATCGATTCGTCAAACTCAAAGTTTCCAGGGTTCCGGCTTGTTCTTATCTTCGTGTCATTTTCTCGAAAACGACCACACCTCTACAAGTATCCACACACGAACAAATAATAAACGCATTCAATGTTAGCCTGTGTCTGCCTTCTCAAAACGAATTAGTGGTTTTTCTTTCTCTCTGCTTAGGTTGGTTCACTTTGAAAGACAACCATATACCTCAACATATATGTCTCACATATATATTTATATAAGTCTTCTAGTGGTTTCAAATTAAACATGAATTTATTATATATTTAAAACACTTTTAAATAATAATAATTTAAATTCAAATCCTTATCTGATAAGGAAACTAATTAAATATTTAACCATAACCGTAACCATAACCGTTATGTAATAAACGAATTTATTACAGAAAATCATAACCGTTATGTAATAAATGAATTTTATTACAGAAAACCATAACCGTTATGTAATAAACGAATTTATTCTGAGAAAACCATAACGTTATGTAATAGCAATTTATTACGAGAAAACCATAAACTGTTATGTAATAAATGAATTTATTATAGAGTGAAAAATCATAACCGTTATTATTTGTTCTTAATGCGGCCTAGGTTCAATTAACATTGGCGTGAAGCCCCAATCACATTTTGATCACACAAGTCATAAGTGGCCTCTAGCAGACATTATGACTACCCAGAGTTAAATGAAAAGCTCGTGATAGAAGACAATTAATATAAGTAATGGCGTAATCCTTTGTCTCATGATATCTTGATAGAATATAAGGCATGGACAAAGTCAGCCTTATATCGTTCTATCTTTGATTACTCGAGAAACCCAGTGGAAATGACTAAACAAATGACATTGATCTCCATCAATTCATTTGAGCACGATAAATGCACTACCGGTCTCGATTGTCGGGGGACCGAGATATCTCTCTTATAATAAGAGGGACAAATTCCATCTTAATCGCTCATATCTCGCTCTTATAATTCTTATTATGTTCAGATGCCAACTATAGTCATCCGATTAAAGACAACGTTTGATTATATCAAAACACAATATTCCTTATGTTGAGAACTATAGATCTCGAGTCAAAGGATTTAATGACACAGCTATTGAATTAACTTATGACTTTGATCCATGTATTAATCTCGAGCTGAGGTCTGTCAATATTTGTTCTCAACAAATAGATATAAATTTGATTTGTATCTCATACATATTTATCCCATGAATATCAATCAAACTTTATACTAATCTTAATTCATTGTTATTCCATAACAATAACGATTAAGGACATTTAAGAATAATTAATAATATTATTCAAGGACATTATATAATAAACATGCAAATCATCATAATAATAAGTGCATAAATAGTCGAATCTGTGTCCATCTGATAGGCACAAACCTTTATTACTAACAATCTCCCACTTGCGCTAGGCCCGTTCATCAATGTATCTAATACCTATAGACCTAGCATGACAATCATGCTTTGCTTATGGTAGAGGCTTAGTCAATGGATCAGCAACATTATAGAATCAGCAACAGTGCTTTGCTTTGAACTTTTCATTATTATACCACGCCCGTTTAAATGAAAATACATATCAGGCATCGATCGGAAATATTCTTTGTCAGATTGGAAGCTTGCATCTATGTAACCATTTACAACCAGATCATCTTCCAATCCACCATACACCAAGAACATATCTTTAGACCTTCTCAGATACTTAAGAATGTTCTTGACAGCTGTCTAGTGACTCTCACCGGGATCTGACTGGTATCTACTCGTTATGCTTAAAGCATAAGATACATCTGGTCTAGTACATAACATGGCATACATGATAGAACCTATTGCTGATGCATAAGGAATTTCTCATCGGCTCGCTCATACGTAGTGTTAGGACAGAAGTTTGCTTGAAATGTCATGAGACATGGGCAAGTATCCTCTTTTGGAATCTTGCATACTGAACCGTTTCAATACTTTGTCTATGTAAGCACTTTGACTTAGACCAATCAGCCTCTTAGATCTATCTCTATAGATCTTTATCCCTAGGATATAGGCAGCTTCGCCTAAGTCTTTCATTGAGAAACACTTCCCTAACCAAGACTTGACACTCTGCAAGGTAGGGATATCATTCCCAATGAGTAAAATGTCATCAACATATAAGACCAGAAATACAATTGCGCTCCCACTAATTTTCTTATAAACACAAAGCTCATCTTCATTTTTGACAAATCCAAACCCCTTTGGTGATTCATCAAAGCGAAGATTCCAACTCCGAGAGGCACATACAAACCATAAATGGATCTTTGGAAGCTTGCATACTTTACCAGAATTCTTAGGTTGTACAAAACCCTCAGGTTGTGTCATGTACACATCCTCAAGTAAGTTTCCATTAAGAAACGCAGTTTTAACATCCATTTGCCAAATCTCATAATCATGATATGCAACAATGGCAATAAGAATTCTAATAGACTTAAGCATAGCTACAGGTGAAAAAGTTTCATCATAGTCTTACCATGAGTTTGTTTGAAACCTTTTGCAACTAGCCTTGCTGTAAGTATGCACTTTGCGCCATCCATATCGGTTTTCTTTTAAAAACCCATTTTACTTAATGGTTTTGCACCTTAGTGGGTCAATCAAGGTCCATACTTGATTATCATACATGGTGAATTTCAGGACTTCATGGCCTGCAACCATTTCTCAGATGCGTATCCCGACATAGCCTCTTGATAGGTAGTGGGTTCATTTGATCCACTAACAATACATCATAGTTCTCGATCCTGAAGAAATCCATATCTCTCGGGCTCATAGCGTATCCTATCAGATCTACGTAAAATTTTGTGCTATAGGAGGTGTGTCAGCAATAGTTTGTTGGTATGGTATCCGTAGGCGGTTGATGTTATCTTGTGGTTCTCGAACTTCTTCGAGTTGTATCTTACTCCCAGGTTCCTTTAGAAATAAATTCCCTTTCTAGAAAAGACACCATTCAGAAAAACAAACCTTGTTCTCTATAGGATTGTAAAGTAATATCCCTTAGTCTTTTAGGATACCCCACAAAGGACATTTATCGGACTTGGGCTCGGCTTATTTGAAACTTGGCGTTTTACACATAAGCCTCACAACCCCAAATCTTAGAAAAAGACAAAGGCGGGCCTTTACCATTCCACATCTCATATGGTGTCTTTTCAACCGCTTTGGATGGAACTCGATTTAGTGTGAATGCATCTATTTCAAGTGCATAACCCCAAAAGGTAAATGGAAGATCTGTTGGACTCATCATAGTAGACCCTCAATTTTGTCCCTAAGCACTTGCATTTATCCTATGGGTGTCATACTCACCCATTGTTCTCATATAGCACCATTTAGGCCCTTTTGGCTGGCGGGTCTTTCTCAGGAGCCTCGGGTGGGCTCGTATATGGTCCATTGAGTGTGTATGTATTTCACTTCGGAGTGTCATCAGAGTGTCAGTTATTGGCATCGTACCATAGGAAGCAAGTGGCGCCCCCCAAGGGTTTAGCTCAATCGGAGTTTATGGAGTATGTCAAATTCAGAGCACTTGAGCCTGTTTCGATCATATCTCCCTTGTCCGAACTCAGAATTGTTCACTGTTTGTTTTGTTGGATTCCTTATTTGCCAAGGAGGTATTTGATAAAATTTCATAATTTTTGTCAACCGTTTGACTAATCGGTTTGACTGGTTCATCAGGGCAATACGTATACAACATTGTTTTTTTTTTTTTTTTGGGGTGATTTGGTGAGTACTCCTCCTTGTTTTCGATCATATCTCCTCATCCGGACTTATGTGATGCGCCCGTTTTTGTTGATCTTCTTATTCTTCAGGGAACATTCTATCAAAGTTTCATAATTTTCCTCAACCGGATGGACTGGTTGGCAGCTGGTTCAACCGGTTAGTCGGACTAGCTTGTGTGGAGCGCTGTTTTTTTTGTGTTTTTGGAGCCCAAATCGTACATGGGTCGGGCCCATAAGCTCCAAGCTCGACCATGGCCAGTATTGTGGTCCATTTTGGGTATGGATTAAGTTACATGCAGCCCACCATGAATCCATGTGGATACTTGGTGTGGTGAAGCAAGCTGAAATCTTAAGATTCAGCTTGCATGGGAAATGAGGAGGGAGTGAATGGGAAGCGTTCCGAGACTGATTGGGGCTCTTTCCAAAGCTTGAAGGAGAAAAAAACGAAGAGGCTTTGATTGCTGGAGGTGGGAATTAGCATAAAAAGACATAGAGATCAGATTGGATAAGAACCTTTTGGAGGGGCACACTTCCGGGCTCAGACACACGTTTGCTGGATTTTTTCCGGGATGTATAGCTTGGTTTCTGTTCAGTGTCTTATGTGAGGAGGTAAGAAATGGACCCTTTCTCCACTCTATTCTTTAAGATACGTTCTGATCAAATTTGAAGTTTCTCCTCAACCATTTGAGCCGGTTTTCACGCTCATACGTGAAAGTCGGTTCTTGATTCACTAGGCAGTTGCGTAGTTTTGTTGTTTGGTTGGTTCTCACTCATCCGAGCTGAGGGAATCAATCACTGTTTGTTTTGTTAGATTCCTAACTCCTTTATAAAAGTTCTGGAAATTTTTGAGAGCCTCTCTCAAATATTTGGACTGGTTCGAAAACCAGATCATTCGGTTCATTCAAATTAGGTTTTCAGGAAAGGCCGTTTGTGTAGTTTTTGTTGTTTTTGTTGGTTCTCACTCATCAGGCTGAGAATCGAAATCACCCGTTGTTTTTAGATTCCTGATTCTTTTAGGAAGGTTCTGGAAATTTTGAGAATCTCTCAACGATTTGGACTGGTTCGAAAACCAGATCGTCGGTTCATTCAGATTAGGTTTTCAGGAAAGGCAGTTTGTGTAGTTTTTGTTGTTTTGGTTGGTTCTCACTCATCCGAGCTGAGAATCAATCACCGTTTGTTTTGTTAGATTTATAACTCCTTTATAAAAGTTCTGGAAAATTTTGAGAGCCTCTATCAACGATTTGGACTGGTTCGAAAACCAGATCATTCGGTTCATTCAGATTAGGTTTTCAGGAAAGGCAGTTTGTGTAATTTTTTGTTTGGTTGGTTCTCACTCATCCGAGCTGAGGGGAATCAATCCTGTTTGTTTTGTTAGATTTCTAACATCTTTATAAAATTTCTGGAAATTTTTTGAGGAGCCTCTCAACGATTTGGACTGGTTCGAAAAGCAGATCGTCGGTTCATTCAGATTAGGTTTTCAGGAAAGGCAGTTTGTGTAGTTTTGTTGTTTTGGTTGGTTCTCCTCATCCGAGCTGAGTCAATCACCGTTTGTTTTTAGATTCTAACTCCTTTAGGAAGGTTCTGAAAATTTTGAGAGCCTATCTCAACCGTCTGAACTGGTTGATAAACCAGATTAGCAGTTCATTGAATTCAGTTTGCTGAAACAGTGGATTCGGGTCTTTAGGCGCGTTTGTATCAGTTCGATCATTCGGAGTTGGTTTCTACTTGGACTTTTGTTTTTGGATTTATGAATTTTGAGGAATGGTCTGAAAAAATTTTAGAGCCTCACACTGTCGTCGCTGGTTGAGAAGCCGGATGCTTGATTCATTGAAATTCAGTTTGCTGGAATGGTAGTTCGGAGTAGTTTGTTCGTTTGTGTTGGTTCTTGGTCATTCGGTCGAATTGTACTCCGTTTATCTTTAGTTCACGACTTTCTAAGGAAGGTTCTGAATTTTGAAATCTTTTCTCAATTATCTGGACTGATTGGTAAACCAAACCAGGTTCATTGGGTCGTTCCGGAACAACAGTTTAGGTACTTTGCTTTGTTTGTATTGGTTCTTGGTCATTCGGAGTCGGAATTGCACTCCGTTTATTTTATTAGATTCCTGAGTCTGTGAGGGATTTTTTGAAAAAGTTTCAGAATTTTTCTCAATCATTTTGACTTGTTGGCTCCGATTCAGCCCGGTTGTGCAAGACAGCTCATGGGCAGCCCCCTATTTAAGCATGTTTCAGTCTCGAATATATTATGGTGTGCTCTTAGTTGCCCTAAGAAACATGTAGGCAGACTTTAGGGTCTGAGTTCAGTTTCGGTTTGAACAAAGTGGGTAGTGGGCAATGTGGGATTTGTAAGTTTGGTTTGATTTGTGGATTTTAAAGGGAATGTGTGTTAAAGTAAGCAAACCACTTACCTCCTTTCAGCCTGCTTCCTTTCTTTTGGTATGGGATCCAATATTTGGTTTTAAATGCATGATGTATGATGTATTATTTGCCCTACCTATTCTGCTATGCATGGCTAGGGATCTCGGGTACATGCTTAGGCATTGGTATTTGTATTCATATGCGTACATGGTGTTTGGATTTTAACAATTGTGATGCATTTGAGCTTTTTGACTGACCTCTTATGCAGCGTTTGGCTAGGGACCATAGGTATGTGCTTTAATGTTGGGTAATGAATTTCACATGGATGCTTTGTGTTTGGGTGTCATGCATGCTTGCTATGTTTGTTGGCTAACCTTTGATGTAGCGTGTGGCCAGGGACCACAGGTACGCGCCATTTGCCCTTTTGGTTGAGTTTTTTAAGCATGCTAGATACCCGGTGGGTTCAGTCTGATCTAAGTTGTATGTTTAGCCCTAAGGCTAATACGATTTGTGACCCATATGCTCCCTTACCCAATTCACTGTGAGACCGAGTTAGGGCTTGGGGCGCTACCTCATATGAGTACCTTCCCAGATAGGTAATCGATCCCCGGACACAGAAATCTAGTTTTTCGCGGACGTTTTTCCATCTTTGGAGTCATTGGGGTTTTTATTGTTCTTACTTGGTTTTCCCCATTTAAAAATAAAAATAAAAGTAAATTAGAGCTCCAAAGTAAAGCAGTTCCTCCTTTGAGACCGAATTTTCCAAAACTCGAAAATCAACCCACATTTTCTTTTCACATTTTTTCCTTCCATTTTAAAAGCGAGTCGCGCCGGTCCGTGGATCGGGTAGGGTCCACAAATTGGCGACTCCGCTGGGGATCGAACCCAGAATCTCTGGTTTCATAAGAGGATCAAGCTTGAACTTGAGTTGTGTATATTGGAGCACATGGTTCATTGACCAATAGACTGTTAGGCTACACAAATGACTGATGATCACTTAATCGGTTGGTATTTGGCATACACTTATGGTTTGTTTGTGCTTGGTTGTTCACGTGTTGGATTCCAGCGTGCTTGCCCATGGTTGATTTGGTACCTAGCTATATGTTTTTGATTGGCATAGATGGTTAGTTTGTATGTAGATTACGCGTAGACTTGCTCCTTTGTGCATGATTGTTTCTTTGCATATTGCTCCTTCCCTTACATATTTGCTTGCCGCTTGTGTTTGTGAAACGCGTGTGTATCCACTTACTTACGAATCACTAGTCTTGGTCGATTATTCCTCATTGATTGCTTATGTTGTTTGGGATTCATTCCCAATTGTTTACCTTTGACCAAGCTAGGGGTTTGGAATAAGGTCTAGCATAAGGGCTATATCGATGTATGGGAGCACTATTGAGATGACGGATGTCCGAGCAATGAAGACCTGTATAGCCCTGAGCTAGATTTCATGGATACATGTGTGGCCGGTATGCCACTTTGATTGTTGATTACGATCTTAGGTTGCGTATCCTTGTGGGTGCGGTCATCTTGCCTTTTCCCTTTGTTGGCACGATAGCTTTACTAAGGTATTACCATATCGAGAATCTCGCTCATGTGGGGCCACATATCGGATTAGGCTATTGATGTCACATGTCCGTTCATTTACAAGAGGATTTCATTGTGGATTGCATTGCTGGATTGATTTTTCGGATTATTAGACCACGAGTGACATGCCCCCTTTCCTTTTAATAGGATTGATGACTAAGAGGCGACACAGGTTCCCGAGCTTGGATTCGGTTCGGAGTAGACTTGTTAGAGATTCGGATCCTGAGAGTGGGTTAAGCGGACATCAATCATGAGATATATGGACTCCCGATGCCGCTACGTCGACCATTTCGTGAGGTGTGATCTCATGGCATCTCTCAGGGATGCTATATTGGGGCTGAGGCCGGAGGATTGATGGGCATCAAGCCCAACCATTGCCAATTCGAGGAGCACCCGCATGACTCTCCCCACCTCCCACCACCACCACCACCATAAATCGGACCTGATGCGACGAGACTACCAGTTCCACCTACACCACCCCACCATTATCTTGGACCTTGTATAGCGAGCACTCTGATTCCACCTCCACCACCTGCGGTTCAATTCATTGCAATTTGGAGCTTTTGTTCTATGGTCGGCCCGGGACCATGCCATTTGTTAATGACCTTGCCGTTATTGACACTGGGCATTATGATAGGATTGAGGCGAGAGGGATGGGTCTGCATGTTTCCACGATGGAGTTATAGGTTGGGACGGATATGATGACCTTCCGGTGGCCTTGCCCGGGTTGGGTTTCGCATGCGGACATTGAAATTTTTGGGATAGGGTGCCCCGTATTCCTTGCGATTATCTGACCTTTGACCATGCGCGACCATAGATTGGGCCAGCCTGAGATGATCATCTTTTCCCTTTGTCGTGAGTGGTGCCTAGCTTCCAGTTAGTTTCAATCATTGGACCGGCGTAGGACATGGGCTGATTTGGGACGGAGTTTATCGGACATGTTCTTTTAATACAGTAGTGGATGTATCCGGGAGAGTTAGAGCCCTGAGGCGAGGCGGATGGTCGGTCCTTGTTCATACTCCCGTTGGAGAGAAGATTGCACAGATTATAGATAGACCCTCAGAGCGCGATCAGATCGGCATGATTATGCGTAGTCTTCAGCCTCGCTTTGCTAGGCATCTCATGGGCTTCCCACAGACAGACTTTGGATCATTGGTTCAGGCCCTCTATGGCATTGAGGAGGGCATATCTAGAGGATTATGGGCAGACTCTTCTCCTTCAGACTCAAGGGAAGAAGCC
Organism: Tetrastigma voinierianum; assembly: GCA_016808115.1. NCBI lineage: Eukaryota > Viridiplantae > Streptophyta > Magnoliopsida > Vitales > Vitaceae > Tetrastigma > Tetrastigma voinierianum. Next base: position 1,225,998 of record JAEQBH010000564.1, read on the forward strand.
GGGTCGGGACCGGACCATCGGATGTTGGTGCCATTGGCATGTGAGTCTGGTCCCCACGTCACCTCCGTTTCGAGACGAGTTTTCGAGACCTCCTTACCAAGTGATAGGGGCGGGGTCGGTCTGGGACCTGACTACTCCTTCCCGAGGCGGTTGGACTGCTTTCTACATCCGCTACCACGACCGGGTATATGCTACCACGGGCACCTCGAGAGGCCCTTGAGCAGTACCATCGTGATATAGAGCACCACCTCCAGAGGTCGGCTAGGCGGTTACACAACTCGGGATGCCAGGCCGAGCATTTCGGAGATTGGTTGAAGGGATTTGGTGTTCCGCTCACTGACCACCACCACGTACCACTACCCACGGATTGGTGATCTTCACGTGCCTATCATCGGAGAGCCGATCTGATCTGGTGGTTGTGCGGCATTGGGCATGCTATTCGAGGACTTGATTGATCAAGGTTTGGTTGACTTAGGGCGTCTAGTGACTACGAGACCGTTACTCCTCTCATGACACCTAAGTTTGTACCTCATTTGAGTGTACATTGATTGAGTATTCAGGAGATGAGATATTCATGATGGGATGGGATGGAGAGGCTCCTCAGCCAATCAGTTTGTATGCAAACTCAGAGTTTAGTGTATGCACCCAGGGTCAGCAGGTCTCCAGTCCATTTAGATTGACTCCAGATGATGTTCCCCGACAGACAGCAATATCTCCGGTATACTTGCAACATGTTCCTCCCATGACACCTTTCATTACGTTCGGTATGGGCTGATACATAAAGATGTCAGTTATTCGCGAGGAGTGGGAGAATAGCTATTACATTGATAGACCTTTGTTGGCATTGATGATAGAGATGAGATTCATAGGGAGGATGATGGTTACATGGAATTGTGCTCAGGCCGCATTTCCATTGGAGCTTATTGGCCTCATCCGGCCCACGTGAAGACGCGTGATCGGAGCTCGGTCGGATTAGAGTTGATCTTTGCTACACCGGGAGCTGATCCACACCGACGAGCGGATAGGGCTACATGCATAGTGTTTTCTGATGATGATTTACCACCTGAGGGATCAGACCATGTTCGCCCTTTGTTCATCGATGTTGCTTGTTCAGGTCGTAGGGTGCCGTCAGTCCTGTTGGACAACGGCTCCGCCCTTAACGTTGTCCCGCCCAGTTCTGCCGTTGCTTTGGGATTTTCACTTAGTCCGATTTGGGGCCGTCCATCTGAGACCATCGAGCTTATGACGGGACTCAGAGGACAGTTATGGGTACTCTCACTACACATGTCATGATTGGTCCAGTCAGATACTCCATACTCTTTCAGGTTTTGAGCATTAGTCATCCTTTAACCTGCTTTTGGGTCGCCCTTGGATTCATGAGGCGGGTGCTATACCATCTTCGCTTCATCAGAAGGTGAAGTTCATACACGAGGGGCGCATTATCACAATACGATCCCGGCAGCGGATGTTTTCTTCCTCTGAGCGATTCTTTCTGAGATAAGCCACAGTGAGAACGATTTGCACTTGACCGGGTTTGTTTTTGATGAAGTCCAGGTTGTCAGTTTAGAGGATGACGATAGAGACATGGTACCTATGTCTTTTGATCAGCACAGCAGCACTTTGGTGCTTAACATGATGAGAGGCATGTCTTATATGCCTGGTTTAGGATAGTCGCCCTTGGCCGAGGGTACGAGTTTACTATTACAGTTGATCATGACATATCTTATGGTTTGGGTTACATCCCAACGGCAGATGATGCACGACACATGGCCCGACTATGCGTGAAGAGTGAGCTACGCGTAATACGGCATTCCATTCGATTATCCCCTTCGCGAGTACGCACCCCGGTTGGGCGACTATTTTATCAAAAGAATCGAGTATGTACCCTTACAGAGGAATTTGACCATGTTTCAAAAGATGCGAGATTGAGGGCATTCAACATGCCCTAGGGCGATTTGTTTGAATTAAGGGCGCAAACCACTGAGGATTTGTAGCGGTTGCACCGTCACGGATAGAGCCGTGTTTTTTCCATGTGCTTTCTGAGGAGATCCACGACTATGATCTACCTATGGATTTGGGGATGAAAGCGATGGGCGACTCTTCTGATGCCATGGGCCCGAGATGGACATGATCGGCGGCGTTTGATTGTCTGACCGCGAGATTATTTGCTTTTGACATGTTTGGAATTTCTATGATTGATTCTGATCTTTGTGACACTTTATGGCCAACACTGCGGCGCCAATGGACATGATCGGCCTGCGGCCGCATTCGGATGTTTCCCAGGACCTCGATTCTCTTTCTATGTGTTTGGAATTTCTATGCTTGAGTTTGATGATGATGGGCTTGTTGCTCGCGATATTACTCGCCAATCTAGTTTACATTGAGGGCGTCAGGCTCACATGGACCCACCTCTTTCTTTTTGACACTATGTCAGGGTTTGTCACCCGGCACAGTGACATTCGATGGTAATAATGACATGTTATTGATATTGGCCGTGATAAACGTGCTTGCGTTGCACCACCGAACTCTGTGACACATGTATACGATGTTGATGATGTGGGAGACCACGGATGACCTTTGGGTGGTAAATCGGGATCCTAATTCGATATAGAGACGGAAAGTTACACCCATTTACGTAGCACGAGTTGATAGATTTTGGTGTACCAGATCAGCCCAAGGAGATTAGGATCGGCTCTTCCCTATCTCATGATGAAAGTAGATTGATTGACTGCTCGAGGTGTGCGGATGTTGCATGGTCTTATGAGGACATGCGGGCCTTGACCCCCTTTATGGTTCGGCATCACTGCCCGTTACGCCACATGCTAGGCCAGTTAAGCAGAAATTGAGGAGACTACATCCTCGATGGAGTTTGCAGGTTAAGGAGGAGATTCAGAAGCAAATTAGTGTTGGCTTCTTGTCAGTAGTTGAGTATCCTGAGTGGTTGGCTAATGTCGTCCCTGTTCCCAAAAAGGATGGCAAGGTTAGAGTTTATGTTGACTTTCGAGATTTGAATAAGGCCAGCCCTAAGGATGATTTTCCCCTCCCACACATTGATATGTTAGTTGACGACACTGCACTATGTTGTCCTTCATGGATGAGTTTTAAGGTATAATCGAGATTTTAATGGCTGCAGAGGATGGAAAAGACTTCTTTCATCCGCAGTGGGGTACTTCACTGCTGTCGGGTCCATGCCATTTGGGTTCCCCAAAAATGAAGGGGCCACCTATCGGAGCTGCCACTACTTTGTTCCATGACACTTGTGATGCATAGAGATGTTAAAGGTATCGTGGATGACATGATAGTGAAGTCCTAAGGCGGAGGCCGAATCACTTAGACCTTACGAGATTCTTTGAGAGGATCAGACAGTTAATTGAGATTGAATCCCAAAGTGCACTTTTAGGGTAACCACGGAAAATTTTGAGATCACATTGTTAGTAGCGGTATAGAGGTTGATCGAGGAGGTCAAGGTATCCGCCCGACGTGCCGGCTCAGGGCGAGAAAGAGATGTGAGGCTTTTAGGCGGACTCTGATACATACGATCGTTCATTGCTAGACTAACGAGACATATGCGAGCCTATCTTTAAGTCCCGAGGAAGAAGAACCGGCCTCGGTTTGGAATGATGATTGCCCGGTGTGCTGAGAAGATTAAAGTGTTTGCACTTTCTACCCCGGTTTTAGTACCTCTACAACAGGCGGCCCCTGCTTCTATATTTGTCGATTTCGGACATAGCTTTGGGATGCATGTTAGCTCAGCTCGATGATTCAGGAAAGGAGCGAGCCATTTATTATCTGAGTAAGAGGATGCTGGAATATGAGTGTAAATACATTATGATTGAGCGCCTCTGTTTAGCGTTGGTTTGGGTTACCAGGAGACTTAGGCACTATGTGACAGAGTATTCCATACTGTTAGTCTCTCGATTAGATCCATTGAGATATTTGTTCGACCGACCTGTTCTGACTGGTAGGCTCATGAGATGGTTGGTTCTATTGACAGAGTTTGATATTCAATATATGACACAGAAATCGGTAAAGGGAAGCATTGTTGCAGATCATTTGGCTTCTTTGCCAGTGTCCGATGACAGACCAATTGACTATGATTTCCCTGATGAGCAATTTGTTTCAATGACCAGCATTACAGGATGGCAGTTGTACTTCGATGGTGCCGCCAATCAGTCAGGGTTTGGTATTGGTATCTTATTGATATCACCACAGGGTGATCACATTCCCAGATCAGTTCGATTAGTATTTTCTGGTCATCACAGTTTGACGAATAATATGGTTGAGTATGAGGCTTGCATTACGGGCCTAGAGACCACGCTGGATCTTGGTATTAGACAGTTGGAGATCCATGGGGATTCCAACTTAGTTATCTGATGAACCTAGGGTATCACGGAGGACTCGTGATGGCTGAAACCTACCATGCTTAGCAGAACTCTTGGTTGCTAGATTTGAAGAGTTGAGATATATTCATCTACGCTTAGGGAAGGAATCGGTTTGCGTCGTTGGCCTCAACCGAACCTGTGGTTGAGATTCTGCGGGAGTGATTGTCACGACAACTCTTGATTGAGACCGAGGAGTCCTTTTCGCAATGTATTTGATTGGAGATATTAAGTGGGATGGTACCATGGTATCATGATATTTGCTCGGTTCGTCATGTGGCGATTATCTGAGAGACGGCTACATGAGATGTAGAGCATTGAGGCCGGTTGACCACAGTTGTTATTTGTGGGGATGCCCTTTATAGGAGATCACTGATGGCTGTTATGTGCGGACCGTGCCTCTTGCAAATCAAATAATGAGAGGTTCATGCGGATGCGTGGCCCACACATGGGAGGCCATGCTAGCGTAGATTATGGTAGTTTACTTTGGTTGACTGGAAAGATTGTTGCCGATTTGTGCAGAGATGTCAGTGTCGATGCACGGAGACTTGATACGATGCCACCTTCGAGTTGCATGCACTTACATCCCTTAGGCGGTTTGCCGGTATGGGGTAGTATTGATGTTATTGGGAAGATGCCCAAATCTTCATTGGGCATGGTATCCTGGTGGCTGTGATTATTTCACTAAGTGGGTGGAAGCTACTTCTTATGGATTAGCTGTGGAGTGCCAAATTCATAAAATCGCACATTATCTATCGATATGGGGTCCCTCGTGAGTTGATCTCCCCCGGATAGAGGAGCGCGTTGGAGCGTGGATACATTGGTTCAAGAGTATGGTATTGGCATCATCGATCATGCATATAGGCCCGCAGACTAATGGGGCGGGTTCAGGGCCGCAAATAAGAATATCAAGAGGATTTTGAGAAAGATGGTTGAGACTTCGAGGTTGGTCGGGAGCTCCCTTTCGCATTGTGGAAGCCTCGTGCGTCTTTACGTGCTTCCTCTTTTTGGGTCTACACCTTATTCTTTGGTATATGGCATGGAGGCAGTGCTACCTGTTGAAATTGAGATGGGGTCATAAGAGTAGCATTAGGCATCGGATATACGAGGCCCAGTGGGCTCGATCCGGGTTATGTCGGCTGACCTTTTGGATGAGAGGAGATTGAGGGCGGCGGATCGTGTTCGGGCTTATCGAGGAGAAAATGACCGGGTGCATTTAGAAGGGTCAAGCCCGGGAAGTTTCGAGGAAAAGGCGACCTGAATCTTGAAGGTCCTCGGGGGATTGATCAACGATCCTAGAGGAAAGTTTAAACCCAGGGTGGAGGCCCGGGCCTTATGTCGTAGAGATCGACTCAAGGAGCGGCTGGTTAGCCAGGACTTAGACGGAAATCAGTTCATAGAGCCAGTCAATGTCGATCAGCTGAAGAGGTTTTACGCTTGAGATCATGGTTAGAGGATGGGTGGCCATCACTTTGAGTAGCCATATTCCTATTACACCCGTACATTGATATATCCTATTGCGCTGCCCTTTGGGCCTCACGCGGTTTATTATGGCCTATTCTTTCATTGACCTTGCATACTTTTACCGACTGGGTTGAAATTTTACCCACTGTGCGCTTTTCATTTTATTATTTGGATATGTGAGCATTATGAGCATTGTGACATTCTTGTTTGTTCTTTCTCGCATCATTGCTTGTTCTTTTCTTCTCCATTTTGCATCTTCATACCATGTCTTTGAGTGCAGTTTCTATCGTCTATTTGTTTCACTTTTATATCCTTTTGTATGATGATGACATGCTCTCATCTAAGAGCTGCTAGTCGGGGTTTGTCACACCCTTCATTAGCTGTGGGTTTTGATCAGGGTTCTTGGGTTGGGGGGACCATTTGGGCTTAGAGGTTTGAGGTTCTTTTGGTTGGATTGTGTTAGTATGGCATTCGACCTACTTTGAAGGTTCGACTCAAAAAAAAAAAAAAAAAGAAAAAAAAAAGTGTGCTTGTTTGATATTTGTTACTCATTTAGGTTTGAGAGATTTATTATTCCTCTGAGGGTTGAGTGAAAGCATTGTGCGATCTTTCTCCATGGATTTGGGTAACACATTGGGTATGAGGTTTGGGTTGCCCGCGGCTAGGTCCCTGAATCATTACGCATCGCCTTTCCCATCTTATAGTGACTTGCTTTGACAGCGTTCTTGGGACGAGTTGATTCGTCATTGTCATACATTACCACATTGTATCGGCTTGTTTATTCCTTTTTTTTTCTGCTTTATCCATTCATCATTTTCTTATCACTTTCGAGTCTTACTCTTATTGATCATACGTCTCACTTTTAGCGATGTGTCCTTTGGTGCACCATTGTCATTTCACATTGTTCATTCAGATGTTGGTTGAGTCACCTTGCTCACATGATCCTTTAATATTTGACATTGCGCGTACAAGGGTTTAGCGTGTTGTGGAGTATTTGGGCCTTTGTTTCCCATCATGTCATTCACGCTTTCCTCCCGGCCTACATTGCGGTCCAGTCGTAAGACCACCACTGAGACCATGAGATCTCGTATTTGCTTGAAGCATTTGTAGACCGGGTTAATCTCTTGATTGAGTACGGGATGTCGACAGGTCTCTATTCTTGGGAAGTATCGAGGGTCACATATTGCTTCTCCATTCGGTTGGCACGTGGAGTCCATGTTCAATTCTACGGATGATCTGATCGGGACCATGGATAGCCATTAGCTTTATGCTTTGACACATTCCTGGCAGGGCATACCTATCCTTTCATGTTGGCATTGGCGCAAATGCGCATGCAGCGTATTTGCCTAGAATGTTTTGGCATCAAAGTGGTATGCTGTCTGTTTAGGGTTTCTTCATACAGCGAGTGCTTCTAGGGCCTGAAATTGATTCATGGGTGTTGTCAATTCAGCAATAGGGGTGCCTGGCACACACCCCATATCATTGTCTTGCTCTCTTGTTTAGATGATTGGGTCTTTAGAAATTTATTTTAGAGTTTTTTTTTTTTTATCGAGGCACTTATATCGGATGTGCACCTTTGGGGCATACCTATCGGTTTATGGAGTGAAATGGATGATATTTCATGAATGAATGATTGTGATATTTTCGACTCTACGGCTGACCACATGTGTAGTTATGGGATTTTGACATGGCATTGATACCCTAGTCTGGGTGCATAACCCTTTTCTTTCACCCTTGGTCACATTTGTGCGATTGTCCTACAGGGGCATACCCCTTTATTTCCATCTTGTTATGAAGTTCTTGGTTTCTCGCTTATCATTTGTGGCATTTTCTATTGTCATATTGGGGCATCCCCCTTCTTTTGTCATGATTGTGTTTGATTTCTGGCTTATTCGAGTCATTTGTTGATAGACCCTGGATGTCATACTAGGGCCTACCAGCACTTTCACGAGTTTGTTTCGCCGTTTAGCTTATTCTGGGTTCTCTAGCATCACCTAGATCCACATTTAGTACTCTTGAATCCTACCTTTAAGTACTCGACGGATCCTACCTTCACAGTATAGCCCGAATCCACAGTTAAGTACTCGCCCGGATCTACCTTTACAGTACTGCTTGAATCCCACATTTAATTTTCCTTGAATCCTACCTTTGTACTTGCAGATTACATTTAAAGTACTGCTTGGATCCCACATTAAATTACTACTTGGATCCTCTCGGTCAGTACTCTTGAATCCCACGATTACAGTACTCGCCCGAATCTGCCTTTTACGGTACTTGCCGAGATCCCACATTACAGTACTCGCGAGATCCACATTTCGATACTTGCCGGATCCTACCTTTACTGGTACTGCGCCCGAGATCCTACGGTTATAATTTTCGCCCGGATCTACCTTTCTGAGTACTTGCGAGATCCACATTTCCGGTACTTGCGGATCCTACGCTTTCTAGTACCGCCCGAATCCCGCAGTTAAAATTTTCGGCCGAATCTACCTTTACGGTACTCGCCCGAATCCCACCGGTTAAATTTTCGCCCCGAATCCCACGGTTACGGTACTGCGCCCCGAATCCGCCTTTACGGTACTCGCCCGAATCACGCTGCGGCGTACTCGCCCGAATCCACACGCTGCGAGTTCGCGGATCCACCTTTACGGTACTCGCCCGGATCGGCTACGGTACTCGCCCGGATCCTGCCTTTGCGGTACTACGCCCCGGATCCCACATTTAGTACTCGCCCGGATCCTGCGCTCCGGTACTTGCTTTCGGATCCACATTTACGTGCGCTAAGCGGATCACATTACGGTACTCGCCCGGATCTACATTTCGATCTTCGCGCGGATCCTACCTTTTCAGAGTACTCACCGGATGTTACCTTCCACGCAGCCTTTCGCGGATCCCACATTTGGTACTCGCCCGGATTCCACCTTTTCGTCACTCGCTGGGATTCCACCTTTTTTTCGGTACTCACCCGGATCCAACATTTTTCGGTGCTTGCGGACCCTTTCTGAGTTTGCGGACCTCATCTTCTCAGAGCGCCAGCCTCGGATGTCATTATCTTTAGGCATTATGTCGGATCACTCATCTTCGAGGCATCGTGACTTGTTTTCTTTAAGTCCTTGATCGGGTGACTACGTTCCGTTATCGCTAATGCCCAGGTAAGAGGACAAAGCGGTAGTCATCTGGGTTCTTCGCTCAGAGTTCATTTCACTTTTGCATCGCTTGCCCGCACCCACGGTGCCTCGTTTCATTCACTGTGAAGGGGCATATTGTAGACCCTCAATTTTGTCCCTAAGCACTTGCATTTATCCTATGGGTGTCCTTATGCTCACCCATTGTTCTCCTCTCTTTTCCATTAGGCCCTTTTAGGCCTGGTCTTTCTCCGAGCCTCGGGTGGGCTCGTATATGGTCCATTGAGTGTGTATGTATTTCACTTCGGAGTGTCATCAGAGTGTCAATTATTGGCATCGTACCATAGGAAGCAAGTGGCGCCCCCCAAGGGTTCAGCTCAATCGAGTTTATGGGTATGTCAAATTCAAAGCACTTGAGCTTTGTTTGATCATATCTCCCTTGTCCAGGAACTTCGGGGTGTTCCTTTGTTTGTTTTTGTTGGATTCATGTTGCCAAAGAGGTATTTGATAAAATTTCGCAATTTTTGTCAGCGGATTTATTGTCGGTTTAGTGGTTCATCGAGCGATACGTATCTGACCTTTATTTTTGGGTGATTTTGGTGAGTACTCCTCCTTGTTTGATCATATCTCCACTCATCGGACTTGGAATGGTGTGCTGTTTTTGTTGATCTTCTTATTCTTCAGGGAACATTCTATCAAAGTTTCATAATTTTCCTCAGCAGGATGGACTGGTTGGCGGGTAGTTCCAACCGGTTAGTCGGACGAAAGCTTGTGTGGAGCGCTGTTTTTGTGTTTTTGGAGCCGTCGTACATGGGTCGGGCCCATAAGCTCAAGAAGCTCGACCATGGAGCAGTATTGTGGGTCCATTTGAACCATGGATTAAGTTGCTGCAGCCCACCATGAATCCATGTGGATACTTGGTGGTGAAGCAAGCTGAAATCTTAAAAGATTCAGCTTGCATGGGAAATGAGGAGGAGTGAATGGGGAAGCGATTTCGAGACTGATTGGGGCTCTTTCAAAGCTTGAAGGAGAAAAAACGAGAGGCTTTGATTGCTGGAGGTGGGAATTAGCATAAAAGACATAGAGATCAGATTGGATAAGAACCTTTTGGAGGGCACGCCAGGGCTCGAGACACACGTTTGCTGGATTTTCCGGGATGTATAGCAGGTTTCTGTTCAGCGTCTTGTGAGGAGTAAGAAATGGACCCTTTCTCCCTCTATTCTTTAAGATACGTTCTGATCAAATTTGAAGTTTTCTCCTCAGCCATTTGAGCCGGTTTTCCCTCATACGTGAGAGCCGGTTCAACAGTTTCTGCTAGGCAGTTTGCGTAGTTTTTGTTGTTTTGGTTGGTTCTCACTCATCCAAGCTGAGAATCAATCACTGTTTGTTTTGTTAGATTCCTAACTCCTTTATAAAAGTTCTGGAAATTTTTGAGAGCCTCTCAACGATTTGGACTGATTCGAAAAGCCAGATCGATCGGTTCATTCAGATTAGGTTTTGCAGGAAGGCCGTTTGTGTAGTTTTTGTTGTTTGGTTGGTTCTCACTCATCGAGCTGAGAATCAATCACCGTTTAAATTTTTAGATTCCTGAGTCTTTTAGGAAGGTTCTGAAATTTTGAGAATCTCTCTCAACGATTTGGACTGGTTTCGAAAACCAGATCATTCGGTTCATTCAGATTAGGTTTTCAGGAAAGGCAGTTTGTGTAGTTTTGTTGTTTTTGGTTGAGTTCCTCACTCATCCGAGCTGAGAATCAATCACCGTTTGTTTTGTTAGATTTATAACTCCTTTATAAAAGTTATGGAAAATTTTGAGAGCCTCTATCAACGATTTGGACTGGTTCGAAGACCAGATCATTCGGTTCATTCATATTAGGTTTTCAGGAAAGGCAGTTTGTGTAGTTTTTGTTGTTTTGGTTGGTTCTCACTCATCCGAGCTGAGAATCAATCACCGTTTGTTTTGTTAGATTTCTAACTCCTTTATAAAAGTTCTGGAAATTTTGAGACTCTCTCAACGATTTGGACTGGTTAACCAGATCGTCGGTTCATTCAGATTAGGTTTCGAAGGAAAGGCAGTTTGTGTAGTTTTGTTGTTTTGGTTGGTTCTCACTCATCGAGCTGAGAATCAATCACATTTATTTTTAGATTCCCGCTCCTTTAGGAAGGTTCTGAAAAATTTTGAGCCTATCTCAACCGGCTGAACTGGTTGATAAACCAGATGTAGGTTCATTAATTCAGTTTGCTGAAAGCATTAGTTCGAGTCTTTAGCGCCTTTGTATCGATTCTCGATCATTCGGGTTAGTTTCTACTTGGTTTGTTTTTTGGATTTATGAATTTTGAGGAATGGTCTGAAAAATTTTTAAACCTCTCTCAATCGTCTTAACTGGTTGAGAAGCCAGATTAGCGATTCATTGGTCGGTTCTTTGGAATGGTAGTTCGGGTAGTTTGTTCGTTTGTGTTGGTTCTTGGTCATTCGGTCGAATTGTACTCCGTTTATCTTTTGGATTCCTGACTTTCTAAGGAAGGTTCTGAATTTTGAAATCTTTTCTCAATTATCTGGACTGATTGGTAAGCCAAACCAGCGGTTCATTGGGTTCGGTTTTCCGGAACAACAGTTTAGGTACTTTGCATTGTTTGTGTTGGTTCTTGGTCATTGGTCGGAATTGCACTCCGTTTATTTTATTAGATTCCTGAGTCTGTGAGAGATTTTGAAAAAGTTTCAGAATTTTCTCAATCATTTTGACTTATTGAAAACCGATTCAACGGTTGTGCAAAGGCAATCATGGGCAACCCCTATTTAAGCATGTTTCAATCTCGAATATATTATGGTGTGCTCTTAGTTGCCCTAAGAAACCTGTAGGCAGACTTTAGGGTCTGAGTTCAGTTTCGGTTTGAACAAAGTGGGTAGTGGGCAATGTGGGATTTGTAAGTGTGGTTTGATTTGTGGATTTTAAAGGGAATGTGTGTTAAAGTAAGCAAACCACTTACCTCCTTTCAGCTTGCTTCCTTTCTTTTGGTATGGGATCCAATATTTGGTTTTAAATGCATGATGTATGATGTATTATTTGCCCTACCTATTCCTGCTATGCATGGCTAGGGATCTCGGGTACATGCTTAGGCATTGGTATTTGTAGTCATATGCGTACATGGTGTTTGGATTTTAACATTTGTGATGCATTTGAGCTTTTTGACTGACCTCTTATGCAGCGCTTGGCTAGGGACCACAGTTATGTGCTTTAATGTTAGGTAATGAATTTCATATGGATTCTTTGTGTTTGGGTGTCATGCATGCTTGCTATGTTTGTTGGCTAACCTTTGATGTAGCGCGTGGCCAGGGACCACAGGTACGCGCCATTTGCCATTTTGGTTGAGTTTTTTTTAAGCATGCTAGATACCAATTAGGTTGGTCTGATCTAAGTTGTATGTTTAGCCTAAGAGACTGTCTGATTTGTGACCCATATGCTCCTACATACCCAATTCACTATTAGGAGCCGAGTTAGGGCTTAGAGGCGCTACCTCATATGAAAGTGCCTTCCCAGATGAGTAATACGATCCGGGACCTAGAAATCTAGTTTTTCGCGAGACCGTTTTTCCATCTTGAGTCATTGGGTTTTTGTTCTTACTTGGTTTTCCCCATTTAAAAAAATAAAAATAAAGTAAGTAAGCGACTCCAAAGTAAGCGGATTTCCTCCTTTGGGACGAATTTTCCAAAACTCGAAAATCAACCCACATTTTCTTTTCACATTTTTTTTCCTTCCATTTAAAAGCGAGTCGCGCCGGTCAGTGGATCGGGTAGGGTTCACACATAGATCGAATCATATCTAATAAACTTCGATTCCTCCTCTAGGACACACCATTCGATTGTGGTGTTCCAGGGGGAGTTAATTGTGAAATGATTCCACAAGTTCTAGGATGGTCATCAAATTCTTGGCTCAAATATTCGCCACCTCGATCAGATCAAAGTGCCTTGATTGTCTTGCCAAGTTGATTTTGTACTTCATTTTGAAGGAATTTGAACATTTCAAATGATTCGATTTATGTCTCATCAAGTAGACATAAGCGATTCGTGCCACGGTAGAGATTGAGCGGAATCGAAAAATTTGTAATCCGTAGTTCACTCCTGCTACTTAGTAGTCAAGCTTCTTTACTGACATAAGCGGTCTAGGGTGAACACGAGGATGGGTTTTCTTCGTACAAATGATTTGAGTGAAATGCAAAGCGGTGAATTAAATTTGGATTTTGGGGTTTGGTTAAAGCGAGTGGTTTGAAAACTAAATGTTTGAAAAAGCGAAAGTTAAGTGGTAGTTTGCTCTTGAAAATAAAATCCAAGAAAAATAAGAAAAAGAGAACTGCCAGACGATGAGCCCACTTGAGTTTAAGATCCTAGGCTAGCGAGAGCTCCCAGGGTTGAAAAACAACCTATTTGGGTATACAGGGATGCAGTTATGGCCCCTTTTTTAGTTAAAACCTAACATTCCATTATCATTCTTTGAGGCTCAAAGACCATCTAAAAATAACAGTGCATCTCTCGCTTGAGCACGAGTATTCCTAAAGCATGGAAGTATTGGCCAAAACAATAGCCTTAAATGTTATTTAACCTAATTTGAAGAACCCTAACATGTAAATATTACCTCGAGGAGGCTAGTAAGGACCATCTAAAGAACCACGGAGTGCATCTCTACTTCAGAACGGACCTAAAGCATGGAGAGTATTGGCGAGACAATAACATCCATGTTATGCAACTAAGTTTTGAATATAAGGGCCATAAATACCTACACGCAGCATGGCTTGGGGAACCTGCCAGCAACCTAAGATCTTACCCCCGTGACCTTTTACTTCCAAGAAGGAAGTGGTTTTTGTGCGCTCGTCCTCCAGTTGTCATCCTTGGAGGTGTTGCATATAGAGAAAGGGAGAAGAGGAGAGAGAAGAGAAAAAGAAAAGAAAAAACTAAATAAAAAAGACTTTATTTACAAAAATAAAAACTTACAAATTATTCTCCAAAGGCGATGCTTGAATCGTTTTTAGGTTACAAAAGCAAGAGAGGGCTTATATAGGCCTCCTCGAGGTATGAAAATACCAAAACCTAACAACTAGGCTAAGTTAATGGACAAAGAGTAATACACCAAAAATTGAAGTCGGTTGCATTAATTACAAAGCATGAGGCATAGAAAATTTCGCTAGGCGGTGCATTTCGCTAGCTTTAGGAATCAACGGAGGTTTCTCTGTTGGCTATTGTTCCATTGATCTTTGTTCTGTACTTCTCGTCAATTCTTCTAGCCATTTTCTTCCATTTTCTTCTCTTCTTTCCTTCTAGTCTCTGATATATGATGTTGAGTTTGCTTGAATTCTTCATGTTTGGATCGACTCGACAATGTAGGCATGGTCTTTCATAAAAGCGCAAAATTTGCCACAAAATGATCATTAGAATAATAGGGACCTTAATATGTAAATTGGGTTAGTGGCATGATTAGTACACAAAAGCACTCAAAACCTATAATAAATAGGGTTCAAATTGCACTTGCAGGCTGTCAATAACCATATCTCTTGAAGTCATCGATAAATGTAATGAAATTACTTGTAACCTCCTCTAGCGTCACGAACTTAATGGTCCAGTACATGCATGTATGAGATCCAATAATTCATTGGCCCTTTCAACGTGTCGATAAAGGGATCCTTTGTCATCTTACCTAATGAAACGGGATTCACATGTATCATATGATTCAAATCAAATGAATTCAAAATCAACTTGATGGAGTTTTGAGATGCGTTTCTACATTTATATGGCCAAGAGGCGACAATGCCAAAGATAGGTTGAATTGCATTGTTGGACTTAAATTTCTTAGTAGTTATGTTATTACTTCTTTTGAGCCCCTGCACATTTGTACAAATGTGAGATCCACATCCAGTATCTAATACCCAGGAACTAGAACTGTATAACATAAATACCTGAAGAACTAGTCTCACCAGTCTTCTTCTTCTTCTTTAGATCCTCTAAATACAGCTTGTAGTTTCTCTTCCAATGACCAGGTTCATTGCAAAAGAAACAAACACCCTCCTTTGGGGCTTTAGCCTTGGGTTCGGAGTTTGGGTTTGGGTTGAGTGGACTTTCCTTTGCCTTGCCCTTGCCCTTGCCCTTGCCCCTTGAAGCCATTTCCATTTGAACCATCAGAACATGGCTAGGCTTGGATTTAATATTCCGTCGGCGATTTAAGCAACATATCTCATTTCGGAGATAGATTTGTCCATTTTAAGCTCATGTTATAGTTCATGACAAGCGGCCATAACTGCAGTGAATTCAGGACCAAATCAGTTGCGACTCTTGGCTGTGGAAATCAGGCTATCGAGGTGCTCGATATAGCCTTTCATTTTAGAACATGAGTACTAACTGAAGTACCCTCAGCCATCTTACAAGAATGCAGTGCCTTAGTAGTCTCATACCTTTCTTGCCTTGCTTGTTGCTGGAACATTTCCTTAAGATTGGAGATCATATCATAAGCTTCCATATTTTCCAGATCCTTCTGAAGTTCAGAACTCATGGTAGCTAGCATCAAGCATGCAACATCAATAGAGTCATTATGATGCTTCTCATAAGCATTCTTTTTTCGGCTCTAAAGATTATTCTATGCGGTTCTTCGAGGTTCATCAAGACATAAAGCTTCCTTCTTGTTTGAGAACAATTCTCAAATTTGAAACAGTCAAGGAAGTTAGTCCAGTAAGTTTATCCTTCTCAGGGCGTGTGATGACATAGTAGGAATTGTTGTGGTTATTGTTGGCCATCTCTGATGAATACAAAGTTAGATAAATATTTTGATTATGAAAGATTCTCACTAGAATTAAACCTCAAGAATAATCATATTAATCTAGTGAGCTAAGATCCATATTTTACTCAATTTAAAGTCGGCTTTGGCATGACACCTTAAATTAAGTTATTTAGGTAGGTAACTCTTACCAATTACATCTCATGCAACTCTTAGATATTTATGGGATTTTTGACATCATATGTCCCGACATGTTTAAATCCCATCTTATGCCTTTAGGCCCAAAACCGTTTTGATAACCTAATAAAGTTAAACCATTTTTAAACATATGAGTACTTTACCATTACTCATCTTGTCTCACGATGTAACCTAATGTACTACTTTGGTAGACACGTTAAGGTGATAAAGGTTTGACAAGTGTTTAAATATGGATGTCATGTTAACTTTAAATTTTTATGTGAGGATCTTGATTGATTTTAATTTTCAATTAATACAGATCTCATCATACATCTAGTATCACATACTCATGTAACATCATACACATACATGCATATAATAAATGTGTCACAGTATGGCCTTTATCTAGATTGATCTCCATAAGCCAATATGAAGATCAACAGTCATGCCTAGGTTGTAATAAGTAGCTCCATGATGTCGATTTGACCACCAACTTGCGCATGGACACCTAGCTCCTCCATACATCATGGTGGATTGCATGACTTCAAATGGCTTGCATTGTCTCTTGTTTTATTACAACAATTAAATAAATACTAATAGTAAAATAAAATTACAATAAAACAAAAGCTGACATGCAAGCGTATTTATCAATTACAACCCTTGTAAAAATAATAATAATAATAACACCTTAAACACATTGTGGTCTAAAAGGCCACATCTTGTGCACCATGTGAAGCAACATAACATGCAAAATATATTATGTTATCATATAGCATAAACAATTTGCATTAAAAAGGAAATAAATATAATAAACGCGTGTTTAAAACCAATTAAATTCATAAGGTGCTCTGTTGAATTTTACATTCTGGCGGTTCCACTTCTTGATTAAGCGAGACCAGGATGACGATGCCCTTGAAATTTTTTCTTTTTTTTCTTTTAAGAAACATTAGAGTTTCGTTCAAAATTTTCATTGATAAATTTTAAAATTCTCATCAATAAATTTTTTAATAAGCCGGCCATCAAAATCACATTAAAACAGCATATTATAAAAATTTTCATTGATCTCATCAATAAATTTTTGAATAAGCCGAAAGCCATCAAAATCACATTAAAACATCATATTATGTAATCTCGTACACATACGGTTTATTTTCGTACCACCATAAACAATCATTGATAAATCGGTGAGTATATGAATTCGGTCCATGTATTAATGCGATTAAGACAAAACTAGAATCATATAATATGCTATTAAACACTTTAATGGCAATATCCCGTCAGTTCTTAATCATATTATGAATCCTTTTAGGTTTCAGATTCAATCAATTAATACCTTAACAAAACCTATTAACTATGTCGTTCGCACAAACCATAATATCACATATATTAAAAAACGCAAAACATGCCATAATCATATACATCACATACATATGATCAAATATGGCATTATCGATTTTTATGAAAACACAAGTGGCTCTGATACCACTGTTGGGTTACTGGATGAATATCCAATCTGATTGGAGCATAAATGCGTGGAATTTAAAAATTTTTATCCATTAACCCACAGATCACATGCGTTTCATAAAAAAGCGAAGGAAGGGTAGCGACTCCTCTTGTAGATCGGGTTCGTCAAACCTTCAAAGTTGCGTCTTGGTTTGTTCGGATCTTCAAAATCTTTGCCTTTTGACGACCACCCTCTACAAGTATCCACACACGAACAAATAATAAACGATTTTGAATGCTAGTTCAGGTTCGTCTTCTCAAAACGAAATTAGGGTTTTCCTTTCTCTCTGTTTTAGGTTGGTTCACTTTTGAAAGACAACTATACCTCAACATATGTCTCACATATATATTTATATAAGTCTTCTAGGGTTAGTCAAACATAGATTTATTATATATTTAAAACACTTTTAAATAATAATAATTTAAATTCAAATCCTTATCGATAGGAAACTAATTAAATATTTAACCATAGCAGTAACCATAACCGTTATGTAATAAGCGAATTTATTCTGAAAATCATAACCGTTATTTAATAAATGAATTTGTCTGAGAAAACCATAACAGATTATGTAATAAGCGAATTTATTAAAACCATAACCGTTATGTAATCATGAATTTATTACAAAACCATAAGCACATTATGTAATAAATGAATTTATTATAGAGAGTGAAAAACCATAACCGTTATTATTTGTTCTTAATGTGCGACCCTATAGGTTCAATTAACATTGGCAGTAGGCCCAAATCACATTTTGATCCTACAAGTCATAAGTGGCCTCTAGCAAGACGTTATGACTACCCAAGTTAAATGAAAAGCTCATGATCCGAGACAACCTTAATATAGCTAATGACATAATCCTTTTGTCTCATGATATCTTGATAGAATATAAGGCATGGACAAAGTCAACCTTATATCGTTCTATCTTTGATTACTCAAAACCCAATTAGACTGACTAAACAAATGACATTGATCTCCATCAATTCATTTGAGCACGACCATGCATTTCTCAGTCTCAATTGTCGAGGGGACCCAGAGATATCTCTCTTATAATAAGAGGGACAAATTCCATCTTAATCGCTCATATCTCGCTACATAATTCTTATTATGTTCAAGTATAACCTTTATAGTCATCCGATTAAAGACAACGTTTGATTATATCAAACACAATATTCCTTATGTTGAGAACTATAAGCGATCTCGGGTCAAAGGATTTAATATTTAACTATTAGAGATTAACTTATGACTTTGATCGAGTATTAATCTCGAGACGGTGCAATCGATATTTGTTCTCAACAAATGAATATAAATTTGATTTGTATCTCATACACATATTTATCCATACAGATATCAATCAAACTTTATACTAATCTTAATTCTGTTGTTATTCCCAACAATAACCGATTAAGGGACATTTGAATAATTAATAATATTATTCAAGGACGTATATATGATAAACATGCAAATCATCATAATAATGGGAGATTCTCCTTAAATAGTCAAAATACCATGTCCATACAGTAGGCCTAGAGCACTATTGCTAACGAGTCATCGGTGAATCCAGTTCACGGACTTTGGTGGTCGAATTTTTAAGCATTGCATCCTACGATTGTAGTTGAATAAGAAGAAATGCGTAACTATCCTTATCTAGGTTGTTCAACAGCTTAAGGCCATGTCAGTGCTAGGTTGGGGGGAGGGGACAAATTTTTCAATTTATTGGCTTACTCTTTGGTTATATAAAGAACCAGTGGAGCTTAGTGGAAATTCAAGTTGAGAATCATGGATCCAAGATTGACTAGAATTGTTCTTGTAGTTTAGTTCTTTCATATCGGTTTACGAGATTTTGATGTCGATTTTTCGGTTTAAAAGCAATGTTTATATGTACATATACCTTTTGAATCATAACCTTTTTGAAAATCACTACATGCATCTCCTTTTTGTTTTTGCATTGCTAAGGGACTAGCAACGTTTAGGTTAGGGGTTTGATTAATGCCCAAAGTGCAATTTGAACCTATATTAGATATGCTTTTTGCGCATTAATCATGTCATTTATACCAATCAAGTGTTCAAGTCTTCTTAGTAGCACTTATGCCATTTGGGAGAGTATTTTTTGGTTGTTTTGCAAGTGTTTCGAAGCACTTTAGAAGTTCACATCGGATGTATGATGAATCATGAAGTTTGAATTCAAGTACGCCTATCAACTGCCTCAAGAATCAATGAAACTCACAAAGGAAGAAAACATGCAAGAGAAGATAGGAGGCAAAGGGAAGTGAAAAATCCAAGAAACTGAAGAATTTTTCTAAGCCTCGCTGTACTACGATTGCGAAATTTTGCGTTTAGCGAAATTTCGCAAGTTCGAAATTCAGGATTTCGCTAGACACCGTGGTTTTCTAGGCACCGCTCCTAGCGGGCCATGATTTTGCTATTCACGTAAAAATTTCAAGTTAGCGAAATTTCGCTTAGCTAAATAAATTGCCAAGCCTAGCAAAATTTTCTATTTTCGCATGGTGATTTCTGCCACCTAGCTAAATTCCCACCTCTAGCGAAATTCACGCCATGTTTTTTGTATTTAATACAAGAACCGACTCCAAATTTGGTGTATTACTCTATTGTCCTTAACTTAGCCAAATTTGTAGGTTTTGGTATTTTCATGTATCGAGAGGGCATATATTGATTCTGTACACAAAGAGGCTGAGCTAAAAATCAACAAAATTTATATACACTCTGTTCCTACTACGCTGTAGTCAAGCTTACCGCAAAGATAGTGGTCTAGGTCGAACACTCAGGATGGGTTTTCATCCTAAAATGGTGAACACGGATGGGTTTTCATCCTAAAATGGTTTGCATCAGTGCCTCGGCTGCAAGGCTTTATTTGGACTTTTGGAATTGTGTTTCAAAATGCTGGGAATGGTTTAGAAACCGAGAATTGTAAAAACCGAAAGTAAAAGGTGAAAAAGTTAACTTTGAAGATTTAGGTCACTAACTTGGCAAGTTGGCAAATTGAAGTGTCTCTGTTTTATCTCGTTATGACATGCAACCTATAGTCCATGGCATAACCGGATCTATATTTAATTAGCAAACTCTCACCTATGAAGCAACCTATTTGAGTCATGTGTAGCATGCGCCATGGCCCTTTAGTTTAAAAAACCCTAACATTCAATTATCATTTCGTAGGCTCAGAAGACTATCTAAAGAACAATGGCATCTCTCACCAGGCACCGTATCCCAAAGCATGGAGAGTATTGGCCAAAACAATAACAAAGAAATGTTATTAACCCTAATTTGAAGAACCCTAACATAAATATTATCTCTAGGCTCGTGAAGACCATCTAAGAATCACAAAGGCTTCTTCACCGTGGGAATAATATACACCTGATCCTAAAGCACGGAGAGTATTGGCCAAATCAATAACATTCAATGTTATGCAACCATGTTTTGAGAATATAAGGGCCATAATTACAATACTCATGAAATTTTTTAATACAGAGACAACATGCATATGTTCCCACCACTCAAGCTGGGCCTTCCTCTTCAAAGAAAGGAGGCTATGAGCTACACTTTGAGTCATTATCCTCAAGAGGGGTGTTTGGCAGCCGAGAAAGTAAGAGAAAGAGGAGAGAGAAGAGAGGAAAGCAAAACCTAAATACGAGACTTTATTTACAAAAAGAAAACTTACAAAAATATCTTCTCCTCCTCCCAATTGTTGCCAAAATTGTTGCTTAGGTTAAACAAAGAAGGGGGCTTACATAAAGCCTCTCAAGGTATGAAAATACAAAAAAACCTCTGAAATTGGCTAAGTTATAGGACAATTAAGTAATACACCAAGTTTGGAGGCGGTTTAGCATTAATTACAAAGCATGACGAGGCATCCAATTTCGCTAGAGGTGAGGAATTTCGCTAACTAGCGAAATTAACAGCCTAATGGGTGTCAGAAATTTCGCTTAAGGTGGGCAATTTTCAAGTTAGCGAAATTTCGCTTAAGCTAGCTTAAATTTTGTGAGAAGCTTAAATCAATTATTTCACATGAAATACATAGCGAAATTTGGAGTGGTCTAGCGAATTTGGCATTTTCGCTTAGTTTATGTAAATTTTCGCAAGGTTGCGGGAATTTTCGTTAATCGATTAAAATTTTCAAGCTTAGCGAAAATTCCCGCGCATTGTTGATCTTCACTCCTTTATTCTACCAAGATCCAATTTTCTACTTTGCCTTTGATTTTCTATTGATTCTAGGGTTGGTTGATGTATCGAGACTTGACTCCAACTTCCATGATTCATCCTTTGTATTGAAATTGAACTCCCAAAATTGTGCAAAAAGCCTACAAACAACCAAAAATACTCCTTAAATGGCATAAGGTTACTAAGAAGATCAGAACACTTCACTAAGTATAATGACATGACTAGGGTGCACAAAAGCACTCAAAACCTATCTAATATAGGTTCAAAATAGCACTTTTGGGCACTAATCACCCCCCAACCAAACGCTGTTAGTCCCTTAGCAATGCAAAACAAAAAGAAGATGCATGTGGTGATTTTCAATAAGGTTATGATTCAAAAAGGTATATGTACATATAAACAATACATTAAACTGGAGAAATTGAAATCAAAGTTGTAAACCGATATGAAAGAATCAAAACCATACAAGAACAATTTAGGTCGATTGATCCATAATTTCTCAACTCGAATTTCCACCTAAGTCTAATGGTTCTTTATAACTGCATTAAGCCAATAAACTGCAAAATCACACCTCCCCCAACCCAGCACCGATTACGGCCTTAAGTTGTTGAACAACCTAGATAGGGCTAGTTACACTTTTCTTTCTTTATTCATCTACATCGTAGGGTGCAATGCTTAAAATCCGACTTCACTAAAGTCCGTGTAACGGGGTCCACCGACGACTCCCAACCACTCAAGGTTTAAAGTACTGGCCAAAAGGATCAATGACCACTAACTCTAAAGGCTTCACCCCGATCTAAATGACTTCGAAAATTAATCACCCACAAGTCATTAAACTTCACCTATCCACCCATGTAACTTAACACAAAATCGATGACTTTTGGGCCTGACCAAGGCTTAGGGCATCTGCCTAAAGGTTTTCGCTTATATACTCCCTTGACCGTGCTCGGTTTCAAGACAAAGCTTCATGACTTTTATTTTTCTTTTTCTTATTTTCTTTTTGCTTTTTCTTTTCTTTTTCTTTTTGGAAGACAACATTGGTCTTCAAGTATGGGTAACACAAACCTAGCCTAGGATGCCAACATACCTAAGGCCGGCTTTGCAAAGTGAAAGAAGGCACACGATTTCACAGCCTATTGGAACAATCTGGAGTGCAGTGTGTGAATTAGCATAAAGGGGGAAATTTCAAGTTGAGCATGCTGGAACTTCAACTGACCAAAAATTGTTTCAAGCATGGAATTTGTTCTAACATAGAGGTGACAAATAGTGATTCAATTTTCCAACATGAACAACCAATTGGTCTAATTGTAGCAATTAATCACTAATTGAAAAGAAAACATTTACATATGGTAAAGGCACAAAACATGATATGTACAATTACTTTAGAGGTTTGGGGCACCAGCAACGGAACTATAAAGGAAAACAAAATTTGAACATCCAGGACATGTGGAGCATGAAAATTACCTTTAACCATCTCCCCAAGTATGGTGAGGATTGTAGGGCTCAGGGAGGATCCAAGAGGAGAATTTCTTCACTGCTGGCCTGCTGCACCACATAAGGTTTCACCCTCTGTCCATTGACTTTAAACACCCTGTTATCATCTGGATTGATTAAATCTACTCGAACCGCTGGGGGGCATGCCCGTTGACCATGAATGGACCTCGCTCCATCGTGACTTGAGCTTCGCTCGAAATAGATGGAGCTCGAGTCGTGAAAAGAACTTGATCTCCTCTTAAAATTCTTCCGGGTTATCATTCGATCATGCCATCTGATTTTTCCTTTGCAATCTTCGACCAAATAGGCATCATTCCGTATTTCTTCCAATCCATTGAGATCATGAACCTCTTGACTCACCTTACTTTGTGTCCATATTCAACTTTAATCACCACCATGCTTTGTACTCGATCTCCACCGGAAGGTGACATACCTTACCATAGACCACCGATAAGGACATTCCTGTGGATTGTCTTGAAAGTTGTCCTGTAGGCCCATAATGAATCAAGTAGTTTGATAGACCAATCTTTCCTGTTGGAGCTTACCACCTTCATTAGAATGGTCTTGATCTCCCTGTTGGCAAGTTCTACTTGACCACTTGTTTGAGATGACAGGGGTGGCCACTTTGTGTTTTTCACCACCATATTTAGCCATGAGGTTTTCAAATGGTTTATTACATAAATGAGGCCTCCATCACTAATAGTTTTAATTTGCCCCAAACTGGAAAAGATATTGGCTTTCAGAATTTAGTACCACCCTCTTTGTCATTGGTTTGCGGGAATTGCTGACCATTTGGAGACACATAGTCTACTCCCACGAAAATATCACGTATGACCATATGACGAGGAAAAGATCCTAATAAAATCGATGCCTTTTGTCGAATAATTGACAACTAAAATTGGGTTCAGGCATCATATAGCGTGAGGCAACTTCCAAGCCTTTGGCTGTTTATCACATACGACACATTTGGTGTGCTTCCTTGAATAAGGAAGGCCGGTAAAGCAAAAGTAATAACTTTGCTGTTCTTTGTTTAAGGAAGCAAAATGACCACCACGAAACTCTCATATGATGGTTTAAAATTCCCTTCTTTGTTCCTCCTCGGGTACACATTTCACGATGATTTGATGCACGAGTATTTGAATAGGAAGGCTCTTCCTAATAATAGGAATGGATTTTGGACGAAATATTTCCTATCTGTCCTTTCCATCGGTTAAGGATTTCTCTGTAGTGAAGTGGCGATGTAAGCATACCGAGACTTTCCTCCAATTGCATTGCAAGGGTTCTTCCAGGAGATTCATCATTAATGGGTGAATTTGTGAGTGTCGTGGGCTATAAGTTAACATGATAGATGATCTGCCACATTTTCCACCACTCTTATCTCAATTTGCAGAAATTGAACTCTGATATGAGAACCCAACGGATGGAGTCTTGCTTTTGCATTTTGTTTGGTTAAGAGATATTTCAAAGCGAGAATGATGCAGCAAAAATGACTATATCATTGGAAAACCAAGTATGCTCGAATTTATCCTAAGGCATATACCCACTTGTGACATCTACTCTCTGTAGTGGTATAGTTCCTGCAATGCTTCATTAGGGGTTTTTGCTTACATAATACACCACGTGAGGTTTCCGTCTTCTCTTTGGCCATGTCTGGCTCCTATAGCCAGATCACTCGCATCCACGCATCACCTGAAGCGGTAGCGCCAGTGGGTGCTCGAACTAATTAGGCGTGATCAAATGAAATTTCAATTCTTGAAACTCTTTGGCAATCTTTCTCAAAGCAATTTGGCATCCTTCTCGAAGCTTGTACAGGGGTTTGGCAATTTTGGAAAATCTTTAATGAGCCCGAGTCGGTAGAAACTGCATGACCAAGGAATTGTCCCAGTGTTTCACATTTGTCGAGCAATTTGGAAATAATGTCGATCTTTGCTTTATCAACCAGTTCCCTATTAGAAATATTGCTGATACAATTCCCTTGGTTTACCATAAAATGGCATTTCTCAGTTAAGCACCAAATTCTTCTCACATGCACCTCTGCCAAAATGGCTTCCAAATTGGTTAAGCATTCTTCAAATCTTATATTGTGATATCATCCATGTATACCTCCATTATCGGCTCTACCATGTCAGCTGAACATGCGGCATACGTCGCTGAAAGTGGGTACAGGGCATTACAAAGCCCAGGCATTATCTGCAAGCATACGTGCCCGAATGGACAGAAGAAGTAAAGGTAGTATTTTCTGATCTTAAGACGAAGTTTCTATCTGGAAGTACCACACGAATACCATCAAAAGCAATGAAGAGGGTGTCGAAATACTTTCGGGAGCTGATGGAGTGAGCGACGAATGGAAAGTGGTCTTTCGTGTCACCTCATTGAGCCTTATGTCTATGCACACACTCTCAAGCGGTTGTAAAGTCGGGTAGACAATTCTTCACCCTTCTCGTTTTTCACAGTTGTTACTCCTGATTTCTTAGGCACCACCTGAGTTGGACTAACCCATGTGCTATCAGAAATGGGATAAATGATACCAGCTTGGAGCAATTTCAAGACCTCTATACGAACTACTTCTGCAGATGGAGTTCGACCTCAGTTAGAGGTACCTTTCAACCGAAGCACAAGCTCCTCTTCTAAATAGATATAGTAGTGAGTGCAAATGGACGGGTTTATACCTTTGGATCGAGGAAATTTTCCATCCAATCTTGCTTGTTCTTTTGAAGGTGCGGGAGATTATGCTCTTGTGCAGTGGTTGCTTGATGAAGAAATCTAGTGCTGAGCCTTCCTTTCATTTACTTCCAAAAATACATCACTTTTCATCAGGGAGGGGTTTGAGTTCGTGAGGTTCCTTGGGTTCGTACAGTCAATATAGGCAAAATTTCTATTCTTCTTCTCCGGTACCCCTGTACTACGCTCATTTCCTGAAATTCGTGTTGCTCTACAAGGCAATCGGAGAACTCTGAAGTTAATATCTCTTGCACTTGTTGTTGGTTAGCCTGTTCTTCCAGAATGGTATCTAAAATACAAACTTCTTCAAAGTCATCCTCATAGGAGTGCATATGCCTTTTACGAATGAAAAATATTAGGATTCCAGTCCTTATTTCCAAATGTGAGTTGCATGACTCCATTAGGCAATTGATGATTGCATTTAATTTTGCGAAAATGGATGCTCCATAAGCCATGATGGGAACTTTGATTAGGTCCCTGTTGCAAGCAGTTTACGTATCAAGTACAACAAAATCTTGGATAGTAAAATGCATCCGCAATATAGAAACGTCTTCAATGGTTTCTTTTGGTATTTTAATAGACACAATCGAGGTGTGATGGAAGTGGGTTTGAGTTCACCCAGGCCCGATTGCTTGTACATAGAATGCGACAGCAAATTCACACTAGCTCCGGGTTTTATGATTGCTTTCTCACTTGTGATGCCTCGATATTCATGAGATGTGGACATCTGGATCCTTATACTTCAGCTGGTCTTGCTCTCTATAATAGCAACTTGCTTTCAGTTAAAAGGCCTTTTATTTACATTAAGACCCTTTTTACCGTGCACAAATCCTTTAAGAATTTTGCGTAGTAGGAACCTGTTTAATCATATCGAGGGAGGAATATTGACTTTCACTTTCATGATACTTCGACTTCACATTTTACGATTTGGTTAGCAGGAATGTTTCTTTCTTCGAGGAGAACACAGAGCGGAGGGATATTCTAATCTCTACTTCTTCCTTGTCCACTTATTTATTTCTTCTAAGAGTGGCTCGGCCACTAATGGGCGACAGCTGGCTTTGATCTTGTTGGCTTTAATTCCTTTCCACTTCGTAAGTCACAAGCGCTTCATCGGTTTTTGCATTTAAGTCCTCGGTCGATCTGTTTCATTCACCTTTCAGGAAATATTGTTATTACTGGAAAGGAGCCTTCCACCCGAACTGCGCAGCTGTGATTAAACCAGTTTTGAAATCTCAATTACATATTGTCAAATTTCTGTTGGTGAACTTTCTATTTGCAAATTTTACGACTAGTTTGGACATTCGGCACATACGTTTCTTCTCTGAATATACTCTTGCCTTACTTAAATTGGGATGCCTATTCAGCGAGGGGAGAGAAGATAAGTGGAGGCGAATTGTTGTTGTATTGAAGTGGAATCAAGCGTGATGTATAACGGAAAGGGCGTATACAGAGTTTCTGGATTTCCATGACAAATTTGGACAATTTCTCCAACTAGGGTTATTAGTGTCACCATATGGAGCATCTATGGGTGGTTTATTTTGACTTATGGCATGGGCATGCTCTTGGCAGTGCTTCTCAGGGTAATTATTTGACTGAAAATTGAAGCAAGAAAATTGGGATAAAGATAACTCATTAACTGTTTGCATTTCATGCTGATTTTTCATTTCGGATCATCAATCTTTGAGTTAAAGCTGGTCGATTTAAGCTTTCATCTCACATGTGCTGGGAAATGCATACTTGTCTCTCCCCTTTGGTGGTTCAATGGCCTTAATCTTCGGCTTCCTAGGATTAGGTTCATCCCGAGTTTTGGAGGTTTATTTACATAGTTCATAAAATCCATAGCTTCATCAGGATGCTTACTCAAAAAGTTACCCCCACACATGGTTTCCAACAATTGTTTCATAGGCGGGGACATTCCATCATAGAAGTGGTTCACCAACATCCAAGTGTCAAACCCATGATGTGGACATGCACTGATGGTTTCCATAAATCTTTCCCAACATTGGTAAAATCTCTCACACCGTCTGAAGTGCAAAGGTGTAAATTTGTCTTTCAAATTGGTCTTATGAGCACTGAAGAACTTCTTCGAAGTGCACTGCGGCTATTGTTCTAATGGTTCTAGGCCTCAATAGTTGAGCCATATCTTGTAGCCTTGTCCTTTAGAGTCCAATGGAAATGCCTTTAGCCGACAATTCCATGTCCATCATACATTCCTTGAAGGTAGTGCAAACCTCACTCAAAATCCCTAATATAGTGTATGGATTTCATTTTCCCTTTCATGATATGTAGGGAGTAAAGAGGGTACCAAAATATCAAGCCCTCCGCTACTTCCACATCGCCAGCTGGAGGAATGATCTGAGGATGGGGCACTAACTCGGAGGTGGATGTGATCCCTCATGGTTCTATAGGCATTTGGATTCATGGGGTTCTGGTTGGCTTTCTGTTGTTCCTCGGGTATGGGATCCATGGTATCGGTTGGTACCTAACCTCACTATTTGGAGTCGAGTTGTGTACCTATCCTATCTCGATCTACGATGTGTCTACATCCCCTTTGTTGCATAAACACACATTTACATAATTTAGAGACAACAAGAGCAACTTCTGAGCTTGCAAAAAGATTAAAATTAACTAACAGCAATAAAGCGTGAATGAAAAGCGAAATGAATCAAAAGCTAAACGGTCACGATTCACTGGCAATTTAACTAAAAGTGTGAGTTCTATATTTGAGTTGCAAAAAAATTAAAAGGTTACCTTCACTTGTGATGTGGATCACTTGAGTACTCTTCAACTTACCATTTGTAGTTTGGCACCATCCGACGGCGTAATTGGTCGTGCCCGCAGTGGCTGAGCTAAATCAACAAAATTTATATACACCTAAGTTCCTACTCTTTTATTAGAGTAGTCGAGCTCTTGATATAGTGGTCTAGGGTCGAACACAGGGATGGGTTTCATCAAAATAGTTTGCATCGGTGCTGAAGGTAAGGCTTTCTATTTGAACTCTTTGGAATTGTGTTTCAAAAACAGTGGGAATAGTTTAGAAGCGAGAATTATAAAGCGAAAGTAAAGGTGAAAAAGTTAACTTTGAAGATTTGGGTCACTAACTTGGCAAGTTAGGGCCCAGCAAGTGTCCTCGGGTTTTATCCTCGCGTTATGACATACAGCTTCATAAGTCAGCTGGCATACTTGGATCTATCATTTAACTAGCAAACCTCACCCATGGAAGCAGCTCCTATTTGAGTCGATACGGGTAGCATGCGAGTCATGGCCCTTTTAGTTTAAAACCTGACATTCAATTATCATTTAATTTCGTAAAGACCATCTAAAGAACAACAGTGCATCTCACGTACCTTTGTATCCTAAAGCATGGAAGTATTGGCCAAAACAATATGATAAATGTTATTTAACCTAATTTGAAGAACCACAACATGTAAATATTATCTCGGAGGCTCGTAAAGACCATGTAGAATCTGAGTGCTTACTTTGAATATACCTTTGGATCCTAAAGCATGGAGAGTATTTGCCAAATCAATAACATTCAATGTTATGCAACCATGTTTTGAGAATATAAGGGCCATAATTACAATACCTGCAGCTTTTAATACAGGAGGACAACATGCATATGCCCCACCGCGAGCTGGCTTCCTTCTCTTGAAAGAAGGAAACGCGAAGCATCTCTTAGTTATCATCCTCAGAGGGTGTTTGGCAATAGAAAGTAAGAAAGAGGGAGAGAGAAGAGAGGAAAGCAAAACCTAAATACGAGACTTTATTTACAAAAAGAAAACTTACAAAAATATCTTCTCCTCCTCCCAATTGTTCCCAAAATTGTTGCTTAGGTTACAAAACATGAGGGGCTTATATAGGCCTCCTCAAGGTATGAAAATACAAAAAAACCTATGAAATTGGCTAAGTTATAGGACAATTAAGTAATACACCAAGTTTGGAGGCGGTTTAGCATTAATTACAAAGCATGACAGGCATCCAATTTCGCTAAGGTGAGGAATTTGGCTAACTAAAGCGAAATTAACGAACTAGCGAGAAAGCATTGTAAGGTGGGCAATTTAAGCTAGCTAGCAAGAATTTAAATAAGCTAGCTGAAATTCTTGTGAGAAGCGAAATCAATTATTAAGCTAAGGAGCAGTGCTAGCGAAATTTAAGGTGGTCTAGCGAGAATTTAGCATTTCGCACAGGTTGCACCCAAAATTTTAAGCTAGGTTGCGAAATTTTCGCAATCTTAGCGAAAATTTCGCAGCAGAAAATTCTGCATTGTTGATCTTCCTCCTTTCTTCTCACTTTGCATCCAATTTTCTTCACTTTGCCTTGATTTTCTCATAACTAGTTCTAGAAGTTTGGTTGATATAATTTGAAGACTTGATTCCAACTTCATGATTCATCATTTGTAGTGAAATTGAACTCAAAAATTGTGCAAAGCCACAAAACAACCAAAAATACCCTCTAAACGGCATAAGTGTTACTAAGAAGACTAGAACACTTCAATTGGCATAAATGACATGATTAGTGCACAAAAAGCACTCAAAACCTATCTAATATAGGGTTCAAAATAGCACTTTTTGGGCACTAATCATATATAAACCCCTCTCTTTTTGTAATAAAGAGAGAAATTTTTGGGGAAGCAACAATTTGGGGGAGAGAAGAATTTGTAAGTTTTCATTTTTGTAAATAAAGTCTTGTATTTTAGTTAGGGTTTTGCTTTTCTCTCTTCTCTCTCCTCTTTCCCTTATTTTCTCGGTACTTGAACACCATCTTAGGGACAATGACTGAAAGTGCTTACATTCAAGCCTCTCTCTTGAAGGAAGGAAGCTAGCTTGGTAGTGGGGCATATGCATGTTGTTATAACTTGTGTTAAAGAAGCTACGATGCTGCCATTTATAGCCCTCATCTTCTCAAATTAGGGTTGAATAACTTTGAATGTTATTGATTTGACGATACTCTCCATGCTTTAGGATCTGATTCATACTTAATCTTAGATACCTTGTGTGGTTTTAGATGGTCTTTACGAGCCTGCGAAATGATATTTAATGCTAGGGTTTCAAAGCGAAAAAGAGGTCATAGCTTCATGCTACTGTGTTGACTCAAATAGGAGTTGTTGTTAGGGTGAGGTTTGCTAGTTAAACATAGATCCCAGGTTATGCCGGGGGACTATAGGTTGCTTGTCATAGCAGCGGGGATAAAACAGGGACACTTGTTTGCCCCAAGTTACCAAGTTAGTGACCTAAATCTTCAAAGTTAACTTTCACACTTCATTTTACTTGTTTTACAAATTCGACGAGTTAAACTACTTCTTGTTTTTGAAAGCGAATCGAAAAGTCGAATAGAAAGCCTTACCTTTTTACACTCATGCGTATCATTGCTTAGGATGAAAACCCATCCCAGAGTGTTCGACCTTGGAGCCACTATCTTTGCGGTAAGAAAGCGACTACGGTAGTAGTAGGAACTTAGGTGTATATAAATTTTGTTGATTTTAGCTCAGCCTACTGTGGCACAAATCAATGTTATCAACCATAGTTGTCAATCACTACCAACCAGGTAAATGAATTAGATGAGGCAGCTCCTTCATGGATCACTCCGATAGTCCGCTATTTAAGTACGAGGGAGAGTACATGGGATGACAAAAACTAAAGCCCACGAGATCCATGTGTCACAGGTGGCGCGGTTCTCTCATTGAAACAATTATACAAAGTCCACTAGGCGGGCCTATCTTAAAGAGCCTTACTCAATGATAAGGACCCGATAAATGCGGCGAGAGGAACTTCATGAAGGGATTTACGGAAACCACCCATGTGGTAAGACATTGGCACATAGGGCCTATACCCAAGGTTACTATTGGCCGACCATACGGACAGATGCCGTCGCCTACGTTAAAGTAGTGATCATTTTGCCCGGTACGACAAGGCTGCAGGTATCAAGGCACCGGGCCCCGAGATTTGACTACCATAACAAGCCCTTGGCCCTTAAGCTTAGTAAGGGAATGATGACATAGTTGGGCCATTCCATCCCGAAGCGAAAAGTTGTTGTTAGTTACCACCCAGGCTCACTTGACAGAGAAATGAATAGAGGCTGAAGCCTTTGCGTCCATCAAAGACATGGAGGTCATTCAGTTCTTATGGAAAAACATTATGTGCAGGTTTGGGATACCCAGTCAATTGTAACAGACAATGGGCCGCAGTTCGATAGTCGGGTATATAGGAACTTTTGCAGAGATTTGAAGATAAAAAACCTATACTCCACCCCACGGTACCCTCAAAGCAATGGCTAGGTAGAAGCGTCTAACAAAACACTCCTGATGGCTCTGAAAAAATGCTTACATTCAGCTAAAGGAAAATGGGTAGAGAAGTTACCAGGAGTGTTATGGGCCTCTGAATGGCCAGACGAGGAAGCGAACGGAGAATCACCATTCCCCTCACGTACGGGATGGGCTATCACTTGCAATCGGGATGCCCGCTATTCTAACGAATTCATGAAAAGTAAGCACTCGAGCCTTAGTGAATCTGGATCACGATGACAAACTTTGGGAGCGGCATTTGATGAGTCTAAAGCGATCTATTTTTAATCCATTTTTGGCATGTTTTAACAATTTTAGATATATTTTTATGCAAATTATGGAATATTCACCTACTTTGAGTTTTGCAGGGGTTAATTGAAAAATGAGAGAAAACAAGCAAAAAAATGGAAAATGCAACAGTCTATGTCGCGAAATAATTTTCGTATGTCGCGACATAAAATTTAAGCAGGCTAAAGGAACTATGTTGCAACCAGCAACTAAATGTCGTAACAAAGCTCAGACATAACTCAATGGCTAAAAGAGAAATTTATGTTGCAATAAAGAGTTTTTCTGTCGTGACATCATTGAAGAAAATTTTCAAGAAAAATGTCGTGACCAGATTAAACTCAAAAACAAAGAAGGCTATGCCAGCGTGATATAATTTATGTTGCGTAAAAAATTTGAAGGCTAACGAGATGAACTACATTAAATTAAAATAATTACATCGTAGCGAGAATTGCTTAGATTACAACAAGTCAAGCGAGACAAGTATTTTTATGTTGCGACAAAGTTCAACATCGAAAACCCATTTGAAGAGCTGTTGTAACAAATAAATCCTATCGCGACATAACATTCAGAATTCACAACCAAGAGCAACAAAATCTCTGTCGCGACAAAGATTATTTATGTCGTGAATAACAAAACATGAAGGAGGTTAATTCCTTGTCACAACAAGAAGCTGAAGAGCAACACAAGAAGAATGGCGACAAAGAAATTCTTGTTGCGACATAATCAAGAGTTGAAGGCAAAATCTACGTCATGACAAAGAAGTTTATGTCGTGACAATAAAAGCTATGGAATGATAAAATTCTGTCGCAATAGAGAAAAATTAGGTTGCGACAGAAATTGAAGAAGAACTAAGAATGGCCAAAAAGACATTTGTGACCATGACATATAATTCTATGCGTGACAAATGGCTCGTAGTGACAAGAATCGAGGAGAAGAAAAGTGCAATAAAATCTGAAGGGTTTCTTATCATAAACGAAGTACTTAGGACTTAAAGAAATCCTATTATGATAGAGAAAACTCTGTCGTGATAGAGTTGACAAGCTGAGAAGTAAATGTTTGTCGATGAGAAAATTGTAATCCTTCTGAACTCAGGAAGAACAAGAACATTTACAAAATTTGGTTGCAAGCAGTTCAGTGTCGTGACCTGAACATTCTTATCACGAAATAAAACGAAATGCTGAATAAAGTTTACGTCACGACATTATAAAAGTTTGTCGTAAAACAATCCAAGAGCAAGCCCAAAGAACAAGTCAAGATAGAAAACAAGAAGCTACGAACCTTTTTATGTCGCGACAAAGCGAACAACTTGGGCCATAATTTTGGGGATCCACAACGTAATTAATGAAGTGAGGCCCAACATTGGAAAGCTTATAAAGACACACTTCTAGGGAAACTCTAGGACGTTTGGATGATTGAAGACTCATGTATATTTTTTAGGTTATTTATTAGTGCCCAAAAAGTGCAATTTTGAACCCTATATTAGATAGGTTTTGAGTGCTTTTTGCGCATTAATCATGTCATTTATACCCGATTAAAGTGTTAGTCTTCTTAGTAGCACTTATGCCATTTTAAGAGTATTTTTGGTTGTTTGCGGGTGTTTGAGCCTTTAGAGTTCATGTCGGGATGTATGATGAATCATGAAGTTTGGGACTCAGTCATAGCCATCAAACAATGAATCGATGGCGAGAAAGTAGTGAAGAAAAAATTGATGCATTAGAGAGAGCGGAGGCAAACGGTGAAAATCGACAAACCGGCAATTTTAAGCTAAACTACGAAAATTCGTGGGATGCAGAAAATTTATGAGTTTAAGCGAAAATTTCGCGGCCCCAGCGAGTACAGTTTCGTAGACACCGGGGGAGTTTCGCTAGGCCTTTGTTCCTAAGCGAAATTTGTAATTTAAGCTACTCACGAAATTTAGCTAAGTAGCGAGAAATTTATTAGGTAATGAAATTACTTGACTTCTGTAATTTCTTATTTAAGCTATGCCTTGTGATTCGCTACCTAATGTGAAATTCTTCCACTCTAAACGAAATTCCTTTACCTCGTCATGTTTTGTATTTAATCTTCAGTAGACTCCAAATTTGGTGTATTACTCTCTTGTCCTTTAACTTAGCCAAATTTGTAGGCTTTTGGTATTTTCATGTATTGAGGTGGCCTATATAAACCCCTCTCTTTTTGTAATAAATAGAATTTTTGGGGAAGCAACAATTTGGGGAGAGAAGAATTTGTAAGTTTTCATTTTTGTAAATAAAGTCTCGTATTTTATTTAGGGTTTTATTTTCCTCTCTTCTCTCTCCTCTTTCCCTTACTTTCTAGGCTGCCAAACACCCCTCTTGAGGATGACAACTGAGATGTAAATTAAGCCTCCTTTCTTTGAAGAGGAAGGAAGGCCCCAGCTTGGTGGTGGGGCATATGCATGTTGTCCTCTTGTGTTAAAGCTGAGTCTTTGTATTTATGGCCCTCATCTTCTCAAATTAGGGTTGAATAGCATTTAATGTTATTGATTTGGCCAATACTCTCCATGCTTTAGGATACAGTGTATACTTATTGCTAGATGCACTGTGGTTTTTTAGATGGTCTTTACGAGCCTTTGAAATGATATTTAATGCTAGGGTTTCAAGCGTAAGAGACCGCTAGATGCATGTTACTGTGTTGACTCAAATAGGAGTTGATTTTTAGGGTGAGGTTTGCTAGTTAAATAGATCGGTTATGCCTTGGACTATAGGTTCAACATCATGCGGATGGCAAAGAGACTTTTGTTTGCCTAATTTACCAAGATAGTGACCTAAATCTTCAAAGTTAACTTTCACACTTCATTTTGATTTTGATTAATCGGTTTTTAAACTCATCACCTTTATTTTTTGAAACAAAGTAAAAGTCAAATGAAAGCCTTACGCTTCTTGCACTTATCTGAGTCATTCCTAGGATGAAAACCCATCCCACGAGTGTTCGACCCTAGACCACTATCTGCGATAGCTTGACCCCTACGGCGATGTAAGGCTGGAGTGTATATAAATTTTGTTGATTTTAGCTCAGCCTACTGTGGCACGAATCAGTTATTTTATTTTATTTTATTTTATTTTCCATTTTATTAGATTTAGATTTAGTGTAGCTTTATTTTACTTTTCTTTAAATTTCTTGATTTGGGTATTATGCAAGTGCGACAGTGAGTATTCTTTATAAAATCATTTTTCCATTCTTGGTTGATTTAAATTGAATTCTCTCTCAGAGTTTATGGGATTCCATTATTTCGAGTTTAAGTTTATGATTTGAGGTAGATTTTCCACAGTGAGTTAGAGTCAGCGATATGGGTGTCAGTTTGAAAGTTCAGGCTCATTGGAAATGGGTCATTGATGATGATCATTTACATAAGGTAAAAGAAAGCTTTAATTAGAATTCTTGAATTTATTTGATTATTATTGTTTATAAATTTACTTTGTTCTCGGTACTAGTCTTAGTGTACCCATCTTAGTGCTTGTATCTAGCTCTGATTTCCAGGAGGCCCTCTGAGTGACACAAAGATGGAGAATCCTGAGAGTGTAGAGCATTTCCTTATGGGTATGGTAGACTAATACTATGGAACTAATGAGCTTTGAAGGATTACTAAGATAGATCACCAACTTACTTGTAATTGGAGGATGGTTGAATGAAGTATTTTTTTAAGCAGGGAGTCTCTCTATTTCTCCCAGATTGGTGTGATCCGTGTTATGAATCTAATCGAGGAGATGGAAATTTTCATCGAAATGTAGGATGAAGTGTCGATCAAGGTGGAGAGGCTTGCAATATCACGTCTATGGGGGCAAAATTCTTTTGTCTAAGATACAGTATGAAGTACTGAAAAGGAAAAATACTTAAATCTTAGGAAGAGGGTTACATATTACAAGTAACTAATTATAATCATGTGATAGAAATGAATATGAACCTTTAATCGGTGAAAAGTATGGTTAAGGGAGAAATCCAAACTATACTACCTTCCATCTTTGACAAACTAAGTTTCCCAATTGATGGTTGAGCTATGAATCGAAATGATGCATAAATTGATTATTACTATTTGATCACGTCGATTTTGTCTCATTAAATTGAATCCCTCAGCTGATTTTGAAACTTTTCTTTTGTATATTTAAGATTTCAGTATAGGACTACATTTTTGTCGTCTTATCATTATATCAGTGGAGTTCAAATAGTAATGATCTTGAGTAGATGGAGTAGTTAGTCTATTCATTTATCATCTTTCCTCGTGGGAATGATATCTGGACTTTAAAGATCCACTTTTATTACTTCTACGACTTGTGCACTTGCAGTGATCAAGACCACACACAAATTTTAAATGAGTCATTTTACAAGAAATAACAAATCCATTTTTTTCGCATTATATGAAAATGGTGCTTTACATGTTTTGGCATAGTTGTGAGATTTGAAAATTTCTTTGGTGACGATACCGGAAGTTTAGCATACAGTCACAATAAATACAGGTTTGGTCTTAACAACGGTCGTGCGCATAACTTCATACCCGGTGGAGGGTTAGCAAGTTAGCTGTAGGTGTGTAAAGCCGTGTACATTCAAAGCCAGGAAGTTAGTCTTAAGAAGGGTTTTTGAAAACACATCCAACATAGAGGACGAGAAGTTATAGCCCAACTAGGTGATGAGCTTAAAAGTCATCTATTTTTAATCCATTTTTCTGTTTGATTTTCATCTGAAAAGGAATAATTAATATGCAGAAATATGAAGAAACTCCTGTCCCATTATTAGTAAGGAGTGTGAAAGAGAAGAAAAGCCCCGGTAGAAAATACGAAATTGGTGGAGTGAAAGTCGCGAGAAAATGGGAAGAATGAGAAATGAAAACTATGGGTTAACTAATGTTACGAGTTTGGGTTTTATACGGTCGATTATGATGTCGCGACATCAGGAAAATTGAAGGAAATTTGATGCAGGTCGCGACATGGATCACAAGTTAGGTAGCTGAGGTTTAACCAGAGACTTAAGGAATGATGTCGCGACAACATCGCGATATCGTGACAAGTGTTGATCTTCGCGTGAGGGCTGGAAGTGTTCGCGACAAGAGAAAGCAGCTTTGAAGCTATGACGGGTTTGAAAATGTAAACTGGTGTGGGCTGCATTGTTGTCGCGGCAGAGAGGCGATGTCGCGACACTAACAACAAGTTGACCTCTAGAGTCATAAGTTGATCTTGCGACAAGGGTGTCTTGTGACATAAGACTGTCTCGATTGAAGGATTCTAGGTTTCTTAAGTTGATGTAGCACGGCAAAGAGATTGATGTCGCGACATTCGGAAGACTTCTGTTGAAAGCTGCAGCGACTTAAGTTGATGTCGCGACAAGGAGATCGATAATGGCGACATGATGACAATTGAAACACACGGAGGCATAAAGTGATGTCGACAAGAGATTGATGTCGCGACATCAAAGCATTTCCGGTTAAAGCTGTGACATGGATGATGTCGCGACATTGATATCGCGATATAAGATTACCCAGCCCGGAGAAAACAAGGAATGTCGCGGCAACAGTAAATCTTTGCAACAAGTGCTAGCCAACACTGTCTTCGCGACAAAGTTTGGTCTTCGCGACACGAACAGTAACATGGGCCAGTCCACTTGGAAATCCATAAAATAATGCATTGGGATTAGGGCAAGCGAAACCATAAATAGCGGCTACCCGGGAGAAAAAGGGTAGAGGTGGGCTAAGCGAGCGAAGATGCGGGTAGCCATTGGCCTCATATTTTCTTTCTTTTTCTTTTCTTTTTTTACGTTTCCGTCGTTATAGATTAGATTATTTTCATCTTTCTTTATTTGTTTTATTTGGATCTGGATGTATGGTTTTGACGGTGAATGCGAAATTCCATTCTTTTCAAATTACTATGCGGAGTGTTTGAAGTTAGGACAAATTTACGGAATTCGACTTTTCCGGTTGAAATTGCAGTTGTTCTTATGATCGGAGGAATGTTGTAGTGTAATTGATGGTGAGAAACCCGACTTCCATTAAAGAGAATGCTATAGTCGAATTTATCTTACTGTGGTTGTTTGGCGACTTGTGAATTTGGTTTATGAATTTACTTCTGGTTATGGGTTTAATGTTTTTGATCTGAATATCAGTTTCTTATACCCGTTTAAGATTTGTTTCATTGCTCTGATTTCAAGGAGGTCCTCTGCGTGACACAGAGAAGGCATTCCTGAGAGTTATGAACATTTCCTTGAAGGTATATTAACTGTATTAGAGATCATGGAAGCTTTGTAAGTTTACTTATATAAATCCTCTTCTCACTTGAAATCAGAAGAGTTGAGTGAATTATCAATTTAAACAAGCGAGAGTTCACCTCAATTGGACAAAGTGAAGCCAATCCAGAGTGTTAAATTGGGGTCTAATCAAGAGGAGAGAGGTGATCTATTCTAATTTAGAAAGGAAGAACAACCGGGGAAGTTGTATATCCTTGCTTGGCCAGATAGCAGGAATAGTTCTGATCCATAAAATGGGTATGAAGTATTGCAAAAGAAAATACTGATTAAGGAAATTCTAATAAAAGTAGTTATCTAATTCCCTTTGTCTTGAAAGAATCGGGGAAAATTAGATAATGAATTGTGGAGTGTGGAGAGATCCGGTACATCTTTGCTAAACACCTTGGGCCGATTTTAAACACGAAAGACCTGAAGCAATTTATCGGTATTAACTCACGAGAATTGATATTTCACAATATGGTATTCTTAATGTGTCCTCTAAAAGATAACTATTCAGTTTCAATTTATTTTATTAACTATTCATTATTCTTTATTCTTTACATTACAGTTTATTTGATTGTTCATTCTTTTCCCTTATACTTGTACATTTTGCAGCTTCTTAAGATGGATCACAATGTCATGTTATAGTCCAAATAGTATGGAGCTTGAGTAGTCAGGGTAGTTGATCTAGAATTCTTGAGATCTCTGTGGGATCGATATCTGGACTTATATCCATTTGTACTTGTCGGCACATTGCACTTGCAGAATATTAGGCCATAACCAAAATTGAAAATGATTAACTCTAGGAGATTTTTGGTTTATATAGTAGAAAGTCAACAAGTTTTATGGCGCTGTTGCCGGGGATTAGACAATAGTCCTTTGGTAATAGTGTCATAAATTTGTATAGGTGTTTAATTACATCAACAAGTTTTATAAGAGCGCAGATTCTTACAGTGGTTCGAAAGAATTTAATAAATCCATGTGAGGCGAAAGAAGGAAATGCTAATTTGGACATTTTAGAAAGAACAAAATAGCTTTTCAAGCGTGGATATTTTAGCCGCTGGCTGCCCAACAAACCATATTGAAAATATTTATTGACAGAACTAATCCACATTAATATGAGTGTGTTTTGATTTCGAGGGGACAAATTTTTAATGCATAGGAAACGGGGGAACAACGTCGATTCAACGAGACCTAAAATTAGAAAAGAACATCGGAAGCTTGAGAAGATAAGAGAGCGAAAACTCAACCATAGCGGATGAAAGACGGGATCGAGAATGGAAGTCACGTAGAGAGCGGTAGAAGGCCTCGATCAAAGTATATGGAGGATTTACGACCTATTTTCAAGATGAGTACTGCGCAGTCGGGCGGCCGACTATTGATGCAAATAATTTTGAACTTAAACCTGACACTAATTACGATGGTCCGGCATCGGGTTTGCGGTCATCATTGAGGACCGGCAGGCATCTGGGAAGATTTCTCGGGATGCATTTATCTGAGGTGATGTTGGATAGGGTGAGACCGAGAGTGTCAGAAGCATATTCCCATTCTCCTCTAAGAGATCTTGGCGACTACATGGTATGAATCTTTACCATATGGTTCTGTTGATACTTGGGAGGAGTTAGTAGAACTTTATTTGGGTAGATTCTTTCCTGACCCTCACCTCGGAGAAGGAGGAAATCATTGTGTTCCAGTAGGGGAAGATGAAAGCATGTATGTAACCCAGGAAAAGATTCAAGCGATTCTTGAGAAGATGTCAATGCATGGGATATAGATCACGAGGCTTCGGATGGGCGTTGTATATCATGCCTTGAATGATATATCAAAGGGAATCATTGATGCTTCATGTTGTGGAGCATTCAAGCGAAAAAGTGCTGAAGAGGCAAGAGAGCTGATTGAAGACCTGGCTAAATGCAATATGAAAACTCCTTCTGAGTTTTCAAGAGGAAATAACGAGAGAAGGGGATCATGGGTGAGCAAGATGGCGACCATGGAGGCGAGTTGGATGCCATTATACACGGGATGAATGACGAAAGGAGGTCACACACTTGCTCATGAGATAGGAATGAGTTGAAGAAGTTATTGAAAAGTCTTGAGAGAGGCTGCGAGAACAATTCTATGATCTTTGAAGAGTTAAGTAAGCTGGGTGAACGAGAAACTACCGTTCAAACCCGATACTAACCTACCGGCACATTATCTTTGCTATTTGAGGAACCATGAAAATTTCTCATATGGTGGAGGGGATTCACAAGGCTGAGAGCATGGACGAGAATCCTCACGAGGGGTTATCAACGATCACGAGTTCAGGCAAGAAATGAACACGAAAATGAATATCAGGTCGAGGAGGAGGGGCCCGATCTTTTGAAGAGCAGTCTTTGTAGTTCATGGGGATAATAGAGAAGAGCTGTTGAACCTCAGTGAACAAAAGTTCTGCGAATTAGACGGCTACTGCTGCAATTCTTAAATTTTAGAACACCACCAATGCATCCACTGAAGAACACGGAAACATAAGTGAGAATGGTGGCCCCAACCTGTAATAGAGGAAAGATGCCTTCCCAAGTGACACAAAATTCGATCGAATGCATGGGCAATCACTGACTTAGAAGTGGGAAGGAGTTAGAAAGATGAAAGAAAAAATGACGGCAGCAAAGAAGAAGAAGAAACAGGAAAATGAAGAAGCCTTGGAAAAAGAAGAAGGAGTGGAATGAAGGATATCGAGGCTTTAGACTTTGAGTCCCATTTCCACAGTGAAATCAAAGATGAGAGCGATTTGCAAGGTTTTGAAAACCTTTGAGCTAGAATCAGTATGCCCTTTATAGAAGTAGTGACTCGAATGCCACTCTGTCTGAGATGCGAAGGGCGTCTTTGGCCGAAAAAGAAAAGATAGTAGAAAGCGAGGATTGTGAATCTCTTGCTACTTGCGATCTTTGTGATAAAGAATTGCCGAAAAGATGAAGGATCGGGGGGAGTTTACAATTCCTTGCATCATTGGAGGAGTCGAATTCCAGAAAGCTCTCTGTGACTCGGGGCTAAGTATAAACTTGATGCCTCTTTGCATTTGCGAGCAATTAAGTTTGGGAGGAGTTATTCCCACTACTATTACTCTTCAAATGGCAAAGCAGATCAATGGTAAAACTTACGAAGGAGTCTTGGGAAGATGTCTTTGGTCACTGGTGGAAACTGTTTCCAGTGGGCATCATTCTGGACATGGAAGAAGATTCATAAGTACCCCTGCTATTGGGAGACCATTCCCCAGCTACTAGAGGCGCACGGTCGACATCTGAAAGAGGTTCATTACCTTGAGGGTTGGAGAGGCTGCTGCTAACGATCAAAAGCACTCACGGAATATAGACATAGGCAGAGAAAATTGCAATGTAGTTGATGATGTCAATACTCGACCTGATGTTCACAATGATTGTAATGTAAATTTTTATCAATGAAAAGAGATAAATTCCCGGTATGGCTGAAGATGACTACTCGATTGTCCCTTCTTGATTTTTATTCTATAGAAAGCTGTGTTGAGCTTGAAACAAAACAGAAATGACAAAGGAAAATAATGAAAAACTCATCAGAAACGGTGAAGAGAGTACAAATGTTGAAAGTTTAGATCATTTGATATCTTTACTTAAAGTCACAAAGAAAACCGATGATTATCTACGCTTAGACTCAGGTGAAATCTTGAGAGCAGAGAGGTTGCTAATCTTAAAGAAGCATAAATGATCTATAGCTTGGTCCAGTGAAGAAATTGAAGAATTATCAGTCCATCGATTTGCATGCGCAAAGATTACGCTGAAAAGCACAAAGCCATATGTAGAACATCAAAGGAGACTGAATCTAGTGATGAAGGAAGTAGTCAGGAAGGAGGTACTCAAATTGTTGAATGCTGGTTTTATCTATGCAATTTCAGATAGTCCATGGGTGAGCCCAGTCCATGTGGTTCCAAAGAAGGGTGGGTTTTTTGTGATCCTTGATGAGAAAAATGAATTGATTCAGCAAAAACGATGGCGGGATGGAGGGTATGCATTGATTACGGGAAGGCAGACACAACCACCAAAAAAGATCATTTCCCTTTGCCCTTCATTGATCGGATGTTGGGCGGATTAGCGAGACACCCCAATTTTATTTCTTGGATGGGTGCCAGAGGATACAATCAGTTGCTATTGCACACAGGACGAAGATACGTTCACATGCCGTATAGTACCTTTGCCTTGAGAAGGATGCCATTTGAGAAATTTGTGTAATGCTCTGCTACATTCAGGTGTATGATGTGTCAATATTCTCGAGACTTGGTTGAAGAGGTTATGGAAATTTTTATGGATGACTTCACGTAGTGCCTGGATCTGATTTGATCGGTGTTTGAAGAACACAGAAGCTTGATGCTTCAAAGATGCAGAGACAAACATTCTTGAATTGGGAAAAATGCTATTTTATGGTAACAGAAGGTATTGTTCTTGGGCATAAAATTTATGCTATTGGACTTGAAGTAGACCAATCCAAGGTATCCATTATCAAAACTCTTGCACCCCCTACCACAGTAAAAGGAGTAAGAAGCTTCTTGGGGCATTCTGGATTTTATAGGAGGTTCATCGGGACTTCTCAAAAATAGCAGAACCCATGCGAGATTCTTGGAAAGGATCTGAGTTTAATTTGATGACTCTGCAAGGCTGGTTTTGAAAGAAATCAAAGATCAAATTAGTTCATTTTATAATGCATTTGCCTGAGAATATGAATCGGGATTTGAAATAATGTGTGATGCGGTGATTTTTGCAATAGGGTATCTAGGGTAAAAGAAAGGAGAAAATATTGGGACCATATACTATGATAGTAGAACCTTCAATGAAACACAGAAAATTATTCAACAAGCTGAAAAGGAGATGCTATGCATATTATTTGCTTGTGAAAAATTCGATGATACGATGCAGGATCCCGTGTTATTGATATGCGATCATCACGGCAAATCAAGTACTTGATGTCAAAGAAGGAGAGCTAAGCCAAGATTGATAAGGTGGGTCTTGCTATTGCAAGAGTTTGACTTGGAGATCAAGGATAAGAGTGTGACAATGTGATAGCGATCACTTGTCAAGAGTAGAAAGAAGAAGCTGGCGAAGAAGAGAAATATATTAACGGAGAACTTCCCGGATGAGCAAGCTTGTTTAAAGTTTCCTTCGACTTCCATGGTATGCTGATATTGTGAACTATTTAGCTTGTGGAAGTGGATTCCTTGAGTCGACTACCAACGAGAAGAAAACTGATTGACGGCGAGTATTATATTTGGATGATCCTTATTATTTAAAAGAGTCTTGACATGATAATAAGAAGATGTGTGCGAGAGAAAATGAGCAAGGAAATATTAGGATAAGATACCATCATTACCATATGGGGGCATTTTTCGGGAGAAAAGGAGGAACAGCTCATAAGATACTCAATCTGGATTTTATTATTGTCTTGAGAGATTGTCTTGATGGGTTAAATTGTGTGATAGATGCGAAAAGATTGGAAATACTCGATGCTTGAAATGAAATGCCCCTAAAAGGTATAATGGTGGTGCAAATCTTTGATGTATGGGGAATAGATTTTATGGGACCATTCCCACCATCATTTGGGAACTGTACATCTTGCTGTGGTTGATTATGTTCCAAATGGGTGGAAACTTGATCTTGTCAAGGAATGATGCTAATACGGTTGAGCTTCTTTGCGAAAAATATTTGAGCAAATTTGGAACACGGAACGCTATGTGAAGTGATGGGGAAGCCATTTTGCAACAAATGTTGCAAAACTCATGGCCGGAGTATGGGATCAAGCATGTATTGAGTCTAGCTTATAATCCCGGACGATGGATAAGCGAAATTTCAACGGGAGATTAAAGAATACTTAAGACTATGAGCTCAGCCGGGAAG
This sequence comes from Tetrastigma voinierianum, assembly GCA_016808115.1. Lineage (NCBI taxonomy): Eukaryota > Viridiplantae > Streptophyta > Magnoliopsida > Vitales > Vitaceae > Tetrastigma > Tetrastigma voinierianum. The sequence continues at coordinate 1,270,480 of JAEQBH010000564.1, forward strand.
GATTGGTCTTCCAAACTTGATGATGCACTTTGGGCCTGAGACTGCATACAAAACTCCCATTGAAATGTCTCCATCTGGTGTTTTGGCAAACCATGTCACACCAGCTGGAATTGGAATCTGAGGCAATGTGGGCCATGAAGTTGAACCCGATTTAAAGCGCAAGGGAAGATTGCTCAAGCATGCGAGCTGGAAGAATTGAAATGAAGCCTATGATAATGCTAGAATCTACAAGGATAAGACAAAGAAATGGCACGATCAAGGATCACGAGGAAAATTGGGAGAAACGAGGGAGCAGGTTCTTTGTTTAATTCTAGGCCCGAAATTTATTTCCCGGGAAAGTTAAGTAAATGGAGTGGGCCATACACGGTGGTGTCAGCAATACATTTGGAAGCGAGTGACATTAAGGACCGATGTTGGAAAATTCAAAGTCAATGAATGAGTGAAGCATTATCTAGCGAGGAGGAAGGAATAGAAGGCTCCATTGAGGTTATCTAGAAGAAGAAGAACCAAAACAACAAGTCAATTTAAGGACTCAAAAATGAAACGAGGCGATGGGAACCCATAGAAAATTTAGTTTCTGCTTTTAGATTTTGAAATTTTTTTTTTTGCTGTAATTTTGTTTTGATTAGTTCTTATAAAGATAGATTTAATTTTGAGAAGTTAATTGTAGTTTAATTAAATTTTCTTGAATCATGCGATCGTCTGCAAATTTTGAAAGACATGAGTGAGAAAAGCAACTCAGGACACCTCCGACTAACTTCGAAATGTCACGACATGAGCAAGGGGGTAACTTTCTTTAAACCAAACCTGTGAAATATGAGTGAATTGCTTGATTGAATTTCGATTGGAGATACTGAGATAAATGTCTAAGGAGTATAAGAAGTTAATAAAGGAATTTAAGTTTTTGAGATCGTTAAAGCTAGGGCATAGGTCGCGACATAAACAAAAACGAGAATGCAAAGTCACGACATGAAACGAAAGCGATACAAAACCTAGTTATGTCGCGACAAACTTAGTATGTCGCGACATAAAGAGGGTCAGGTGCCAACTACTCACTCTCTTAAATGCCCTAAAACTAATGTCTTAAATAAAAGTGAGGCAAAATTGATGTCGCGACAAGAGAATTTAATGAAATAATAACTAGCCCACAAAAATTTGATTGAATTGCAACTGTTGGAGAACTTCTTCCCACTCCCGCTCCAAATTCCAGAAACTATTCATCCTCCCTTCCTTCTGATTCTCAATTCCTGAAAACCCTAGCTCTCAAAATCTTGAAAACTCCTTCCGTTCAAATGGTGAAACCTCAAACCTTGTCCTAACTGGAAGAGATCATGGAGGAATATGTACAACCCGAGAGAGAAGAAATCGACGGAAGAACTGATGGAAGAGATGCCTGAAGCACGAAGCACCGGCGGTTTACGAGAAAGAACGGACAAGAAAGGGAAAAACAAGAAGAAGTAGAGATTTTGTGTCGAGAGGCTTATTCAAATTTGGAAGAAGCACTATGTGAGGGGTTCGTAGCGAAGGAATTCGAAACCTATTACCCCTTTCAAGAGATGATTGAACAAGGGTTGGGAAGCAGCATCAGTCAGGCTACAATGAGTGGTGAAGGAATTTTATTCAAATCTGGTAGGCAGGAAGGACAACACGGTGTTCGTCAGAGGAGTATGGGTACCATATGGAGCCAAGGCCATTAACGAAGCCTATGGAATGGCAGGGCACAAGCATGGGTCTAAGTTCAAAAAGCTCTTGGAAAACCCAGATTTTAAGAAGATTGCCAAAGCTCAACGCGGAAAAGCCTGGCGGAATGAGGAAGAGGACCAAAGCCACAACGACCTCAGGAGAATTTAAGGTATGGATTCTATTTCTTGGCCTCTGTTTTGAGATCAAACAAAGCATGTGTGCACGAGTGAAGAGAAACGAGAAGCAATTATGTTGTATGCTATTCTGAAGGGAGTACAAAAACAAAATGTAAGATAATAATTGAAAATTCTATAATGAGGTACCATGAAGGAAATAAAGAGAGGTTGATCCCTCACCCGGCAACAATAAGCGTTTTATGTTTAAAAATTTGGGGTGAAGAAATTGCAGGAGAGAAAGAGGAAAGTCCACATGACATCGCCACTCCCTGCAGCGGGAGGTAAGCAAGGGACGAAGCGAAAGAAAAAGGGGTGTTGATTGAAACGAGAAAAACTCAGGTTGCAAGGCAAAGAAGAGGAGAATCTGAAACTCCTCTGAAAATAATACTTTCACATTTACGAACAATGAGGGCATGATGAAAGAAGGCCCTTGGAACTCTCCATCCCTTAGCTAGTTCTCCCCTATGCAAAACAGAGACATTCAGGAAGCGGGGAGAAGGCTCAGGGAGCACGGAGAACTGATTCAATAATGGAGGTCTACGTACCATCAGAAAGATGGAAGAAGGGGAAAAGAGTGGAAAACACCCAGCAAATTCGGGAAGAAATTTATGAAAAAGAGTTAAAAAGAAGAGATCGGCAATGGGAAGAAGAACTGAGAAGAACGGATGAAAAGGTTCTTCGGCATCAAGAGGACTTGAAGAAATGAAGAAGAGATCGCGATCTTCTCTGAAACTCAAGGCGAGTCATGAAGCTTTTATAACAATGTCAGTTTAGCGTGATTCTCAGCTCACAACCATCTCATGAAGAAAAAGGAGGTAGAACGGGAAGCGAGTGGGAGACGAGATCAAGGATTCAAATTTTTATACAAGTCTCTACAAAAAGATTTTGAGAATAAACTAGATGATAGAGACAAAAAGCAAAAGGATGCTGAATCCTACAGGCAGAAAGAATGGCTAGAAAATTTGGATTTGATTAATAACAATCTTTCCAAATTTTTGGAATAATGAATGAAATGGAAAACACAATGAATGGCTTGGGGAAGAGACAAGATGAGCTAAACAAGAAGGTTGATCTCTCAGTAAGGATCTTCATTGAAGATCAAGTTGAGAGAGCGCTAAGAAAGAGAAAGGAAGAAGAGAAATGAGTTCCTCCATTTCCCAGCTCATTTGGGTACCCTAGACCTAGATCCCCTAATATCTTTCTTTGCCTCTTCCAAAGAAAAGATAGACTTCTTCCCAAGCTGACCTTCCTTATTCTCCAAAGCCCATACAGTTGTATCCAACATTTGCAATTGAATCAGAAATAAAATGATAAATTTGAATTGAATTGTTGTGTTACCTTGGTTTGTTAAATTTGTGTTGCTTGTGGTTGAATAGTTGGGAGAATAAAAGTAGGAATTAGTTCAAGAATAAAAACTGCTGAGATGTAATAAGATGAATTGAATGAAGCAGTTAGATTAGGAATAAACTGAAATGCAGACAAAATGCAGAATAATGGCCAAATGAATACAGTTTAATTGAAACACAAAGTGCAAAAGTGACTTAAGTCTAACTGATAAGTCCAGAATAGAGGAAGGTATCTAATGAAGAGCAAAACATATTTTGAGTTTGTGAGTACGAAACGATAAGTCAGGAATACATTGAATATCAATTAATTTAACTTCTCATCAACAAAAAATAAGTCAGGAAATCCTTATGGTTAGTCACAACTATTAGGTCCAAATTCTAGAATTTGTTAGATTATTGATTGAGGCAGGAAATCCTAGGTGATCTGGTGTGAGAGATGATCTGGGGCCATTCTTGGATAGTTTGAGCCATTCTGTATCCCTATTCATATCTTTAGGCTTATATACATGGATTCAAATTAGGCCAAATAAGCTTATTACAAAAATAAGTAATGGAAACGACCCATCTAAAAAATCAATCAGCCGATAAGAACCTATGATTACCAGGTCGAGGAGAAAGAAAGAAATGAAGTTTGGGGAGTATATGTTTAGGAACTCAGGAGAAAAAATATAGAAAAAAAAAAGGAAGGAAGAGAAAAAGGCAAAAGCGAGAAAAATGCAATGGAAAGAAAGCATAGGGATAGAAGTTTTATTTTGTGTCCTAACCTCACGAAAGAGCAATTAAGTTCTAAGGGTGTTCAACACTATTTTAATGCCATCTAATTTATATGGGGCTACCTAACCCAAAGTTCGCTAAGAGTGTTAGAAAGCCTAAAAGGTAAAACATTGCACTATCCTTAAGTAGTGACAAACAAAGGAAATTTCAGTTAGATACAAGTGAAATAAGGCATACGGTTGAGATTGAGCTTGATGAGATGTCCCGAACCTTGAAGTTTAGGGAGTTTATTAAAGAGTACAAGAAAGAAAGAGCGATAGAGAGGATAGAAAAGGGTTCGGGGTAATCTTAACCTAAAAATTCCTTCCATCCTACCCATTACCCAAACCTATGATACAAACCCAAAGACTGATTGATCTTGGCTTGGAATTACCTACATTAGTGGAGATCAATATGAACAACAAACCTATGGAATTTGGAAAATATGGAAACAATGTTCAGCTGTAAGGACTTTAGGGAGTTGGTGACTCATTATGAAGATGAGAAGGAAAATAATAATTTATTATTCAACGAGATCTAATGATTATTATGTTGTTTGTAAAACAATTTCAACAGTTTAGTTTTGTATACTATAAGATTAAAACTAACCTTGAACTGGACTTGAAGCTAGATGTACAGAAAACAATGCATTCCTTGTATTTCAATCAAATTGAATGCTACTGCAAACGAAACAAAAAATGTCCTTTTTGTTTGAGGACAAACAATTCTTTCTTTCCTTTGCTTGGGAATGAAGCAAAACTTTAGAAATGCAGGGGAGTTTGATGAGCTTAAAAGTCATCTATTTTAATCCATTTTTAAATTTACGATTTCATTTGAAAAAGGAATAGATAATATGCGAAATGTGAAAACTCCTGTCTGATTAGCGGGAGTGTGAAAGAAAGAAGAAAAAAGGCAGTAGAAAAATGCAGAAATTGGTGGAGTGAAAGTGCAGAAAATGGAGGCGATAAACAACGGGTTAACTAATGTTCTGAGTTTGGGTTTTACCTGATCCGATTCATGATGTAGCGACATCGAGGAAAAGTGAAAGAAGTGATGCGGTCGCGACATGGATCACAAGTTAGAGCGATTGAGGTTTAACCGAGACTTAGGAATTGATGTCGCGACAACATGTGATATCGTGATGAGAGTGTTGATGTCGCGACAAAGGGCTGGAGAACAGCGACAAGAGAAAGCGCTTTGAAGCTATGACGAGTTTGAAAAGTGTAAAGCTTGATGCTTGACTTAAGGCTGTTATCGCGTGAAGGCGATGTCGCGACACCCAAAAGCAAGCAGTTAGGCCTCGAGTCATAGAAGTTGATGTAGACAAAGATTAATGTGGCGACATAAAGGCGTCACTTCAGTTAGAGTTGCGATTCCTTAAGTTGATGTCGCGACAAGAGATTGATGTCGCGACATTCAGAAGACTTGTGTTGAAAGCTGTAGAGACTTAAGTTGATGTCTTGACAAGAGATCGATGTCGCGACATCAGGAAGACTTCAGTTGAAAGCTGCAGAGACTTAAGTTGATGTCGCGACAAGAGATCGATGTCGCGACATCAGGAACGAACAATTGAAACCTGCAGAGGCATAAAGTGATGTCGCGACAAGAGATTGATGTCGCGACATCAGAAAGAACCGATTTAAAGGCTGCGACATGGATGATAATCGCGACATTGTTGATTCTTGTGACATAAGATGCCTTCAGGAAAACAAGGAATGTCATGACTTATTGATAAATGCTGCAACAAGTGCCAAGTAACTAATGTCGCGACCAGGGATTTGATCTTCGCGACTGAGCAATAACATGGGCAGTCCACTTGAAATCCACAAAGAATGCATTGGGATTAGGGCCCAGGCGAGAAACCCTATAAATGGCGACTACCTAGGAGAAAAGGAGGCGATTGGTAAGCAGAGCAGAAGATCTACGGGTATTTGTTGGCTTCATATTTTTCTTTTCTTTTCTTTTTCTGTTTCCGTCGTTATAGATTAGATTATTTTCATCTTTCTTTATTTTGTTTTATTTTTTGGATCTGGATGTTATCGTTTTGAGCAGAAGCTGAATGCAGAATTCCATTCTTTTTAAATTACTACCTGGAATGTTTGAAGTTGAGACAATTTACGGAATTCGACTTTCAGGTTCGTCTGATTGTTCTTATGATCGGAGGAATGGTTGTAGTGTGTAATTGATGATTGAAACCCAGCTTCCATTAAGAGAATGCTATAGTCAGAATTTACTTCCCACACATGGTTGTTTCCAGCGACTTGTGCATTGATTTATGAATTTACTTGGTTATGGGTTTAATGTTTTTATCTGAATATCGATTTCTTATACTAGTTTAAGATTTGTTCCATTGCTCTGATTTCAAGGAGGTCCTCTGCGTGACACAGAGAAGGCATTCCTGAGAGTTATGAACATTTCCTTGAAGGTATATTAACCTGCTATTAGAGATCTAATGAGCTTTGTAAGTTTACTTAGATAAATCCTCTTCTCACTTGAAATCGAAGAGTTAGGTGAATTATCAATTTTAAACAAGCAAAGTTCACCTCGATTGGAATAGTGAAGCCAATCCAGGTGTTAGAGTGAGATCTAATCAAGGAGAGAGGGTTATCTATTCTAATTTAGAGGAAGAGCAACCGAGGAAGTTATCCTTGCTTGACGATGGCAGGAGCTAAGGTTCACAGTCCATAAAATGGGTATGAAGTATTCTGAAAAGAAAAATACGGATTAAGGAAATTCTATTAAAAGTAGTTATCTAATTCCATCTTGAAAGAATCGGAAAATTAGATAATGGTGTGGAGTGTGGAGAGAGATCATTTGTCTTGTTAAACACCTTAAATGATTTTAAAACCTGAAAGACACAAGCAATTTTATCAGTATTAACTACAGGAATTGATATTTCACAATAGCAGTGTTCTTAATGTGTCCTCTAAAAGATAACTATTCAGTTTCAATTTATTTTATTAACTATTCATTATTCTTTATTCTTTATTCTGATTTATTTGATTGTTCATTCTTTTCCCTTATACTTGTACATTTTGCAGCTTCTTAAGCTGGATCACAATGTCATGTTATAGTCCAAATAGTATGGAGCTTGAGTAGTCAGGGTAGTTGATCTAGAATTCTTGAGATCTCTGTGGGATCGATATCTGGACTTATATCCATTTTATTACTTGTCGACCTGTGCACTTGCAGAATATTAGGCCAAAACCAAAATTGAAAATGATTAACTCTAGGAGATTTTTGGTTTATATAGTAGAAAGTCAACAAGTTTTATGGCGCCGTTGCCGGGGATTAGATAATAGTCCTTAGGTAATAGTGTCATAAATTTGTATAGGTGTTTTGGTCTATCAACATTGGGAAGGACCATACATTGTGGTCCTAGTAGGGCCAGTCGATTCTTACGCATTAAATAGAACAAACGGGGTTGATGTTCTTAGAATGTGGAATTCCATGCACCTTAAGAAATATTATCAGTATTGTAGTTATTAGGAAAGTTATCATCAATAAAAAAGTATCCTTTTCGTGTTTCCTCTTAAAATATACAATCACTTGTTTCTAAGAGAATGCAGATCTGATTCTTTGTCAGTGCGGGTATCTAAAAGTCCCGGATCTCGTTTGGCGTCAGATTGGCATCTAAAAGTCAGTCTGATTCTTCGTAGCTGGCTTCTAAAGTCTAGATGTGGATTTCTTTGTCAGACCGGGATCTAAAAGTCAGATGTAGTTCTTTGTCAGCCCCAGGATCTAAAAATCCCGAATCGATTGCTTTAAAATTTAACATCTAAAAGTCTAGATACGGTTGCTATCCAGCTAGTATCCTATAGGCATGGTTACTATCCTACTAGAGTTCTTAACAAACAATGCTACCTTAGGTTGACCTTTTTAAATTTCATCAAAATACGTAAAGTGTCACCAAAAATTACTAATAAAGTTTATGTGTGTGAAACGACGCCCTTGCAAGGATTTCCAAACATGGCCAAAGCTAACATAAAAAAAAAAAAAAAAAAAAAAGGGCCTATTCCTTAGCAACAACACCCCCCTCTGAGTCTCCTGTTGCCCCACCTTGACTTACTTCAGCATCTATGGCCTTATCGGGCTGCGAGGAGTGGGGCACCTCGAGTTTGTCGAAGAGACTCTAGAGGAAGTGGGTTAGAGGAGTCAGGCATGCCATTTAGGATGTCTGGCCGATCCCCGTAGACGTTGTTCTTGAATGCACAACACTTATAGCCATAAGCAAAGATAAGATCCAATGACCCCTGGTAATCCTCCGCCATGTCTTCCCTATCCTTATTGGCTCAGGCATGAAGAGAAGACACCTCACGCTTGGACGCCTCGAGCTCTAGTAAAATCGGCTCCGCTCAAGCCTGCAGGCGAACTCGGACTACGGAGGTGATCTGCAGCTATGCTCGCCCTCTTTCGTAGCCACCAAAGAATTCAGGGCCTTGGTCAAATTGACTTCCACCCTGGCTTTGGCATCATCTGCTGACGCAGCTACCAGCTGGGCCTCCCTGGCTTCTTGCTTAGCCTCGTCTCTTTCTTTCTCTACCTAGATAACACTTGGCACGCCATCTCTGGCCTCCTTTTCTTAACGTTAGATGGAAGCTTCTTCCTTGACGGAGACGGAGTTAGGTGCGGGTGAAGTGAAGGGTTGTGAAAAAACTTTAGTTTCTCGGCATAGTCGGGTAGGGATCAAAACTCTCGATGGAGGGCCATGTTACGTATGGCCGATCACATTCTAAAAATGGTCGAGTAGAAAGATTTTTTTATATATAAAACTTAGAGAGTCCTATGTTTAGACTCCGCACTTACCAGCTCAGCCGACCGTTGGAAGTTATGATTGCGGATGAACATCCCATCTTCGACCATAGGCTGGATATCCTCTTTATGAACATAAATGGGAAGCGGAATGGAGTATTGATCAGAGCGAGCCATCATATGCATCCTAAAGTAATTCGGATATAGGTCATGCATATGCGTAATCGGGGATTCCTCTTGATTGTGGGGGTTCTAGCAACGGGTGATTTTCAACACGTCCTCAAGATCCGGAGCCTCCATATCCGGCGAGGGGCAAACCCTCTCTAATGGCGTAACATACGTACTTACAATCACCCGGTCAAGGAACCTTTTCTTGCTTGGTCAGGCGCCGATAGGCCTAGGCAGGGGTGCTGGAGCAATAACTACCCTTGATGGTGCACCCATTCCAACCTCTTTAACACTTGGAGGAATCACAATCGGCACCTCCCCCTCTAGAGGTATATTGGCCTCATTGAGGCAAACCCCTAGGGCCAACTGGTCAATGGAGGCCAGATCCGGGGATCCCACCAGGACTATGGCCCCGTCCAGCTAAGCCTCCTCATCTAAGGGAGACCACCTAGGTCGCTTCTCCTTAGAATTAGAGGCGTCTGCACCCTCAAGGGTCACATACCATTTATGCCTTCACACAACAAACCCGATTGCAAGGCTAAACATTTCTTCCTGCTCCACAAGTTTAATATTAGCTACTTTTGTCTGATCTAAAAAATCTTCTAGCCCAGCGCCGGTTGCCTTTATTTGTCCATATGCGCTCTGCTGCTACGGAATAGGGGCTTGACCCGCTGACCTACGAGGCGCTGCGCGAGCGGACCTCACTAAGGTCCTTGCGGCGGCCCCGTTTGGTCCTCTTGAGGCGGGAGTCGGTTAGGAGGAGTTGACGAGACTAACCGGGAGAGATCGGCGAATAAAGTGCTCCCCTCAATGGGCCCGAATGGGCGACGAGGCGGGGGATAGCGGGGATAATGTAAGGAAGGGCTGCCACCCAGCTCTCTGGAATTCTTCACTTGGATTAGCGGGAAGCTCCTTGATTGCGCTCTACCTCCGTTATCTTAAGCAACCGCCTGATGTTCTCCAAACCAACCTTCTCAATCCAGTTTACTAATCGACCTCGCCAGCGCTTATCTAAACGGAGTCAAAACAAATCCGCTGAGATATCAGTAGTCGCAAAGGTTAAGCAGCTATGACCCATCAAGGTCGAATATGCGGTCGTCTGGGATAAGTGCAGGAGGTGCCTAGGAAACATGTAGAAACTGTTTCACCAACAGCGACACGGGGAAGCAAAGTATAGCCGTAAACTGCTCTGGTGTAAAATAGACGGTGTAATCCACTTCTCCTATCGTTGAAATAGTCTGGTCGTCTGACACTTCTAAACTAATGTTGTAAGGGATTTGGCATAAGGATTTCAATTCCTCCATGGACATGGAAGAAGCCGAGATTTGCTTCTGGTGATCTGACTAGGCCCTTTCCTACTCCTAGCTTGACTGGTGGAAGTCTCCTCTTAACCTCTCACCCCGTTTGCAAGTAGATAAAAAGAGGAGGAGGAGATCGACTCGTATAACTACCAAAGTGATTCACAGGACTAGAAGTAGGAAGCTTTATAAACCTATTGAAACCCCAGGTGGTCGAGTGCATCTCAAACTCCACGTGGGAATTAGTCCTGAAACCTGCAGGAAATTTGAAGGCATACGTAAACGAAATAGAACCAACAAAAAATCAACCCAAAATCTAAAGCAGAGCAAATAAAAAGCCCATCAAAAGACCAAAAGCGATCAGGATTCTCCAAGTGGCTCCTTCACCAAAAACTTCAGGGGTGTTGCAGAAAATAAGAATACTTTCCATTAAAAAGAGTAGAAGCAAAGAAGCTACCTTCTGGGCTCTACTTTTATATAGGGTAACGCATGAACATGCACATTAATGGCACCGATGGATAAACCACAATATCGGAAGACGTGCACCATTCCTCCTAACGTTTCATATTCTTAAAACACTTTGCCTTCTAAGGCACATAACAAAACAAGTAAGACATGTGGGCCCAGCGCCGTCCAGTTGTCGGGCCCCAGGGCTTATTCATAAAAAGGGGCTTGGGCTTGTCAATCAAGCAGAGCCTAATGGTCAGCCCCATCTGGGAGGTATGGTAAATCATCTCCATGAACTGATAACGGCTTCTCAGGAGTCCCCTTCAGGTAACTGGCTCCTTTGGCTGGGACATGAAAACATAATAGGAAATTAAAATTAAACGCAACGGTATGCCCAAAAATCCAATTTTATTAAAGTATGCCAAATAGTTACATTACCACCAAGACAAACATATCCCAACAACCTTGGTGGATCCCCTACTAGAATATTCAGACAAATGTACTAGGTTGCTTACAATCAGAAAAAGAGAATAAAAATCTTGCATAAAAGAATTGTAATTAAAATCTTTTGGACTATTACTAATATAGTCGAGTATGTAATATTGGTAAGAGGGTCATGATCGAACTCTTACAAACTGTATCTAAGTGTATTAGTCTCATATTTTAACTTAAATATGAATGAATGGGTCTCGATGAAGGGACGTATTGAGGTGGTGTCGAGTAACTCGATGTCCACGAGAAAATGGTAACGGTTTGATACCAAGACTTAGGTGCGTGATGACCTAAGGTAGAATCTTCCACAAGTTGACGGCTAGTTAACGGGACCCTTGGAAATTGGGGCGTCACAATAAAAATATAACATCTTATATTGTATTAAAAATATGATATCTTATAGGCATAAACTTTATAAAAATGTTTAATAAATAGAAGAGTGGTTGTCAAAATTTTATAAAGATTTTTCATTTTTATGATCATTTTTTACATTAATAATATATGAATGATTTATTTTATGATGTCACCAGTTCGACCACCTGTTAGACTAGTGGAACCATGAGCCGTGGCACTCAGAGATTTAATCATTGGGTTGGTTTTTAAAACATTCCTATTTACATTGAAAACCTACCATGACTTCATAACAAATATTTTGAGGGCATTTTTTCAATACAATCAAGTTATGTTTGTTGATACTGGTATGACTTATGCAAAGCAAAGTAAGGGAAAGCTCATATCTTCATGACTTATGCAAAGACTTCCATATGTTTTGCCAAACTAATGAGATTCAATGAAAACTTACTACGACTTACACTCCTCAACAAAGCAGTAGCGAGGCCAAGAAAGAATCATACGATCATGAACATGGTTCGTAGTATGCTGACTTGCAAATAAGTGCAAAAAAAATTCTACCTCAATAAGATATGAGCTTTCCCTTACTTTGCTATGCAGAAGCCATACCAATATCAACAACTGGTATCAGAGCCAAGTGAAAACTCTTCCCACTTTGCAACCGTAGCTCAAAATGGCCCTTGAAACTAGTTTTGCTCAGCATGCTATTCCCTGTTTTGATGGTCACTATTGATCATTGGAGCATGTTGATGGAGAATTTACTTCGCTCCACAAAGTATTGGCATATTATGGAAATTGGGGTTCCTGTTGTAGCAAAAGGTGCTGCTCTTATCGAGGCACAGACAAAGGAAATTGCAAACACAGGGAATTAAAGGACTAACGTGGGAAAAGCTATCTCCTTTCTAGGCCGTTGTTTTTCCCATTCTTGAAAGCTATTTACACGAATCTTGCGAAAGGAATATGGGATTCCTTGTAGAACAAATACCAAGGGAAAGCTCATATCTTATTGAATATAAAAGTGGTTATATATAACCTTACAGTAACATAAAGCTAAAATAGTGCATTCTACCAGTAAAGCAAAAGAACGGATCAGCTTCCTAAACAAAAGGAATTATTTAACAGAAGAAAAACTAAGTCTACCACAACTATAATAGAAGAAATACTAGTTTACCGAAACAAGGTATTCAATTGCAAATGTAAAATTATAAAGGGGGAAAAAATTAAAGGGGCATACTAAAATTGGCATATATATATATATATATATATATATATATATATATATATATATATATATATATATATATATATATATATATATATATAGTTTCCATATGTATGTTGCTTAGTAGGAAACTTTATGATGTTTGATGGAAGCATAAAAGGTGTTTATAGCCTACTTGGCTTTATTTGATAACAATTGAAGATATTAAATGATTAGGGTCAAGATTCAATCGAGCATATGTTCAAAAAAAAAAGGTTTAACCAAAGCCTATTTTGAAATATATTAACAAGTTATCTATGGATGGTTGAATTGATAAAAATGCAAAGTAAAATCATAATTATGGAACATAACACTTTAATAAAAGTTTATCCAGATAAATCTCAAAAAAATCCCAAATATGTATATCTCTCTAAAAAGGTCCTAGACATGTTATAAAGACCAAGCCTCTTATTAGGATAGGGAACAAGAACAAGGCATGATGTAACACAATAAGATTTCAGTTATATATTTAGATTATGATTTATATTGATCCTTTAGTCCTTGATTATATTAGGGAAAATAGCAAAGAAAATCCTAAACTTTTACTGTTTTTGCATTTAAATTCTGGAAAAAAAATTATTTTTAAATATATGAACTTTAATTTTAATAGCAGTTGTAGCCTCAGACAAGCCGAACTATAATCCAAACCTCGACATCATCTAAGGTGGTGTCCAACGATGCCCCTAAAATTTCTTTCGTGACACACTTATGTCTTGATTATTAAGAGAATCAACATATAAGAAAATGGGGGTGTTAACTATGCTAATGTGGCCGCCTCAAGTGTGGCTTTAGCTGACGTGTCCCTTGCATACATGCATATTTTAATCCTCAAGCTCTTTTGGGTTCAAAATGCTCTGGCAGGATTTCCAATTCTCCTCAATTTAATGAACCCTAACCTAATGCCCAAATTTACAAATTGAAATTTTGCTCCAATTCTTCTTCTTCATGAAACCCTAAGGATGGGCTTGCCAAATTAAATTGGTCAAAAAGGGCACAACCATGTGTTGAGGTTTTTTGAATTCTTCTCCATATATTTTTGTTTTCTTTGTTTCCTGCGGAGCTGTTTTTCATTTTCACCTTCTTCTGCAATGATCAGCCACAGTGTGTCGGCTTTTTATTTTTTGGATTTCTACCTTAATTTTCCAACCTAATAACCTTTTATTAATCCTCTAAAAATATTATATAAATTGTAGTGTCTAAAGACTAAGAGAAAGAATATACTTATGTATCGAAACATAAATGCATCCTTGACATTCAATTATTATTTTTAGATCCAAAGATGGAGAAGTTAGCCCAAAACCATGACTTGTTTCCCTTCCAAATTCTAAAAGGGCCAACCTCCGGCAAAAAAAAGAAATCGAAGGGCATGTATTCACAGTCCTTTTGAACCAATCAGCTCGGTGAGTACAAAAGTTCTAGCCATTGCCGGCCGTCCCCGTGTAACCAAACTCACTTTGTCCTTTCTTTCTGATCACCACTCCTACCATCACCTTATAGTCTCCCTCATAAAGATGCAGCCAACAATGGCACCACGGTTCGAGAGTCTCTCCTTCTCACCCCCTTCTTCACTCTCTCCTCCGCTAGGTTTCACGAGGAAGAAGAATTGGGGAAAATTTTCAATTTGTCTATTTAGGTATTAAGGCTAGGGTTCAACTCCAATTTGAGAGGGAAGAATGGAGTTAATGACGCCCAAAATTCGGGGTTAGTTGACTCTCCGTCGCCCCTCGGTGAATGTCGGGGTGGTGACATTTATCCTGGCATCGACGGGGGTCTCAGCACGTACGGGGGCTCTTACTGCCCAAATCTGAAGCTGCTTAAAACTTGTCCCAAATAGTCCAATATAACAGTTTATGATTAAAACGGCCACTTGGGCCCAATAACAATACTCATCAATATACCTCAACTATATCCTATAGTTTCAAAAGAGTTAATCAATTCTCTTTTATACAACATATATTAAAATTCTAAAATTCTAATACATGTATACATCAGAAAACCCAAGACACAATCCGACTTTCTTCTAAAACAGCCTCTATGACGTGCCGTCTACTCGCTCGCTCCCTGTACCTGTAAAATATAATATCCCTCGACAGGGTGAGCTAATGCTCAGTAGTGGAATCACCCTAAGTGGGCTACTCTCCACCTAAGTGCATATGCAATGCTCCAAAATAACCACACATTCAAGCAAATACATGATCCTACTTGAATGTCTACATGATCAACTCATACCCTGAGCCCTCACCGACTCCCTCACACCTGCCTAAGCCATGTATGAGAAAACATCTTTTTCAAAACAATTCTTGTTGTTTTCGAAACTATACTACCGAAATATCGGTAAAAATATGGGACTACCCTCCGAGGCGAATGTGTTGGAGAACCTTCAAGCAATCATAGTTATCAGCCAGAAATGATGCATTGGGCCAGTCTCGACCCGTTCTCGAAAACTCGTGCATTGAAATTCCTTTCAAAAACGTTTTTTTTTCTTTCAATTTTTCCATGTCATGCACTCACCTAATTTCTAGGCTACCCCAGTGCATATGAAATGCATTATGATGCCATTTCGATAAATAACACATGCAAATATATAATCATGCATATATTTACAAAACAATCAATTCACATAATCATGTCATGTAAATTCTCATTTCATACATCAAAATTAGCTAGCAGAGTAATGATCAAACACGAGCAATTCAACTTGAATTACTCAGTCAAACACATTTTCACACAAAAATATATTTCGTGTCACTATTCTATGAACGAGTAAAACCACAGGGTTCTTATTCCGTCATCATCAATAATTGGTCACTTTGGCGATCCAGCATTTCCATGACCATTTAAGGCCTCATCGAATAATACATGATTTAATACAACATTTCAATATTTAACAACCCAAATCAGCCATCACTACAAAAAACAGCCGATTTACCGACGAATTTTAGCGACGGATTATATCCGTTACAAATTAGCGACAGATTAGCAACGGAAACCAACTTAGCGACCGATTTACCGACGGATAATATTCCGTCGCCAAAATAAGGCCGGAAGTTGGCGGAAGCTATTATATAGCGACGGATTATCGATTAGTTGTTAGATTAGCGGCAGTTAGCGGCAACCAACTTAGCGGCGAAAACCAACAGCGACGATTTTCTCACGGATAATATTCCGTCGCCAAAATAAGGCGGGAAGTTGGCGGGAGCTATTAGATAGCGACGGATTATCAGTTCCGTTGTTATATTAGCGACGGATTAGCGACGACAACCAACTTAGCGACCGATTTGCCGACGGATAATATTCCGTCGCCAAAATTAGGCGGGATGTTGGCGGGAGCTATTAGATAGCAACGGATTATCAGTTCCGTCGTTATATTAGCGACGGACTATCAGTTTCGTCGCTATATAACTTTCAGTATTTTAACTAAAAAACTTATGTTGGGAATAGAGACGGATTCTTCTTTCCGTCGCTAAATTTAAGAAATGTTTAACTATTTATATTTTTATGAATATTGCTTTGATTCAAGAATAGCATGATAAAATGTTCAAATAATTAATATTTTTAAACTGTTTTAGTTTATATATTAATATTATTTTTCTCATATGGTTATAATCATTTTTTTTCCTTACAACTAATGGAACTTTAATAAAAATAATTTAAAATAATTTTATATTGAATTAATCATTTAAAATTTGGTTGCTAACTGTTTTTGTTATGAAGCAAATTTATGTAACTTTTGTGTAATGTATTATATGATTAGTAGTTATTTTTATTTGTGAAACAATTATTTATAATAAATAATAATTATATAAAATAATAAATATGAAAATAACAATAAAACATATCTAAAATAAATAGAAAAGTATTACTAAAAAATAAAATCTTTATTACAAAATGTACTTTTTTCTATAGACCATATTATTTCTATTTACAAAATATAAATAGAAATAATTATACAACATCCATAGACCATATTTATATTTTAATATAACTTTGGTATCATTACTTTGACAAAACAATGCCACTGTTTATTTTGAATGCACAACTTCACGATGGATTTTGAGCTTCACTAAGTCACTTTATTTTATTTTTGCGAGAAATCTAAGTCACTTTAACTTTAAACCTAAAATGTAATCTCTTCAATTTTTTTTTAAACGGCCTAAAAATTCCCCAAGTCGTTCCAATCCAATGTAATTACGCCCATCAACACCGCCCATCATCGCCATCATGGCATCCATCACCGTCGTCTTCGATCCTTTGGGTCGTCGGCGACACCAGTCATTTTTCTTACGTTTTGCTCCAAAAGTCTTGTGTTTTGCTTGCAAAAACTCATGCGCTATGTTGTTCTTCTTCTTTTGATGTAATCTCCAGTTTTGATCTGTTTGTATTGTTGAAGAACACAATCTTTTCTTTTCATTTTTTATTTTTTTGGTGATTTACAAAGAAGAAAAACTGAGAGTTGATTGATTGCGAGAAGGCCAATCTTGTGTGCAACTTCTTCTTTTTTTTTAATCTTCCTTTTCTTTTCTGTATTGATTCAAAAAAATTGGATTTGCTGACTGCATTTTATTGATTCCAACTTTTTTTTTTTTTTTTGCAAAATTTAATACCCACATAATAAATTAAAAATGGATGATATTGGCACAAAGTTCCACGTCCCATACGGACTAACTATTTCACCCACCCATTCCACTCCATCCTCCTTGCACATTTGAATCAATGCATCCCATATTATGGACCACATGAATTTGATATTTTTTTTCAATAATTCATAATTATTAAATGAAAATTGATGCAGATATCAATTTCACTCATTTAGCTTCAAAATGACCATTTTTAAAAATAAATATTAATTTCAAGTAAATTTTGAAAATTTTGTTTTAAAAGTTTGAAGTTGTAGTTAGAAATTGAGTTTTATTTTTGAACTAAAGTCATTGTTAGTAATCATAGTTTTATTTTTTAATTAAAGCCATAATTAATAAATATGATTTTACTTTTAAACTAAAACTGTTATGAAAAATTACGGCTTTAGTTAAAAAATAATACGGTAATTTCTAAATTAAATATAAAAATAAAAATCTAAACATTCCTCTTACTTGTAATGAGGGCAATTTTAGACAAAATTTTTAAAATCGCCTATAATGAATATATATATATATATATATATATATATTACTTTTAAACTAAAACTGTTATGAAAAATTACGGCTTTAGTTAAAAAATAATACGGTAATTTCTAAATTAAATATAAAAATAAAAATCTAAACATTCATCTTACTTGTAAATAGGGCAATTTTGAACAAAATTTTTAAAAATCGCCTATAATGAATATATATATATATATATATATATATATATATATATATATATATTGTTTTTAAAGGAGTCGTTTTGAACCAAAAATTCTTCCTAGCTATTACTTTTGTTACTCTTGTATACTAGATGAATAATATAAATACTTTTGTCATAAATACTATTTATTTGTGCTTTAACTTTATTTATGTATCCTTTTATATTTTATCGTGTTGGAGTTTATATTTCGTTTCATATCTTTAATTTTAAAAATGATAATATTATTAGAAAAACTTTATCTATAGGCTTCTTTTGTGATTCAAAATATAATATATATTGTTTTTAATCAAAATGGATAATTTATTATTAAAAAAACTTTTTATCTATATGAATTAAAATTTAGTAATTATGAAATATAAAAACATAAAATCAAACTTTGTATATATATATTCATTTACCAACTCAGGTGAATTTTACGTTCTATGATTCCTAATATTGTCCTGTTGTAGACCCCAAAAAAGCAGTTTTTATTATTATTTTATTATTTTTTTATTATTATTTTTATTTTAAGAGAGCCTGTTAAAAATAAAGTGAAAAAAAAGAAAATGAAAAAAGAAAAAAAGGAGTTGAGGAGGGAAGTGGAAGCACATGGAGGCTTGTGGTGGAAGCACATGGGCTTTGTGAGAACTACAGTAGTGCGCGGAAGCCACAGAGAGAGAGGGGAGAGCATCCAGTACGCCCGTTTCCTCTTCCAAATCTAAAGTCGACGTCAAAAGAGTATCCCGATACCATGAAAGTAAGAACTATTTTCTTACGGTTGGAATCCCTCTACTCTCTGTATATGATTTCTTGAAGGTTTTTTCTCTCTCCTGCAATATTTCTTTATTTATTTCTTTAGAAAAGAATGATGGTTTTTTTTTATTTTCTTTTGTGGGTTATGATGCAGAAATTGGGAATCAGAGTCGCGTGGGAGGAGATCTGAGGAATTTTGTGTTAGTTTCTCTTATCACAGTATCTTAGGATTGATGGTGGTTTTGTTTGTTTAACATGTGGGTAGCGCGGTGTGGGTTTTATTAGTGTCGAAGCCTTGTTTTTGTGTTTAATTATGTTTGGTTGTGATCGTTGATTTTGGTTTGTCTTTGGTAATACGTTTGATCTTGTGATTTTGTTTGGAGTGTTTACGAGGGCTGCGGTTGTTGAATTCTTGATTTATTATGGCGGAGTTTGTTATTTGTTACGGCTTTTGGAGATGGAGTTCTGTCACGGATTGCCTGATTCAAGCCTGGTTCACATGGGCTGGTTCTTGGTTTTGGATGCTTATAAGTTATAACTGAACTCATCAATTTCTAGCTATCAAGCTTTGGATTGCATTTGTTTTCATCGTGCTTTCAAGTAGAACCTTCTGTTGTCGTGGAGTCACCTTTCTATTAGAAAATTTACTTTCTTATTTTGACATCACAATGTTACAAAGCTTTTTCTTATGCAAAATCTTTTCTCAAAACGTATCCCGTGGTGGCTCCTCGATTTGCATGTACTACTTTCACAAATTTCTATGGTTAGTGAATATTACACAAACTTTGTAACCCATCCCGGTTTTTGTGTTCTTGTTTGTTGGTTTTTTTATATATGCATTTTCATCAACTTGCTAACTCCTTTAGATTGTATGGCAAAGCTAGTTAGGCTATACGCCTGTTTTTATGAGTTATATTTCTACTAAGAAAATATTTAACTTGACTTCTTTGTTTGATGGTTTGTATAAATGCCATGTTATCTACCTACCGACTCCTTCACATTGGACACCAGAGCATGCCGGGTTAGACAATCTTATTCCTGAGTTCTAACAACCAGAAAAAATATTGGGAACTATGTCGCTTGTGGTGCTCAGATTCTGAATAGGTTTCTGGACCTATTTGATGTTCTCTCTGGTGTGATTCATTTATTAGTATCCCTTGTTCATTTCCAATATTGATTACTTCCAACAACAAATTCTCTGAGACCCTTAATTGCCTCATAGCCTCTTCAAAGAGAAAACTCCTCATAAGGAGGAGGAGCCTTTACAACAAGGGCCAAACAGTTCTTCGACATAAACAAAATCCTTAGGTACACGCGAAATTTATCAGACTCTTGTACTATTCAAGATAAATAAATGCGGGTAAAGTTCATTTTCTGAGTTTCTATCTAGTTATCAAATTGGAACAAAAATAGCTTCAAGCTTCGGTTTGATAGTTTTTTGTTTGTATTAAAATTTTGTTATTTTCCCCATATATTGAGGATTCCAAATTGTTTTGCAAGCATCTGCCCCGCAACAAAAGATATCAAGTTATGTGATCATATTATTGTTTTGTCATGATTTGTCCATAATTAATGGAGGTAAACATGATTTCTGCATTAGGCATGAACTCCCTGCATTTGTGTGTTTTTACTTTCTTTCCTATTGTGGAACTCTTGTTTCAAACTTCCAGCTACTTTTGCTGGCCCATACCGACATTGGTAACTAGCTGAGTTTAAAAGGACAAATAATTCATTTTTTTTAACACAGACTTCTTTTCAAAATATTCACCGCACTAATCTTTTTGTGTTTTGTAAACCGTATTTACCAACAAATGCGGTTTTAGAAAATAGAAAAGACTGGTTTGATTATTATTTTGAAAAGAAGTTTATGTGTTATTTTCTTTAAAAAAAAATGAATTACTTTGATATAAAAAATCCTAGCTTTTTTCTGCATCTTGGTTGACATTATTTATGGTTCAAGAGAAGTCATCCTTAATGCATTTATTACATACGCCATTGTTGCTTCATAAGTTGAGATGGCCCCATAGGCTTAGCTCAAGGGGAGCATAAGAGCACCACTTGTATTAAATCATATCCCCCCTTACAGCCCGTTTCCACGCATTTTTGTTTACCCAAATCTCAACCTGTATCATTCCTAGTTTATTCGGCCCTGTATATATTTTTACTAATAGAATTATAATATATTTGTGTACTCCTTTTATTTAAATTCCATCATGTATGTGTGTTTTATTCATTTTGTTATCTACTATTACATTATTTGCTTTTGTTTGTTTCATATATATATATATATATATATATATAGAGTATATATATAATATATATATATATATATATATATATATATATATATATATATATATATATATATTATCTTTTTTGTTATACTTATTCTAATTTTTTTTGTCTTTATTGTATAATTGTTTTTTGTAAATCCAAGTTCATCTCTCTTTCCTAATTAATTTTATTTGTTTAACTCTCTTGCTTACTGTACTCATCGACCTAATAACTCGTTCTTTTAATTGAACTCCATTTAAGTCTAATTTCTATGAGCCAACCAAACCCTTTTGACCTAATTCATTAGGTGCATTAAGTTCTTTGACCAACCTATTAGGACTTAGTCAAGAAATGTAACACCCCGTCCCGAGAGAGTGTACAGTACATGATACTGTAGGGGTGTATAAGAGCACTAAGTGTCACATTGCAGTATTTTGGAGACTAAAGTAGAAACATAATTATGGAACTGAATTTGTGGTATTAAACCATGGTACAATTTATTACATAAATGGATATGGAAATTAGAAACAAATTAGAGATGGGCCATAGTAGAAATTGAATAGTTACAATTGTAATATTTAAATGTTTCGAGGATTTACTTGAAATTAATGGGAAGTTAATATAACAAAGGAGAAATAAAAAACCAAATGTCATTTTGGTGTCCAAAAGGTTAGGTTCACGTATTTGGCAGAAGAGAAGGACAGGAGCCATATATAAAAGTTAAGGAAGAGGAGAAGAAGATCAAGGTATGAAATCCTTATTTTGGGTTTTTGATTTGAATCCTAAGGTTTTTCGGCATGAGATTAGATTCTCCTTTGACTAAGTAACAGCAAAGAGCAATAATAACCTTGAATTGTTGGGGTTATGAGTGTAAAACACCAATTGATGTAAAAGAAACTTGGAATCATCAAAATTATGTGGTTTCAAAAAGAATTGGTGGACCTAGGTTGAGTTCTTGGATTTTCACCTAAGATTTTGAGGTTTGAGGTTCCATAGCACCACCTTCTATGTTGTGGAATTGTTTTAGATGAATTCCAAGTTGGTTTTGAGGTATTATGGAATTATAGAAGTTGTATGGAGTGAATTGGCATCAAAAGTGGGGAAAATAACAAAATCTGGGCAAAATATGGAAGGCAATGGCACATGAACAAGAGGAAAACCCAGACACCCCACCAAGTTAAAAATCGACATACATTAGGGTCATCCACCGCTTTCTCGCATTTTGGCCATAACTTCCTCATTTCATCCGATTTGAGGATTCAAGTAGCTACGTAAAAATAGACTTCAAGGAGAACCAAACATACCAGAAGGAATTGGCCCTGATCCTATGTGGCCCAAAATTCATCAAAGTGGGAACTGTGTGCAAAAATTTCCGATTTCCAGCTTTGGGCATAGGGTTGTCCGGTTGTTTCGACGTGAATTTGAGTTTCAAGTGTTCGAATTGGTGATTCCAGTTGAATAGAACCCCAGCACCTTAGCTTTAAAAGAGTATAAAGAGTGTAGACTAAGTCTAGAGAAGCACAAGTAAGGTAGGCATTAATTTGTCATTGATTCGGGCCAGTTGTAGGTTAAAAGCAAAGGCGGGATAAGTGTGGAACGGTGCTCAAGTTAAGCAAGCAAAGAGGTGAGTGTTCTTAACTCATTTTCCAAATACTAATGTATTATTATAAATTGTTTACACTGGTATTTCATGGTTTTGAATGCAAACCATTTTCAAGAAGCAAGCAATGAGTAAAGTACAAATGGGTTTGGTTAAACCATTTTTGAAAGCAAGCATTGGTTTTAAATCAGAAACCATACTACAATAGCAAGTAAGTAAATGGTTTTGAATAATTAAACCATTTTTCAAGCAAAGGTTAAGTAAGTAAATGGTTTTGAGTAATTAAACCATTTTTTTCAAGCAAGTGTTAGTAAGCAAATGGTTTTTGGAATAATTAAACCATTTTTCGCTAGCAAGGCAATGGTTTCTAAAGTGTAAACCATTTTTATAAAGAGCAAGCGCTAAAGAAAGTTTGAGAAAAACAAGGCCTTTCCTAGTTCTAAGCAAGCAACCGGTCGAGGTATTCGGCACGTGCACGGTGGTGTTAGATTTCATATATTTATCAGAAGTTTTGCCTTAGTCGGAAACTTAGACATACATCATGCATTTAAAGGAGACCGTGGTAATGCATGTGAGTATATATAAGGTTATGAGCTCTAACTAAGTATGGTGATGGCGACACGAGGTCAATCTCCACCATATTCACCGAAAAGGTGACGCTTGACAAAGGTCCTTCCACCCACGGTTGAGCATGTGTTCCCCGTGTTCACTAGGGTATGTAGCAAGCAAAAAATAGGCTTCCACTAGCTGATGTTTTACAAGCATGAAATGGCGCTTTGAAAATAAACCATTTGCCCCGGTCGCCTAGGCTTCCTGAGAGTTTTAAGCAAACTATTGAGGCCTGAAGCCCCGCTAGATTTCAAACGATGATTGAGCCAAGCCCCGTGATTTTGGCTTTCAAAGTACGCTGCCAGCCTCCCAGTTCATGTTATGAAAAAGTTTCGAGAAACTTAAATGAAGGTTTGTGAAAGGTTTTATGAAATCTCAAGCAAGATAAAGCAAGCAAGCAAAGAAAATTCTGCAGAAGTTTTATAAACTTCTGCTAAGCAAGAAATGAGAGTTTTACAAGCTTTAAAATAGTGCAAACAAAACAAGCACAAGCAAGTGCTAAAGGAAAAGTTTGAAAACTTTTAAAGCAAGCAAAGCAAAGAAAAGCTTCCGAAAATAAGTGCAAGAGGAGTTTTACATTTTAGATGTTTTCTGGAAAGCAAAACTTTTATAAAGTGATACACCACCGGGTGCCTGCTAGCTCACTATTTTGGTATTTTAAAACTATTTTCCGTACGTACGAAAGACGTTGGAGCATAATAGGATTGGTCCTGACATCAGTATAAGTGCTGTGTATTAGTAATATTTTGTAAAAACATACTTTGAATTTCAGATATGAACATATGTATGGCTGACGCTTTAGTATGATGGAAATGTTGGTATGTCGGTTGCCATATTTTGATATAGTGTAGATTGGATGTATATGATTTGAATTAGACTATGTGCAAACACATGTCATTAAGTTTCACCGCTAAGATTTTACCAAATCCTAAGTTATACCAAAAGAAAAAATTTGATAGAGGTTTAAGGCACAATGCCTCTGCCTTCCAATAGGATTTCTAGTCGCATAGAGGTAACGACCGGGGATTTCTCGTGGAGTGGCGTGCCACCCGCCGCCCAAAGGGTGTGTCATGTTGGTATCAGAGCATAAGTACTGAAGAACCATGCATGTTAAGTTAAAGTACATACATATGAAGTGATTCAAAGTATTAAATTGATATTTTTGAAATTTCAGTAATTTATGTCGAAGAGACGAGAGGTCGCCCAAGGAGAGTTATTCCAAAGAAGGTTCGAGTCAGCCCCAAGTACTTGAGAGGGATGAGCACGAGTGAAGTTCCACTACCACTTTTGGCGAATCAGCCCCAAAGAATAGGGTCGGGCCGACCATCTACGCCACCAGAAGGTGCTCAAGTGCCAAGACTATTTACGGCAGAGCAAGTGGCACAGATTGCACAGATAGTAGCAATAGCAACCCGATTAAAGAAATAAGAACTCCACCGCCACTCAGAGAGGTTATAGAAGAACCGGGAGGTCATCAGAGATACAAAATCGGACGCTAAGCCATATGATCTATAGTAGATCCGTAGCACCGGGTTGTGGTTAGACCGAGTAACAAGATTTATGGAGCAGGGTCGTATCGATGAGTTAAGATCTGAGCTTCAGCTCGATGGAAGACAAAGGCTAAAGATTGGTGGGATGCTGTAGAAAGAAGGTATCCTGATGGCATAACATGTGACCAATTTCAACAAGAATTCACTGACAGATTCTTTCCTCAGAGTCATAAGGATTCAAAAATTGAGGAGTTCTTCAAGTTAGAACAGAAGAACATGTCAGTATCCGAGTATGAGAAGAAGTTCTCGGAACTAGTTAGATTGGTTCCATACATTCAAGAAGATGAAGTCTTGAAATGCAAGAGGTTTTTATCGACTACAAAGACTTGATCGTAGTGCATTTATCGCTGGTCCCGCATAATAGATTGGGGATTCAGTAGAGGCCCGAGAGTTGAGCAAAGCACTACAACATGTATCGAGTATAGGCGTGAAAGTAAGAGTAAGAGGAGTGTACCAGCACGTCCCAACAAAGCTCAGACAAGATGGCCAGAAAGAAGAACAAGGGCAAAGGTTATGAGGCCGAGGTGCACTCGAGGAGCCATCTCTAGTCGTGGATCGGAGGCCCCCAGCTGCTGGGCGCAAAGTGGCACCTGCACTCCTCCCGCTTGTCATATGTGCCGGCTTACACCATGGGAGGCAGAGATTTAGTGCAATGGGTAGCTTCCACTCAGGCCAGGAAGGCCATTTTGATAGGGAGTGTCCTCAACTGATTGCGCGGAGAAATCGGGCCGCCTAGCTACTCTCAGCACTGAGATGAGCACACAGAGTTCATCGTGAGAGGTTTCTGCCAGAGGGTCCAAAGACAACCGTTGTAGAGGTGGCCGTGGTAGAGTGTAGAGGCAAAGGTTCTTGTGGATATAGACAGTCTCGCATCAGTTATAGTATATGTCAGACTCAAGAAGATGCATGCAACCTCCCGATGTGGTCACGGCATGGTTTCTGGTCTTTGATCATGATGCATATACCTTAGACCCAGAGCTACGTATTCATTTGCATCCAAGCCATTCTTAGATAGTTTCAGATAGAGACCCAACATTAGAGGGTTTGAGCAAGAGTTTCCCCTTCCAGCTTGGAGATCCGTTACTAGCGCATTTAGTAACAGAGAGAGTAGAGTTCTGATTGAGGGACAGGAGTTCCCAGTGGATCTTGTAGCTTTAGATATGAGGGACTTCAATGTGGTTCTCAGATGGGGCTGGTCAAGGCCTCGCCATGTGAGCCATGTTAGGGGATTGTTATAAAAGGCAAAGTCGAATAGGCTGTGGAAATTGAGGTGTGCCCAGAGATTACAGAGTTATCTTTCCGTATGATCTCCGCCATGACAAATACGTAAATGCCTGTAAAGATGTCAATATCTAGCTTATGTGGTGGAGACCGGGAAGGAGGGGACTATATTAGATGAGATTCCAGTTGTCAGAGAGTTCCCAGATGTCTCTGATGATATTGCGCATTTACCTTAAAGAGAGGTGGAGTTCACCATTGATTTGATCCCAGTGGACTCCGAGCCCATTTCCATTCCTCCTTATAGGATGGCTTCACAGAGCCGAGGAGCTTCTGAGGCTCGCTAGAAGAATTGTTGGAGTAAGGGATTTATTAGGGACGAGCACAGTCCCCATGGGGAGCTCCAATTTCTTCGTGAAAAGAAAGATGGGAGTTTGCGCTGTGTATAGATTACAAAATAATATTACCATCCGCAGAATCAAGACCACTTCTGTGATCGACTTAGTTATCGGATCAACTCCAAGGATCTCGAGTATACTTCAAGATAGACTTGAGGTGTGGTGCATCATCAGTTGAGAGTACAGGAGAGTGATGTACCTAAGATCGCATTCAGATTACTACTGCACATGAGTTTTTAGTCATGCCATTTGGTTTTACTAATGCTCAAAATGCTTATGGATTTGATTTAACCTCCAGTATTCAACCGTATTTGGATAGGTTCGTCATGTTTTTATTGATGATATCCTTAGTGCATTCAGTAGTTCAGGAACATTCAGCACTGAGGATTGTATTGCACTTAAGGAAAGACGCTATGACAAGTTGAGCAAGTGTCAGTTTTGGCTCGACAAGGTGGCATTCTTAGTCATGTGATTTCACTGATTGGTGAGTGTAGATCCTTTAAAATAGAAGCGTTGGTAAATTGGAAACCACCAAAGAATGTGTCAGAGGTCAGGAGCTTCCTTGGTTTAGCAGGGTACTATAGGAAGTTTGTTGAGGGGTTCTCCAAGATAGAAGCCCCACTGACGAAGCTGACAAGGAAAGATGTTAAGTATGACTGGGTGGATGCCTGTCAACAAAGTTTTGAGGAGTTGAAGAGCGTGATTGACTTCGCCTCCGCTTTAGCTTTGTCAATGGAAAAGATGGCTTTGTGATTTATAGTGATGCTTTAAGGCAAAGCCTTGGTTGTGTTTTTTATGCATCAATAGGGTGATTGCATATGCCCTGCATACTAAAGAAACACGAGGAGAATTATTCTACATACGACTCTAGAGCTAGCAAAGAAATGTGGTTCGCACTAAAATATGGAGACATTATTTATATGGTGTTCCTTGTAGGATCTTACATATCATAAAGTCTTCAATATATTTTTCACCAAAAAAAAAAAAAGAAACATGCTGGAACCCGAGGCAAATATGATGGCTTGAGTTGATTAAGGATCACGACCCGTATTTATCGAGTACCATCCAGAAAAGCTAATGTCAGAAAGGTATGCTCGGGTAGGCTACCAGAGAGTTCTTTGTCTCACATGAGATCAAAGCTACTCTTCCATTGTTGGTGGATCCAGAGCTTTAGGGGTGATATTGGAGGTTGAGATCTGTGAGCCTTGTTAGCCACGTGCTTTCATGTTAGGACTCACCCTAATGGGATCATTCTAAAGGTGGCGGTCACAGATCCACAAAATGAGTAAGCTTAAGGAAGATATAGAAAAGGAAAGAAAGGTATTTCGCATTAGAGAGATGACGGCATGATAGTGAAAGGCCGAGAATGTGTGCCAGAGTATGTCGAACTGAAGAGAGACATTATGGAGAAAGACATCTATCTCAGAATATGCATCCTTGTGTGGTACTAAGACGTATAGAACTCAAAGAACATTACCGGTGGAATGGGATGAAGAAAGAAATTAAGGTGTTTCAAGCTTCTGTGCCTAACTCCGGGCTGCCATTATGAAGGCAGAGCATCGCAGGCTCCCTCGTGTGGAAGATACGCTACTCCCTATTCCAGCCAGGGAAACGGGAAAGATTATGGATTTTGTTACGTGTCTTCAACTATCAAGAGGCAACATGATGCAATATGGCTGATAGTAGATCGATTAACAAAGTCTGCTCATTTCCTACCAGTTAATGTTGAGGATTCTTTAGAAAAGTTGGCCAAGTTGTATGTAGATGAAATAGTGAGACTTCATGGGGTTCCAGCTGATAGTGTCAGATCGCACCCTAGGTTCACATCCAAGCTGCCTAGTTTGCAAACCGCTTAGGTACTTCGCCACACTTTAGCACAACATTTCATCCTCATACGGATGCATAAATGAGGACTATTCAGACGTTGAGGATATGCTGAGAGCTTGTGTGATGGAATCTGAAGAAGTTGGGATACCACTTGGCACCACGGAGTTGGCTCTGGCCAACAATAGCTACCAAGCCGTATAAAATGGCTCCATTCTGAGGCAATCGTATGGTAGAAATGTGACTCGGGCAGCTGATGAGGTTGGTGAAAGAAGACTTGTAGGCTCTAACTAGTACATCACTCTCTCGAGAAAGTGAAAGTTGTTCGTGATAACCTCAAGATAGCAAGAGATAGACAGAAAAGCTATGACAACCGGTCAGAGAGACATGCACCGAGATAGGTGACCAAGTCTTTCTGAAGATTTCACCTTGGAAAGGTGTGTTAAGATTTGGGAAACGAGGCAAGCTTAGTCCGAGGTATATTGGACCTTATGAAATTGTGAGCAAAATGGGGCCAGTAGCTTACAAGTTGAAGTTACCCCCAGAGTTATCAAGGATTCATGATACTTTCCATGTGTCTATGTTGAGGAAATATATCCCAGATCCTTCACATGTATTGAGAGAGCAACCAGTGCAGCTAAAGGAGAAATTGACTTATGAAGAGACACCTCAAGACAGACAGATCTAAGGAACAAAGTTGAGAAGCAAAGTGATTCCATTAGTTAAAGTCTTATGGAAGAATCATGAGAGGGAGGCGCCTACTTGGGAGCCGAGGCCTAAATGCACTGACGATCTCTCACTCTATTTTTCCGGATGAGGTATTTTCCTTTCCTTACGTTTGGAGTTTTAGTTTTCATTTCGAGGACGAAATGTTCCTAAGGAGGGAGGATTTTGTAACACCCCGTCCCGAGAGAGTGTACAGTACATGATACTGTAGGGGTGTATAAGAGCACTAAGTGTCACATTGCAGTATTTTGGAGACTAAAGTAGGAAATGATAAATTATGGAACCCGGAATTTGTGGTATTAAACCAAGGGTACAATGGTCATTAAGCAAATGGATATGGAAATTAGAAACAAATTAGAGATGGGCCATAGTAGAAATTGAATAAGTTGCAATTGTAATATTTAAATGCTTGAGGATTTACTTGAAATTAATGGGAAGTTAATATAACAAAAAGGAGAAATAAAAACCAAAATGTCATTTTGGTGTCCAAAAGGTTAGGGTTCACGATTTGGAGAAGAGAATGAGAGAGCCAAGAGGAGGAAGAGAAGGAAGAAGAAGGAAGAGAAGAAGAAGATCAAGGTTGAAATCCTTATTTTTGGGTTTTTGATTTGAATCCTAAGGTTTTTTGGTATGGAGATTAGATTCTCCTCTTCGGGACTGGCAAGTGTCAGGTAAAGAGCACATACCTTGAATTGTCAGTTATGAGTGTAAAACCCCAATTGATGTAAAAGAAACTTGGAATCATCAAAATTATGTGGTTTCAAAAAGAATTGGTGGACCTAGGTTGAGTTCTTGGATTTTCACCAAAGATTTTGAGGTTTGAGGTTCCATAGCACCAATTTAAGTGTTGTGGACTTGTTTTTAGATGA
The DNA here is from genome assembly GCA_016808115.1 of Tetrastigma voinierianum. NCBI lineage: Eukaryota > Viridiplantae > Streptophyta > Magnoliopsida > Vitales > Vitaceae > Tetrastigma > Tetrastigma voinierianum. Next base: position 1,300,353 of record JAEQBH010000564.1, read on the forward strand.
ATTCCAAGTTGGTTTTTGAGGTATTATGAATTATAGAAGTTGTATGGAGTGAATTGGCATCAAAAGTGGGGAAAATAACAAAATCTGGGCAAATATGGAAGGTGTACTGCACATGAACAGTAGTGTACGGTACACCCCACTACAAAAAGTGGCCTCGCTACACATTAGGTTGTACCGGCAGGCCCCCTGCTCGCTTCCCACTCCCTTGACCAGTTTTCGTATTTTGGCCATAACTTCTCATTTCTATCCGATTTGAGGATTCAAGATATTAAATAGACTTCAAGGAGAACCAAACTTAAAGAGAAGGAATTGCCAAATTCTGATCCTATGTGGCCCAAAAATTCACTCAAAGTGGGGCCCTGTGTAAGAAAAATTCTGATTTCCAGCTTTGGGCATAGGGTAGTCCGGGTTGTTTCGGACGTAACTTGAGTTTCCCGTGCCCGACCAAGTGATTCCAGTTGAATAGAACCTCGCACCTTATCTTTAAAAGAGTATAAAGAGTGTGACTAAGTCTAGGAAGTACGTTAAGGTAGGCGATTAATTTGTCGTCGTATTGAGTTGAGTCAGAGGTTGCGCTGTGCTGGATAAGTGTGAACGGTGCTCAACTTTAAGCAAGCAAAGAGGTGAGTGTTCTTAAACTCATTTTCCAAATACTAATGTATTATTATAAATTGTTTATTAATTCGGTATTCATGGTTTTGAATGCAAAACCATTTTCAAGAAGCAAGCAATGAAAGAAAAGTAAATGGTTTGAAGCAACCATTTTAAAAGCAAGCATTTACAAAATTAAACCATAATTACAAAGGTTAAAGGCAATGGTTTTGAATAATTAAACCATTTTTCAAGCAAAGGTGTTAGTAAGCAAATGGTTTTGAATAATTAAACCATTTTTCAAGCAAGGTAAGGCAAATGGTTTCAGCAAACCATTTTATAAAGAGCAAGCAAGCAAAAGAAAGTTTCAGAAAACAAGGCCTTCCCTAGTTCTAAGCAAGCAACTGATTTAGGTATTCGCATTTTACCTGGTGGTGTTAGGATTTCAGACATGCATTGTGCTTTGCCCGGTCGGAAAACTTAGGACATAGATCATGCATTTAAAGGAGACCGTGGCACGCATGTGAGTATATAAGGTTATGAGCTTCTAACTAAGTGGTGATGGCGTCGAGGTCAATTCCACCATATTCACCGGAAAAGCGCAGACTGACAAAGGTCCTTCCACCGCACGATTGAGCATTGTGTTCTTCGTGGTTCACTAGGTATAGCAAGCAAAAATAGGCCTCCAGAAGGGTTGATGTTTTACAAGCATGATATGCGCTTTTGAAAATCAACTATTGGTTCTCTGGCCGCCCAAAGTCTGAGAGTTTTAAAGCAAGCGGTTGAGTTCAAGCTCTCGTTTAGATTTCAAAACGATCGGTTGAGCAAAGCTCGGGATTTTACTAGCACGCTGTTGAGCCCCAGTCTCGTAGGTTATGAAAAAAGTTTTTGAGAAACTTTTAAAGCAAAGGTTTGTGAAAGATTTTGAGAAACTTTTCAAGCAAGATAAAGCAAGCAAGCAAGAAAATTTATGAGAAGTTTTATAAACTTCTAAGAAAGCAAGAAATGAGAGTTTTACAAGCTTTTAAAGAAAAGCAAAACAAAACAAGCAAGTACAAAGCAAGCAAGCAAAGAAAAGTTTGAAAACTTTTAAAGCAAGCAAAGCAAAGAAAAGCTTCTGGAAAATAAGTGTAAAAGAGAGTTTTACATTTTTGAGATGTTTTTCCGGAAAAGCAAAACCTTTTATAAAAGCATACACTCACCGGAGCTCTCGTTTAGCTCACTATTTGTATTTTAAAACTATTTTCCGTGCATGTATCGGTAAAGACGCTGGAGCACAATAAGATTGGTCCTCACATCGTATAAGTGTCGTGGTACTAGTAATATTTTGTAAGAACATTTGAATTTGTATATGGAATATGTATGTACGCTTAGTATGATGGAAATGTGTTGGCATGTCGGGTTGCCATATTTGATATAGTGTAGATTGATGTATACAGATTTGAATTAGACTATGTGCAATAAGCCATGTCGTCAAGTTTTCTCTCACTGCTAAGATCTGGCCAAATCCTGTTATAAATTAAAAGAAAAATTTTACAGAGGTTTAAGGCACACGGCCATCAGGGATTTCTAGTCGTTAGAGGTAACGACTGGGGATTTTTGTGGAATGGCCAGCATACCCGCCGCCGGTAGGGGGTGGGGGTGTGTCAAGAAAACCCTACCATCTTTCTAGGTCCAACCCATTAGGTCCAACCCATTTACTTAGGTTCAAACCCATTAATCTAAGTCCATCAAATTAGGCTCAACCATACTAGAAGCCCACCAAAATTTTAAAATGAAATAAAAATTTGGGTTTGGTTTGATTTTAGCCAAAACATTTCCCTTTCTTTCTTTCTTTCTTTTCTTGCTTTTAAAAAAAATTCACTTAGAGCTCAAATTGTAGTGGATAGTGAATGTACTAATGTCCACGTGGTAATTCATTGAGAGCATAGATAAATCAACTTGGTGACTATATATTGAATGAAATGCAAAGACATCTTGTATTGTAATAATAAGTGAGTTATGGATTAATTTTAGACCCAAAACAAAATTTATAAGAAATATCTTGTATTGTAATTATAAAATATTCATGGTTCAAATTTATTCATTTTTAATACGGATGTTCAATGTCAAGTTGTTGACTTGTTTTGTTTCAATGTCACATTATAGGTTTTAACCTCCCTTAAAAACCTAACATAAGTCATGTTGTTGAGCTCGTGTTTTCAATTTCTTCTCTCTGTCTGTTTTGCATCCAATTCAGTGTCAAAATTATTAAGGTATGTATTCATCTATTTATTGTCTTGATTGATTATTTGATTTTTTTGTGATGCTATTGTGACTAGTTTATGTGTTTAGCTTTTGATAATTAGTTGTATGCATGAAAGTATTTCATTTTAAGTTTTTGCTACATGGACTGAAAATTAAACTACACCATTGTATCAATGGCAAATTAAAAATTTATTAGTATGACATGTTGAAATCAGGTTAATATGTATGTCCTGATTGCAAAATGAAGTTACATTATATATCTTGAATTCAAAATCAGGTTATAAGTTGTTAAAGGTTCAACCATACAAAGTTACATGATTTGTTCTTTTCAAGCTTATTAGAGTATTTTTTAATCAAGTTATTGTTTGTTTCATATATATGTTATATTTTAATTATTTTATATGTTGCAAGGAAAAAATTTTCCATTTATTTTTATATGTGAAATAGAAATTTTAGTGTTGATTCTTGAATTAGTGTAGATAAAGATAGGGACTACATATAGACATTAGAGAAAAATGAGACTGTGACGATAAAGGATTGATTATCTGATGAAAGATGGTGCTTTTAACTATGGAGTTCGGTTGGCATCGAGGGATTCATTAATTTTTTCACCGAGTCACCCACTGATGGACCGTGAGTAGGATTCGGTGTCCATATCATCGTAAGTGTCAGAATCGAAATCTTCAAGAGGCGGATACTGTAAGATATCATCTAGCAAAGTATGGATTTGTCCGTGACTATTATACTTGGTATCTACATGGTGAGCCTATCGAGGAAGATACTGAGGAACTCGATGTCAATTTCAATGAAGTCATAGACGTAGGGATTTTGGCAACTCAACCATACAATGCTTTTGATATAATGCTAATTGATGCTGTCCGCCATTCCTTTAATCCTAATGACATTGAAGAGGACCCAAACCCAACAGCTGCAAAATTATTTGAAATGTTGAAATCAGCCGATCAGGAGATTTGGCTTGGCAATAGATATCATTCAAAGTTATCTGCTGTTGCGAGATTGTTGAACATTAAATCTGAACACCATTTATCTGAACGTGCTTATGATGATATTTGTCAACTGATGTCCGAGTTACTACCACCGGACAATGTGATGATTGATAGCTTCTGATAAAGACCAAAAAAATTAGTTCAAATGGTTTGCCCACCATTGAAAAGATTCATTATTGCATTAATGGTTGCATGATATACTGGGGTGAAGATAGTGAACTTGCAAGTTGCAAGTTTTGTCACCATCCCCATTTCAAGAGACCAATGCGTGGATCTCATAAGCAGAAAACAAATGTTCCTTATAAAAAAATGTACTACTCTTGTCTCTCCTCGACATAGAGATTGTTTGCATCTAATGCCAATGTACCAAAGATATGAGGTGGCATGGCCGAGCATGAGTTTGAAGATGGTGTTATGCTTCATCGTTCGACTCAAGCTTGAAAACATTTCAATCAAACTCATCCCGATTAAGTAATTAAAGTCAAATAACTGACTCAGTCTTTCCATCGATGGCTTTAATCCATTTATTAATCCGACAACAATATTCTTCATGGCCTGCTATATTTGACGCCTACACACCTGGGCCCCATGGATGTGCATGAAAGATGAATATATGTTTTTATCTATAATTGTGCCGTGGCCAAAGAATCCAAAGGGAAGTTGGATGTTTTCTACAACCTTTAATTGCCGAAGTTGAAACATTATGGAGGTGGGTGTATGTACATACGACATTTCGAGGAAGCAGCACTTTCAAAATGAAGGTCGCTTCATCGTGACACTAGTGATTTTCCGCATACTAATGTTGCCGGATGGAGTACGCAGGGAAGCTTGCTCGTCTCATTGCATGGAAGCATTCAGATGCATTTACATTGAGTAAAGGTGGCAAGACATCGGTTTGACAATCATCGAAGTTCTTACTAAGACATCATCAATTTCATAGAATAAAAATTTCTTTTCAAGGGTAAAATAAAGGGGAAAAGTTGCACCACATGTCCGATCGGGAGTGAAATATTAGAGCACCAGCAATTAGGGTCAAGAAAAGTGATAGAAACTGACGCCGAGTCCACTAATGCTCATTTTCTCAAGAGTTGCTAACGGGATGGAAGAAAAGAAGCATCTGGGATTTACCTTATCGGGAGCACAAACCTCATTCGACATAATCTAGATGTCATGCATATTGAAAAAGTCTTTGATAATGTCTTTCAATAATTGCTATGAATGTCAAGGAAAACAAAAGACAATGCAAAGTCTAGTATTGACTTAAAAGAGTTTTACGACGAAAGGAGTCAGCACCAAAATGAGAGTTAATGTGCAAATATCCAAAGCCGGCTTCTATACTTCGATAAGCTCGAGGAAAATTTTGTGCGAATGGTTGAAAGAGAACTTTGATTTCGATCGGTATGCCTCAACATGGCAAGCATGTGTTGGATATGAATAAGCTCAAATTATTATTTGGCATGAAAAGCCATGATTGCCATGTGTTTATGCAAAGGCTATTTCCAATAGCATTTCGTGAATTATTGCCAGAGAATGTGTGGTCATCTTTGACAGAGCTGAGTAACTTTTTTAAAGATCTTACATCTAGAGTAATAACAGAGGAAGACATAAGGCGACTTGAAGATGAAATTCCCCGTTATTATCTCAGAAGCTGAGCGATATTACCTCCAAGTTTTTTTACTGTATGGAGCATCCCTCATCCACATTTGCCGTGATGAAGCAAGGATAGCGGTGTCCTTGCTCAATACCGATGGATGTACCCATTTGAGAGGTTAGCACAAAAAATAACTCATATGAATTTGATATGTCAATCCAATTTAAAATGACTACTTATTTTATGTAGCTTGACAAAGATTATCTTTAGGTACCTTCGAAGGTTGAAAAATAATGTGCGCAATAAAGCAAAAGTTGAAGGTTCTATATGCAATGCATATTTGGTTGAGGAGACATCTTCATTTTCAGGCTCATTATTTTGAGCCATATGTCAATACAAGACATCGAAGAGTGCCACGAAATCTAATTGTCGTTGATAGAGATGAAACTCAAGAACATGAGGGGATGCTTTCCATTTTTAAGCATGGGGGTAGAGCATTTGGCAAGGAAAAATTTCTATATCTTACTCCGGATGAATATTATGCATCTCGCACGATATTTCATTGAATTGTGAAGAAGTAAAGCCCTATAATATAAGTATCTGAATTTCTTAAAGAAATGATTGAAAACTAATTTTTTATATGCAAAATGTTGAGTGTAATTGCTGCAACTAATGGTCAATTGCTATAGACTATTTGTGGCTAGATTAAGAGAACATCGACTATATGTCATAGCTTCTAAGTTGATGCTAAACTTGATAAAGACTTTGCATCTTGGTTTGAGTGCACATGAGTACAAAATTCAACTATATATATATATATATATATAGTTAGGATTTAGTTACCCATAATTTTATAACTTTCAATTTTTCTATAGGCTCATGACCCGATTTCGACATCTTCCAATTAATTCATAAAGGACTCGGTAAAGGACCTACGAGGTGTTAAGGCTCGGATATTATGTGAATGGATATAAGTTTCACACTTTGGGACATGGATCAAATAAAGCAAACTATGAATAGTGGAGTGTGTATAAAGGGTTCTAATTTTTTAGTGCAACGTAATTCGACTTTTATATCAACTTAATGAGGTTTTACATTGGAATACCCTCGCATTACCATCAAGAGAGTCATATTATTCAATTGTCAAGTGGTTTGATCCGACACCAAGTATAGGTACAAGAAGTCACTCCTGAGTATGTTTGTTGATGTGAACCACATGAGAAGATCTTTCAATATATGAACTATTTATCAGCGGAGCAAGCAATGCAGCCTATTATGCATCTTATCCAAGCACAAGGAAAACATGTGTAATCGTGGGTCAGTTTGCAAGATAAAAGCTCGGGGGGTCGTGGAAGTAGCCGAGACATCGAAAATTTTGCTATCAAATGCAGGAGCATTTCAAGAGGATGTCATCGAAAACCATTATATTGATATTGTAGCAGATAAAGAACCTCAATCATTAGTTGATCACAGTTGTCCTTTGCAGATACTTATGATATAGAACTTGAAGAAATGAGGAGGTGCAATCTAGAAAATGAGTCAGATGAAGAATATGAAGATTTACGATGATGATAATAATGTGACCAATATTGAAGATTGAAGCCTTTATATTATTGTGACCTTATGAATATATTTATAATGTTGTTTTCAATTACTAGTATTTTTTTTCTTGCATATGTATGTACTTTATAGTAGGCATTTTCATTATAAATGTGTTGTTTTGTAATTATGTTCATTGAAGGTAAGGAGAGGTGGGCCATTCAAATAAGGAGCAGAAGCACTCATGTGTCGGGGGCAATCAATCCATTCGCACCAAATGGCCCTACCTACAAGTAATCGCCCACCAGCTATAGGTTCGACACCTACCTTCAATGTGTTGAACTTACCACCACCCGCCCCACAGACTGATCTGGAGCCTTCTACCACATCAGCACTAGCCGGGTCATCAACCACATGTGGTACCACACGGAGAAAGAATATAGAAACAGTTGATAGGGAGAGCACGTATGCTTAAAATGTTTATTATGCCACTTATTGTTTTTTGGTTGTTTGTTTTACAAGATAATTTATTTTCATATGAGATTGAACATTTAATATTCTTTGTAATTTTTGAATAGATTTCTTCCTAAGTGCTTCCTCTCACACCCCGTCCCGAGAGCATACGCACATGATACCCGTAGGGCGTATAAGAGTACCAAGTGTCACACTATAGTATTTTTGGAGACTAAAGTAGGAAATGATAAATTGGTAAACCCGGAATTTGTGGTATTAAACCAAGGGTACAATGGTCATTAAGCAAAAGGGTATGGAAATCATAATCAAGTAGAGATGGGCCACATAACAATTAAAGTAAGTTACAATTGCAATAATAAAAAGATGAGGGTTATTTGCAATTAAAGGAAATGCTAAAAATATAAAAATGGTGTACAAACTAAAATGTCATTTTGGTCTCCAAAAGGTTAGGGTTCACGGTTTTGAGAAGAGAAGGAGAGAGCCAAGAGGAAGAGGAAGAGAAGGAAGAAAAAGGAAGAGGAGAAGAAGATCAAGGTATGGAATTCTTATTTTTGGGTTTTGATATGAATCCTACGGTTTTTGGATGGAGATTAGTTCTCCTTTGGTCTAGGTTTTGTGCAAAGAGCACATGAACTTTTGAATTGTGGGGGTTATGAGAGTAAAACCCCAATTGGGAGAAAACAAACATGGAATCATCAAATTATATGGTTTGATAAAGAATTGGTGGACCTTAGGTAGTGTTCTTGGATTTTCACCTAAGGTTTTGTGTTTTGAGGTTCCAAAGCACCAATTCAAATGTTGTGGAGTTGTTTTTAGATGATTTCCAAGTTGGTTTTTGAGGTATTATGAATTATAGTTGGGATGGAGTGACCTGGGCATCAAAAGTGGGAAAATAACAAAATATGGGGCAAAATATGTGGAAGGTGTACTGGTACATGAACAGTAGTGTACCGGTACACCCCACTGTGCAAAATGCACCCAGACATTAGGGGTTGTACCGAGACACTCGGCTCGTTTTCCCAATTTCGACCAATTTTCGTATTTCTCAGTCATAACTTGCTTCCATTTCCTTATCCGATTTTGAGAGATCCAAGGGCTACTTAAACTAGACGTCAAGGAGAACCATAAACTTAAGAAATAAGTAATTGTCACCTTGATCTGATGGCCTAATTCACTCAAAGTGGGGCCATGTGCAAGCCACCCTTACCGCCTTGACATGGGCATCCGGGTTGTTTAGACGACTTTGAGTTTCTGTTCGAATTGGGTGATTCCAGTTGGAATAGAACCCTTAGCACCTTAGCTTTAAAAGAGTATAAAGAGTGTGACTAAGTCTAGGAAGTACATTAAGGTAGGCGATTAATTTGTCGTCGTGATTCGTCAGAGTTGTAAAGGTGCCAAATGGATATGTGGAACTATACTCGCTAAGCAAAAGCAAAGAGGTGAGTGTTTAAACTCATTTTTCCAAATACTAGTGTATTATTATTATTATTATTACAAATTTCTTTACACTGGTATTTCATGGTTTTGAGTTCAAACCATTTTCAAGAAGCAAGCAATGAATTAGAAAGCAAACAAATGGTTTTGAGTTAAACCATTTTTGAAAAGAAAGAATTGGTTTTAAATTGTAAAACCATAATTAAGAAAGCAAGTAAATGGTTTTTGAAAAGTTAAACCATTTTTCAAGCAAGCAAGGCAAGCAAAATGGTTTCAATAATTAAACCATTTTTCATAAGCAAGAATGGTTTTAAATTAAACCATTTTTACAAAAAGCAAGCAAGCAAGGCAAGCAAAGAAAGTTTATAAAACAGCCTTCCTAGTTCTAAGCAAGCAACCGTCAGATTCCGTGACATAACGTGGTGTTAGGATTTCATACATGCATTGTAGTTTTGTCTCGCCTAAGAAACTTTAGGACACAAGCATCATGCATTAAAAGGAGACCAAGCGGCACGCATGGGAGTATATAAGGTTATGAGCTCTAACTAAATTATGGTGATGGCGACACGAGGTCAATTCCACCATATTCACCGGAAAAAGGTGAAGCGGACAAAGGTCCTTCCACCGACACCGTTGAGCACAGGTTCCCGTGTTCACTAGGGTATAGCAAGTAAAATAGCTCAAAGTGAAGATGTTTCACAAGCATGATATACGCTTGAAAATCAACCACGTTCCCGTCGCCTGTGCTTCCTGGACAATGAAGCAACTGTTAGCCAAGCTCCCCGCAGATTTCAAACGACGTTACTAAGCTCCCGTGGATTTGTTTCAAGCATGCGCTGAGCCCTGAGTTCGTTTTATGAAAAAGCCTGTGGAGAAACTTTAAAGTAAAGGTTTGTGAAAGGTTTTAAGAAACTTTTCAAGCATGATAAGCAAGGCAAGAAAATTATGAGAAGTTCATAAACTTCTATGTAAGCAAGAAATAAGAGTTTTACAAGCTAAAGAAAAGAAAATAAAGCAAGTACAAAAAGCAAGAAAGCAAAGAAAGTTTTGAAGACTTCTAAAGCAAGCAAAGCAAAGAAAAGCTTCTGAAAATATTTGTAAAGAGAGTTGTGGTTTGAGATGTTTTCCAGAAAAGAAAAACATTTTACAAAAGCATACACTCACTGAGCTTGTTTAGCTCATTATTTTCTATTTTAAAAACTATTTTAAAAACTATTTTAATCCTAGAGCACAATAGATCGGTCCCGACATCGCTAAGGCCGTGGTATTAATAATATTTTGTAAGAACATACTTTGAATTTGCATATGGAACATATATATGTACATAGTTTAGTATGATGGGAATGTGTTGCGCGTCAGGTTGCCATATTTTTGGATATAGTAAAATTTGATGTATACAGGATTTGGAATTTAGACCATACAACCATCACGGTTTTTCCGTCGCTAAGATTTTACCAAATCCTAAAGTTATAAATTAAAAGAAAAATTTTATAGAAGGTTTAAGTAAGCAATACGGTCGCTTCATAGGATTTCTAGTCGCTAGGAGGCACCCGGTCAGATTTCGTGGATACCTGATACCCACCACGGTAGGGGTGGGGGTGTGTCATGTTGGTATCAGAGCGTAAGTAATGGAAACCATGCATGTTCCAACTTAGAGTACATACATATGAAGTGATTCAAAGTATTAATGATGAGCTTAAAAGTCATCTATTTTCAGTCCATTTTTCTAATTAATTTTTACATAAAAAGACTGATTTATATGCAGGAATCTAGAATAAACTTCACCAAATTTCTCGTGGCAAACAGAAATCCAAAAGAAAGGTAATTGTAGTAAAAGGGAGTGTAATGTGGCAGAGCGGAATCGATATAATGGGATGAAGTGTGTGGCAAAGAAGAACGACGCGATAAGGATGAAAGGACCAAATGTTGCTAAGCTTCTCGACAAAGAATCAAAATGCGATCTGTGGAATCAAGAAGGAAGAAGACACAATGTCGCTGAAGACCGATGCATTCGCGACATCAACACTACACGTAAGCGCCACGATATCGCTTATAGAGAAAGTTGTCGCGACAACAATGCCAATAGAAGATAAGGTCAGCGATAACACCGTTGTCGCTATTATCACCACGGGCGACTCGCGGTCGCGACACCGTCGTCGCGACAACAATCAGACCGGATCGAAGTCGCGACAACACCGCGTTGTCAGCGATATCACCGCATGATAAGGTCGCTGACCTCGCGAAGTTGTCGCACACGTTTCACGAGAAGAGGTCGCTACAAGATCGTTGCCGGTGACACCCGGCCATTTTAAGACATGTCGCGAACTACATGTGGTGCTCCCGCGACAAGGATCGCGACAAGAACGCAGGTCGCGACGGTGGTTCGATGTCGCTGACGCGATAGTCTACTGGGCCACAACTAAGGTCCAAAAGGAAATGCATCGAATTAGGCCCAACTTCAGAACCTCAGTAACACGGTCGCTACCAAAAGAAATGCAAATTTCGCTAATTTGAACGAAATCGGAGCAATAAGGCCCTCGTGATTTTTATTTTTTTTCTTTTCTTTCATTTCGTTTTCTTTCCGTTTTATTTTAGATTAGATTAGTTTGTATTTCGTTCTAATTTGGATTCGAACGTTAGCTGTAAAGGATTTAGCTAAATGCAAATTTATATTTCTTAAAATTACTGTCTGGTTGTTTGAATTCCAGACAAATTTTGGATTTCGAACACCCAGTTTCCGATTTACAGTGGTTTTCTTGATCAGCAAGCCAATGTATGGTATAATCAGTAATTTAGAAACCCAGCTTCCATTGAATTGACGTTATTGTCAGAAATTATCTTTCCTGCAGTATTTTATTCATTATGGCTGAACTTCAGATATTAAATCGACTTGCTGGTTTTGCTTGTTTCTTGGAATTGATCCCAATGTCAGTCTCCTGTACCCATAACGAGGTTGTTTCAGCTCTGATTTCTAGGAGGCCCTCTGAGTGACACAGAGAAGGCATTCCTGAGAGTAAGGAACAATTTCGGGAAGGTATTTGAACCTGATATTGCTGATCTAATGTGCTCTGTATACTTAAATCAATACATCCTCTTCTCACTTGTAACCGAGAATGAGTTGAGTGAGTTATTAATTTGGCATGCAAGAGAGTTCACTCTAATTCGAATATGTGAATTCAATCCCGTGTTAGCAAGGATCTAACTGGCGAGGGTAAGTTGTTCTAATTTTGAGGATGAGGAACCAAAGTACAAAGGCAAAACCTCCGCAAATGACTATATCAAGGAGCTCAGTTTGCAAATTCATGCTGTGGGTATGAAGTATTGAGAAAGAAAAAATACCTGCAACAAGGCTACTAGATTTGTAGTAGTTATCTCACCTCGTATTCGAGAAATGCGAAGGTGAGATGATGAACTGTGGCTTGGAGAGATCCAATACACTATCTTAACTTCGACTAGTTTTAAAAAATTTGTAGTTCAGAAGAAAAAGCGATGCAAAGATGCATCAGAGAATTGATTCTTCAAGAAATATCGATTATTCAATGTTTTCTTTAGAGATAATTGTTCAATCTAAATTTGCTATTTTAATATTTCAATATTCAATTCATTTGTTATTCATTCATTTTTTCTTTACATCATTCTTTTCAAGCTTCTTGGAAAGCAAAATCCCAATATTGTATTATCGCTCAAATAGTATGAGCTTAAGTAGTTGGGGTAGTTGACCGAAAATTCTCGAGATCTCTCGTGGGGATCGAGACCGACTTAAATCCAATTTACTACTTGTTCGAGTTTGGTACTTGCAAAAGATAATGATCAAAAAACACAAAGAAATGGTTTACTTTATGAAATATCTTTTAATCAATACTATAGATAAAGAAACCCACACTCAAGTTTTAGGGCTTATTTATCGAGACTAGATAATAACTTTGGGTAATAAGTCATAAATTTGAATAGGCGTTTTGATCCATAATAATTTATGACGAAGTCAACAAGTTTTATGGCACCGTTTTTCCCGGGATTAGATAATAGTCCTTTGGTGATAACGTCATAAATTTGTATACATCATATGGTCCAGTCAACAAGTTTTATGGCGCCGTTGCCGGGGATTAGACAATAGTCTTTTGGAAATAGTGTTATAAATTTGTACATGTGTTTTGGTTCGATCAACAAGTTTTATGGCGCCATACGGATCGAAAAGAATTTAGTGTAGGATCAATATTTTGATGAAAGAAGGAAATGCTAATTTGACATTTAAAAGAAAAAAGAACAAAAATAGTTTTTCAAAGCAAAGGGTTATTTTATGCCACTAACTTTTAACAAGCCATATTGAAAATATTTGTCATTCGACTAATCCTATTAATGGGTGTGTTTTGATTTCGTGAAAACTTTTAATGCATAGGAAATGTAACACCGGAGTATGATTCCAAAGCAGATACTGAACCAGAAAGAACACCGCTTGAGAAAGGCTAAAAGGTCAGAAACTCACCATGGCAGATGAAAGGCCGCACTGCATCAAGGACAATTCACACAATTTAAGACTCTAATCATTGATAACGGAGGACTTCGAGACCAATTATTCAGATGAATACTGCAATCGCATTACCGCAGCTTGATGCCAATAATTTTGAACTGAAGCTAGCATCGACATAATGTAATTCAAAGAATGAAGCATCGTCATCCTACGTATTAATTCAAATGAGCATCCGGGAAGGCTTTCGAATGGCCAACACGGTGAAGTTGAATGGGGTGAGACCAGAGGTCATAAAATTGCATTTATTCCCATTTTCTCTAAGAGATACAGCAGCCACATGGTATGAATCTCTACCATATGGTTCTGTTGATACTTGGGAGGAGCTTTCAGAAGCATTACCGGTAGATTCTTTCCACCTTCACTCACCTGGCAGTAAGGAGGGCGATAATTGTTCCAGCGGGGAAGATGAAAGCCTTTACGTAGTTTGGGAAAGATCCAAAGGTTGCTGGGAAGAGGTGTCCAATGCATGGGATAATTTGAAGACCTATAAATGGACATATATCATGCCTTGAATGATACATCTATAAGTACTATTGATGCTTCGTTGTGGAGCATTCAAACGCAGTGCGTCAAGAGGCAAGATCCATCGAGGACTCGGCAATGCAATATGCGAAAGCTCCATCGAGTTTTCAAGAGAGTAATTGCTGCAGGAAGAGGAGTCATGGAGGGCCGAGCAAGATGACAAACATGTGGAAGCAAAGCCAGATGCTATCATGCATAATGGACAAGCAAGAGAGGAAGATGCACATCGTTCATGAAACAGAGCAACCAGAGAGGGAACTATTGAGATGGCGCCAAGTACCCACCGGAGAACCGCTTTTATGACGTCGAGGAGGTTGGGTACTTGGGAGAGCCAAGAAGTTATCACTAAACCAAATCCTAACCCGCCAAAGACACTATCATCCAAAGACCGAGAAACCATGAAAAATTTTTCATATGGTGGAGGGCCTCACAAGGCCAAAGGTACGAACAAGATCCTCAAAGAAGGATATCAAGAACCACCAAAGTTCCAATGAAGAAGAAGAAGGAGGAGGAAGCAGAAATGAATATCAGGGTCAGAGGAGAGCTCCACCATTTAAAGATCAATTGTCGTGAATTCATGGGGACAACAAGAAGCTGCGAACCTTCGCGAACAAAAGTCATAACTGAAGCCTCAAATGCCACCTCACCCAAGACCACTAATGCTTCTCTCAAGAACTCCGAGACACGTATAGGCAACTGGCCCTAAACCCGCAAAATCAGATGAAAGATGTGACTTTCCCAAAGACACGTAAGAAGAATCCAAAAGACTGTGATGGTCAGGCAAATTAAGCCAAAGACTTAGAGAAGAAGACAAAAGACGAAGCAACCAGTATAAGAAGGCCCAGAAATTGCTGAAACACTGGAAGGGAAAAGAAAGAAGGAACAACTGTCAGGAGAAGAAGGAAGAAGAAGACCTGCATCAATCAACCAAGAATCTCCCATTTCCACGCAGGTCAGCAGAATCAACAATAGAGGAACAACAGGTTAGTTCTAAAGACCTTCAAAAGCTTGAACCACATGTTTTTCATGTATGGTTACCTTCAGATGCCACTTTATGAAAAATTTTTGAAAGACATACTGAGCAAAAAGAGGAAGATTTCTGAAGAAGGAATTGTGCAGCGCTGTGATCAAGAGAGGCTTACCAGAAAAGATGAAGGATCTAGGGAGCTTTACCATTCCCTGCACCATTGGAGAGTTTGAGTTCCAAAAAGCTCTCTATGACTTAAAAAGCGTGATAAATTTAATGCCTTATTCTCATACAAGAAGTTAAGCTCAGGGGGAGATTACTCCCACTACTGTCACCCTCCAAATGGCAGATAGAACCCTGGCAAAACCTGAAGGAATCATAGAAGATGTGCTGGTCAAGGTGGGAAAATTTATTTTTCCAGCTGACTTCATCATACTGGATATGGAGGAAGATTCACAAGTCCTCTGTCGGGAAAGGCCATTCTAGCAACCGAGCAGCTCTAATCGATATGCGTATGAATTCTCACGCCGTAGTTGGAGAAGAGACAATCGACTTCACTTAATCAAGTTTGAAGAATTTAGATATAGAAAGGATGATATCAAGTCAAGAGGAAGATATATGTCAACAACTCTGATTTTTATTATGATTGTAATGACCAACTTTCAACCAATGAAAAGAGATGAATTTCAAAGATTCAAGGTTTTGATTTTATTTCTTCAGACATCACCCATATATTCTACTAAAAGGTGATGAGTCTGAATTAAATGGGATAAACAAAGAGAGAAAAGTGAAGAAAAGGAATTTCATCAAGAAACCAGTGAAGAAGGGCTAGTTTTTAAAAGAGCGCTGTTACGAAAGTATGCTACTCGAGCCGCCAAAGAACAAACCAGTAATAATTTGGCCAGACTTAGTGATGCTGAGGAACAAAGTTTGCTGGAAATTTTAAGGAAGCATAAAGAGTTTATAAAGACGGTCTATCAAGATTTAAAAGGTAATACCCATCAATATGCATGCACAAAATACTTCTAGAAGAGAGTGCAAGACCAATTGTTGAACATCAAAGGAGATTGAATCCAATCATGAAGGAGGTAGTCAGGAAGGAGGTGCTCAAATGGTTAAATGCTGGTTTTATCTATGCAATTTCAGACAGTCCTTGGGTTAGCCCAGTCCATGTAGTTCCAAAGAAAGGTGGATTTACTGTGATCCGCAATGATAGAAATGAATTGATTCCAACAAGAACAGTGACAAGATGGAGAATATGCATTGATTACGTGAAGCCGAATACGCTAACCGTGAAAGATCATTTCTCTCTTTACCTTTCAGCTGACGATGCTAAACAAAGCAGCGTGAGCATCATTTTTGTTTTCTCTCGATGGATATTCAAAGTTACAACCAGATTGCACCGTGACCTCGAGGACCAAGAAAATACTACATTTACATGCTCCATGGTACCTTTGCTGTAAGGATGCCATTTGGGCTATGCACGCCCTCGCTACTTTCCGCAGATGTGTATGATGTCGATATCGACGGTTGGAGGAAGTCGGCGGAGATTTTTATGGATGACTTCACAGCAGGCGGGTCCACTTTGAACAAAGGTAAGGAGCAACCTGAAACAAGACTTCAAAGATGCAAGGACAACAATGAAACACTGGGGAAAGTGTCATTTCATGGTGACAGAAGGTATTGTTCTTGGTCATAAAATTCTGCTACAGTATTAGAAGTGGACCAACTAAGATTTATTATCAAACCTTAGCACCTCCCACACAACAAAGAAAAGGTATATAAGGAGCCGCATGCCGGATTTTATAGAGATTCATCAAAGATTTCAAGGATAGCCGCATCACTATGCAGACATCGAGAAGGACACAAAGTTTAATTTTGAGATTCCCGCAAAGTCGCCTTGAAGAAATTAAGATCGATTGGTTCAAGCACCTATCATGGCCGCACTGCATCGGGACTGATTCAAGTAATGTGTGATGCCAGTGACTTCGCAATGGGGGCTGTATTGGGGCAAAGAAAGGATAAAATATTCAGAGCCATATACTATGCTAGCAGAACCTTCAATGAAGCACAAGAAAACTATTCCACAACTGAAAAGGAGATGCTAGCCATAGTGTTTGCTTGCGAGAAATTCAGGCCATACATTATGGGATCCCATGTTATCGTTCACACAGACCATGCAGCCATCAAATATCTTATGTCCAAAAAGGAAGCTAAGCCAAGACTGATACGGTGGGTGCTACTACTGCAAGAGTTTGATCTGGAGATTAAGGATAAAAAAGGATGTGACAATGTGATAGCTGATCACTTGTCCAGAATAGAAAGAAATCAAGCAGAAGAGGAGGAGATAAGACTAAGAGAGAATTTCCCAGATGAGCAACTATTTCAATTAGTCATTCCAAACGCCAATAAGGCCGATATTGTGAATTACTTAGCTTGTGGAGTAGTTCCTTCTTAATTCAGCCAACAACAGAAAAGAGCTTAGGACGATGTAAAGAGTATTATATCCGGGATGACTCCACTTTTGTTTAAGAGGGGTGCTTGATGATTATAAGAAGATGTGTGCGAGGGTGAACAAAGAAGAATTATGAATGAACGCCATGAATCACTATACGGGGGTATTTTTCCTCGAGAACAGCCTGTTAAGATACTCAATCGATTTATTGTCAACCAGAAACAGGATCGATCGACACAAATTCTCGTGATAGATGCTAAAAAAAGATTGAAATATCAAGAAAGATAAATGAAATGCTCCCTACGAGTATATTGCAGTAAATTTTTATAATACGAGATAGATTTATGGGACCCTTTCCAATCATTTGGAAATCCAGATATATCACTACAGCGGATTATGTTTCTAAATGGGTGGAAACTCAGAGTATATCGCTAGCCATCCCTACTTATATGTCGATGCATATACTTTAGTCTCCGTAAATTGAGCCAAAACAAGCCTTATTTTCAAAATAGTCAACAAAGACCCCAACCCATCCTATGAATCAATCCTCCAAAGAACCCGGTGGATTACCAAAGAATTCAAGGAGAGAGGAAGAACAAAGTTTGGGGAGCATACCTCATGAACGCAAACGTAAAATATAGAAAAGGGAATGAGGAGAAAAGATCTAAGCATCGAAACAGCAAGTGAAAGAAAGCTCAAGGAATAGGTTTTGTCTTATGGCCCGACTTCTGGAACAATTAAGTTCTTAGGGGTGTTTCAACACCTAGTACCCTAATGCCATCTGGTATGGGAGTTACTAACCCAAAGTTCGCTAAGAGTGTTAGAAAGCCTAAGAAGACAAAACATTACATTATGATTCGTGCCACAGTAGGCTGAGCTGAATCAACAATATTTATATACCTGTTCCCATCGCCGTAGTCAAGCTTACCGCAAAGATAGTGGTCTAGGGTCGAACACGGGATGGGTTTTCATCCTAGAAATGGTTTGCATTAGGGCATGAAGGTAAGGCTTATTTGGACTTTTGATTTGTGTCAAAAGTCAGAAATGGTTTAAACTGAAATCGCAAAAACCGAAATGGTAAAAACCTAAAATTAAAGTGAAGAAATTAAACTTTGAAGATTTAGGTCACCAACTTGACAAGCTAGGTAAACACATGTCCTCGTTTTATCCTCTACGTGAGTCAACACAGGATGCGCTTATGGCCCTCTTTTTGCTTAAAACCCTAACATTCCTTTATCATTTTTCTAAGGCTAGAAGACTATCTAAAGAATCACGCATCTCTCACCCTAGAGCAATCGAACCCTAAAGTATGGAGAGTATTGGCCAAAACAATAAAAGTCAATGTTATTTAACCCTAAATTCTGAAGAACTCCTAACATGTAAATGCTACCCCGCAGGCTCGTAAACTATCTAAAGAACAATGTGTCCTAAAGCATGGAGAGTATTGGCCAAGACAATAACATCCCATGTTATGCAACCTAATTTTGGAAAATAAGGGCCATAAATACACCACCCGTGACTTTTGACTTTTAGTACAAGAGGACAACATGCTTAACCACGCAAGCTAGCCTTCCTCTTCAAGGAAGGAAACGTAAGCATCTCTGGAGAAGTTTGTCATCCTCAGGGTCAATGTTCAGATGGGAAAGTGAAAGAAAGAAGAAAGAAGAGAGAGAGAGAAAATAAAAATAGAAAAAAAACAATTTATTTACAAGCGATGAAAATAACTACAAATCACCAAACTTGTCTATTCCTTCTATCCTCTATATATTTATTACAAAACATGAGGGGTATTATAAGCCTCCTCAAGGTATGAAACTACCGAAACTTCTAATAACTAAGGCTACAAGTTATAGGATGATTGGGTAATAAACCAAGTTTGGAAGGCGGTTTGCATTAATTAGAGGATGGCAGGCACGCAAATTTAAGCTAGAGGTGAAGACCCCAGCTAATTAGCGTTGCTTGGCAAAGTTAGCGGGTGGCAATAATAGCGAAATTGGCAATGCTTTGGCAATTTGTAATGTTAAAAATTTAAGCTAGCTAGCGAAATTTCGCTAAGCTAAGCGAAATTGTCGGTGAAGCAATTTAAGCAAATACTGATACCAAGTTGGCTGAATTTGTGGTTGTGCTGGATTGCGGCGTTTGTGAGCAGTTTGCGAGAATCTTAAAGTTCTGCGGGTGGTTCTGAGCATGAGTTGAAATTAAATAAGATTACTTGAATTGATTCTGCGAAACAGTTGCGAAAATTCTGTTTTCTTTTGACCAAACGTACTCTGATATATCCTTCATTCTGCATCTCATTTCCTCCACTTACTCGCTGTTTCCATGATTTTTGGGCTTGATGGCTGAGACTAAACTTCAACCTCATAGTTGATCATTTGCATTGTAGTTGCAAGCCTAGAGTGCACAAATACCTACAAAACAACAAACAATATAAATAACAAAGTGTTACTAAGATGACATGAACACTTCAATTGGTTTTTATGTGACATGATTAATGAACAAAATTGCTCAAAACCTATCTAATATAGGGTTCAAAATTGTACTTTTTGGACACTAATCACACCCCCAACGAACGTTGCTGAAATCCACTTGCGGTAAAATAAGAAATTGAGATGCATGTGGTGATTTTACGAAAAGGTTGTGATTCAAAAAAGGTTGATGTATGCCATATTTGGCTAACATTACTTTAAAGTGAACAGGTGATCACATTTGAAAACCTATATACAAAATAAAATCAACAAGAACAATTTTAGAACAACCTTTGTTTCTGATTTTTCAACTTGGTTTCCTGAAGTCTAATGGTTCATTTGTATCTAGATTGAGTCAATAAAATGTTGTTTCCCCCTCTGACTGTGTGACATGGCATAAGTGTTGAACAATTAAGATAGGGCTGGTTACACTTCTCTTGCTTTCTGTGTAATTATGGTAACAGGATCTGATACTTAAAATCAAGGCTTGCGAAGTCCATGTAGCAGAGGTCCTGACTCCCAACCAATTAAGGTTTAGGGCATCAGTAAAGGATCAAAGACCACTAACTCTAGAGCTCACCCCGGACTTCAGCCGGCTTGAAAATCAAGCACCTACAATTCGCTAAATTCTACCTATCACCCATGCTGCTTGAACACAAAATCGATGACTCCTGACCAATGAAGGCTTAGGGCATCGGGTTTCAAAACTTAACATACACTTGCATAGGACACAGTGCTGGGGTTTTTAAAAGCAAAGCTTCACGATTTTATTTTCTTTTTCTTCTTTTCTTTTTTCTTTTTCTTTTCCTTTTTGGAAGACAACATTGGTCTTCAATTGTTAGTAACTCAAACTATTCTAGGTTGTCAACATGCCTAAATGGCTTTGCAAAGTGGAAGAGACATACAAATTTACAACCTATTGAAGCAATCATAGTGCGTGTGAAACTAGCGCCAAAGGGGAAATTTCCAAGTTGAGCATCTTTGGAGCAGGTGGCCCGAACACAATTTGTTTCAAGCATGGCATTTGTTCTAGCATATAGGTGACAAAAAGTGATTCAAATTTCCAACAAAAGCAATTCAATTGTCCAATTGAAGCAATTCAATTGTCCAATTGAAGCAATTCAATTGTCCAGTTGAAGCAATTCAATTGTCCAATTGAAAAGATAAACATTTACACATGGCAAGCACAAAACATGATATGCAAAAATTTTGAATATATATAAAGCTAGTAGACTTTTGATATTTTATTCAAAGTGGCTAGTACATGAATATCAGCTAAACACAAAAATATCTTTTGCCTACCATAAAATGAAAAGCTAACTGAGTTAAAAATTTTAATAACTAAAACTAACAAAATTAATTAACTTAAAAGCAGAAAATAAAATGTGTGGAGCGCAATTCGGTTTTAGAAGCAAGACGATTCAATTCACAGTACTCAAGGGTCAAGGAGAATGATCTCCTCGGCCATGCATTTGCTAGAGTGCAGCTCCATGGTTTTGGTGACCGTCATTGATAATAGTCCTTCGCGTGGCTTTGGAATTGATCAATTGAAAAACGCTGCGAGTTGGTGTTGTTAGCAAGACGAAATTTCTTCATCTCCACACAGTAGTCACTCCACCGCAATTCTGGGCACTTTGTTTTCTTACTGTGACGGTGAAACACTTTCAGCCAAATTGAAATTTGATTTTAGTTTCTAGCAATTTTTCTTGTTCATATGAAAGATGTTTAACTCGAGTCCTTACGAAAGTTAATTGCATGACTCCATTAGGCAATTTATTATTGCATTGGCTGTGGCGAAATGGTCTTCCCTAAGATGATTGGCACATGATTGGGTTCACTAGCAATTGGTTCGGTCATCAAGTACCACCAAAATCTTTGGGTAGTAGAGATTTGTCTATCTTAACTAGGACATCCTCAACTATCCTTAAAGTTTTCAGCGATCTATGGCCCGATGAGGTGTGATTGAGGTGGGTTTAAGCTCACCTAAACCCTAGCGCATGTATCTTGAAAATGGCATAAGATTCACCTTCGGCTCTAAATCTAGCAATGCCTTATTTGGCACAATTCCACCAATATTGGTGGTATTGTGGAGAACCGGAGATCTTTGTATTTGACAGGTATTTGCTTTGAATTATGCTTGACATATTCGGTGAAAGTAGCACTCTTCTCAATGCTAATCTCTTCTTGATTGTGCAAAAAAAGTCTTTCAAAAATTTTGCATAGCGGGAACTTGTTGATTAGGTCAGTAAAGGCCATGTTAACCTTCACTTGCCTTAAAACCCTCGAGAATGCCTGCTTGTTGGGGTCACCTTCTTCTTACCTCTAAGTGCTTGTGGAAATGGAGGTGGTATGCGGTCTATTTCATTGAGTCCTCCTTGAAAATGTATTCTGGCTCCGATTTTTCCACTACGGTTTCCTTAACGGGCTGGGTATTGGTTGATCAACCTTTTTCCACTTCTTAGTGTGGCTTGGCTTTGACTTCATCCATTTTGGGAGGTTCCTTTGGTTAGCTCGGTTCGTGGACTCCCCTTGGATTCAGCGTGCGTGAAGGGAACCTCCACACCTCTTCTTGATGATTTTCCATTCTTGTTATGGATACCTGCAGGCTGTCAATTCTTCAATTAAGGCTACTTTCCAGCCCATCTATTCTCTTGTTCAAGGGCTTTCTACATTTTCAATTTTTTGTTCAGGCCCAGGCATTGATGCCTTTTTGCTCCTCACAAAATTTCCACCACCTTGCTCGGATTCACAATGAAGCACTCAACGGGGAAGGAGGTGGGTGCTTCTTTGAAGGCTGTGTAGTGGTGGTAGAATCACTGCTGGCACATTATCTGAGGGTGCATATCACAGGAGAGGTTGAGGTTTCCAGCACAAGTTTGGACAATATCTCCAATTAGGGTTATTAATGTTACCATATGGAGCATCTATGGGTGGTTGATTTTGACTTATGGCATGGGCATTCTCTAGGCAGTGCTCCTCAGGGTAATTATTTGACTGAAAATTGAAGCAAGAAAATTAGGATCACGAGACTCTTCGTTAAGCTGTTGCATTTCATCTTTGATTTTTCATTTCGAGTCCATCAATCTTTGAGTTAAACTAATCAATTTTCTTTCATCTCGCGTGTCTTCGAAATCTTTTGAACTTGTCTTCCCCTTGGGTAGTTCAATGGCTAATCTGTCAACTTCCCTGGGACTAGGTTCATCGAAGCTTTGGAGGTTTTGACTACATAGTTCAAAAAATCCATAGCTTCGTCCGGATGTTTACTCAAAGGGGTTTACCCCACACTGGTTTTCAACGATTGTTTCATGGGAGAGACATACCATATAGAGTGGTTCACCAACATCCAAGTGTCAAACCCGTGATCTTCAGGCATGCACTGATATGGTTTCATAAATCTCTCCCCAACAACAGGTAAAATCTCTCACCATCTGAGTTTGCAAAAGTATAAATTTGTCTTTTCAAATTATTAGTCTTATAGTCTTGAAAAAGAAACTTCTTCAGGAATTGGCTTGCAGCTCAGCCGATTTCTTATGGTTCCTAGGCCTCGATGAGTTGAGCCATATCTTGCCTTGTCCTTTAGAGTCAATGGAAATGCCTTTAGCCCGGCAAATCCATGTCCATCATACCTTCCTTGAGGTAGTGCAAACCTCCTCAAAATCCCTTATGTGAGTGTATGGATTTTCATTTTTCCATGCCATGATATGTGAGATGAGGTACGAAATATGGCCTCCTTTCGTCTTAAGGGAGGGATGATGCGGGATGGGGCACTAACTCTGGGAGGGTGGATGTGATCCTCATAGTTCTATGCGATTCATGGGGGTTCTGGTTATTTCTGTTGTTCCTGGGTATGGGATCCATAGGCCTTCAGTGTGTACACTAACTTCACTAGCTAGTTGAGTTGTGTACTAATCTATACAATCCTTTGATGTGTCTCTATCCCCTTTATTTGCATACGGTTATTTACCTGATTAAAGAGACCCAACAAGAGCAACAAACAACACACAAAAAGATTAAAAATTAACTAAAAATAAAAAAAGCGGCCCGAATGGCAGAAAGCTGAAGCAGTGATTCTGCTATGAGGGAAGTGGCGCAGTTCCTAACGGCGGAGTTACAAAGAATTAAAAGGTTACCCTTCACTTGTGATGTTGTTCTGAAGTACACTTCAACTTTTACCATTAGTAGTTTGGCACCATCCGTCATGGCATAATTTGATTAAATGCCACAGTAGGTACATTGAATCAACAATATTTATATACCTAAGTTCCTCCTACTGCGTGGAAATCAAACTCACTGCCGATATAGTGGTCTAAGGTCGAACACGGGATGGGTTTCATCTAGAAATGGTTTGCATTAGGGCATGAAGGTAAAGGCTTTCTATTTGGACTTTTTAGTTTGTGTCAAAGTGTAAATGGATTTAAAGCTTGGAAATTGCAAAAAGTGGAAATGGTAAAGCGAAAATTAAAGTGAAATTAAACTTTGAAGATTTAGGTCCTGACTTGACAAGATTTAGGAGTAAACCTGTGTCCTCGAGGTTTTATCCTCCTACGTGAAGTCAACACAGGGATGCGATTATGGCCCCTTTTTGTTTTAAAACCCTAACATTCCTTTATCATTTTCTAAGGCTAGTAAAGACCATCTAAGAATCCATAGCGCATCTCAGAACCTTTGAACCACAAAGTTTGGAAGTATTGGCCAAAACAATAAAGAAAGTGATGTTATTTAACACTAATTTGAAGAACCTAACATGTAAATGCTACCTCGGAGCCGTAAAACCATCTAAGAACAAGCAGTCCTAAAGCATGGAGAGTATTAGCCAGAACAATAACATCCCATGTTATGCAAGCCCAATTTTGAAAATAAGGGCCATAAATACACTACCCGTGACTTTTTAGTATGAAGGACGACATACTTAACCCACCACCCAGCCCCAGCTTCCTTCTCTTGAAGGAAGCAGCGACATCTCTTAGTTGTCATCCTCAAGAGGTGTGTTTTGGCAGCAGGAAAGTGAAGAAAGAAGAGAGAGAAAGAAAGAGAGAGAGAAGAGAGAGAAAATAAAAAGCAAAGCTAAAAAAAAAACAATTTTTATTTACAAAAGCGGTAAAAGAAAATAACTTACAATCACGAAACATCTTCCCTTCTATCCTCCTCTCCTTTATTACAAAACTTGAGGGTATTTATAAGCCTCCTCAAGGTATGAAACACCCAAAACCTAATAACTAGGCTAAGTTATGGGACCGATTGGGTAATAAACCCAGTTTGGAAGGCGGTTGCATTAATTACGAGAGGATGAGGCCTGCGAATTTATTTAGAGGTGAGAATTTGTTGGTCGCGAGATTTAGCAGCGGAGTTAAGCGGAGTGCAATGCAAGCGAGTGGCAATGCTTTAAGCGGGTGGCAATGTTGAAATTTCGCTAGCTAAGCGGGGGTATTCATTCAGCTAGCGAAAGTGTCGGTGAAGCGAATTTCGCAAATGCACGATGCAAAATTAGCTAGCAATTTCGCAATTTGTCTTTGAGATTACGGCTTTGTTTGCGAGCAGGTTCTTGAGAATTCGCTAAGTTGCGGAATTGGTTCTTGACAGGTTGCGAAATTCGCTAAGATTGCGAATTGATTGCGAACAGGTTGCGAAAATTCCTGTTTTGTTGTTCCTGCATGCCTCTCGATCACTATGCATATTTGCATCATTTCCTCCACTTTTCCTTTGTTTTCCATTGATTTTTGGGCTTGTTGATGTTGAGACTAACTTCCAACCTCATGATTGATCATTTGCATTGTGGTTGAAGCCTAGAAGTTTTTAAATACCTACAAAACAACCAAAAACATGCTCAAATGGCATAAGTGTTACTAAGATGACATGAACACTTCAATTGGTTTATATGACATGATTAATGCACAAAAAGTACTCAAAACCTATCTAATATAGGGTTCAAAATTGTACTTTTTGGACACTAATCACACCCCCAACCGAAACGTTGCTAGTCCCTTAGCAATGCAAAATAAGAATTGAGATGCATGTGGTGATTTTCAAAAAGGTTGTGATTCAAAAAGGTTGATGTACTTATATACAAACTAACATTACTTTAAAGTGAATAATTGAAATCAACATTTGAAAACCTATATACAAGAATAAAATCCATAAGAGAACAATTTTTAGAACAACACTGTTTCTATGATTTTCAACTTGGATTTCCACCTAAGTCTAATGGTTCATTTGTATCTAGATTGAGTCAATAAAATGCAAAATTTACCCTCGACTAGCATTGACATGGCCTTAAAGTGTTGAACAATTAAGATAGGGCTGGATTACACTTCTACTTTCTCAATTATATTGTAGGATGCAATGCTTAAAGCAGAGCTTCACCCAAAGTCCATGTAACGGGGTCCACCGGCTTGACTCCCAACTTAATTAAGGTTTAGGGCATCAAAGTAAAGGATCGAACCACTAACTCACAAAGGCTTCACCGGGACTTCAATGACTTGAAAATCAAGCACCTACAGTCGCTAAATTCTACCTATCCACCCATGTAGCGAACACAAAATCGTGACTCCCCAACCAATGAAGGCTTAGGGCATGTCGGGTTTAAAGAGCTTCGCCATACACCCGCCGGACCGTGCTTTCGGGTTTCAAAGCAAAACTTCACGATTTTATTTTCTTTTTCTTAACTTTCTTTTTCTTTTTAACCTTTTGGAAGACAACATTGGTCTTCAATTGACAGTAACTCAAACTATTCTAGGTTGTCAACATGCCTAAGGCCCGGCTGCGAAGTGGAAGAGGCATACAAATTTACAACCTATTGGAAAGCGTGATCTAGTGCGGGTGTGTGAAATAGCATAAAGGGAAATTTCGAGTTAGGCGTCTTTGGAGCAGTATTTGAACACAAATTGTTTCAAGCATGGCATTTGTTTCTGCATATAGGTGACAAAAAGTGATTCAGATTTCAACAAAGCAATTCAGATTGTCGATTGAAGCAATTCAATTGTCAATTGAAACAATTCAATTGTCGATTGAAAGCGATTCAATTGTCAATTGAAAAGATAAACTTATTTACACATGGCGAAACCTGAAACATGATATGCAAAAAGCTGAATATATATATAAACTGAGTAGCTTTTGATATAGCAAAGTGGCTAGTACATGAATATCAAGCTAAACACAAAAATATCACTGCCTACCATAAAATGAAAACTGCTAAGTTAAAAATTTTCGAAAACTAACTAAAACTAACAAAATTAATTAACTTAAAACAGAAAATAAAATGTGTGGAACTGCAATTCGGTTTTTGAAAACACGAACCGGTTCGATTCTGAACCTCAGGGGTGAGAGAATGATCTCCTCAACCCATTACATTTGCTAGAAATTTGGCTCCATGGTTTTGGGTGACCAATTGTTGATGTAGTCCCTTCTTGATGGCTTTGGAATTGATCAATTGACTTGCGGTTGGTGTTGTTAGCAAGACCAATTTCTTCATCTCCCGGCGATCGCTCCACGCATTCTGGGCACTTTGTTTTCTTGCACAGCGACAATTGAAACACTTTCATCAAAGTTGATTTCGGTTTCTAACAAATTTTGCTTGTTGTTCATATGAAAGTGTTTAACTCCAAGGTCATGTGCAAAGTTAGTGCATGACTCCATTCAGTGATTTATTATTGCATTATTTGTGGCCAGAAATGGTCTTCCTAAGATGATTGGCACATGATTGGGTTCACTAGCAATTGGTTCAGTGTCAAGTACCACAAAATCTGGGTAGTAGAATTTGTCTATCTTAACTAGGACATCCTCAACTATCCCCTTGGGGTTTCAGAATCTATCGGCCAATGAGTGATTGAGGTAGGTTTAAGCTCTTTTTAAACCCTAGCTGCATGTATCTTGAAAATGGCATAAGATTCACTGGCTCCTAAATCTAGCAATGCCTTGTTATCGATTCCATAATATTATTTGGTATTGTGGGAGAACCGGGATCTTTGTATTTGTGAGGGTGTTGCTTTGAATTATAGCGAGCATGTTCGGTGAGAAATGCTTTCTTCTCGTACCTAATCCTCTTCTTGATTGTGCAAAGATCTTTCAAAAAATTTTGCATAATGAGAACTTGTTTGATTAGGTCAGTAAAGGTATGTTAACCTTCACTTGCCTTAAAACCTCAAGAATGCCTGCTTGTTGAGATGCCTTCTTCTTACCTCTAAGTGCTTGTGGAAATGGAGGTGGTATACGGTATTTCATTGAGTCCTCCTTCAAGAAAATGTGTTCTGGCTCCAATTCTTCCCTTTTACGGTTTCATGCGGGCTGGGTATTGGTTGATCAGCCTTTTTCCACTTCTTAAGGTAATGACGGCACGACCGTCCATTTTTGGGGGGAGGTTCTTTGGATTAGCTCGGTTCGTGGACTCCCCTTGGATTTGGCGGTGTTTGAGAGGAACCTCCGCACTCTTGCGTGATTTTCCATTCTTGTTATGGATGCTGTATTTGTCAATTCTTCGGTTAAGGCTACTTTCAACCCCATCTATTGCTGTTCAAAGGAGCTTTCTACATTTTCAATTTTTTTGTTCAGCGAGCATTGATGCCTTTTGCTCCTCCACAAAATTTCCCTACCACCTTCTTTCCAGTTCCACAGTAAACACTCAGCGGGAGAGGAGGTGGGTGCTATTGAAGGCTGTGAAGTGGTGGTAGAATCACTAACTTCTTTGTGCTCTGAGGGTATATACAGGGGGGAGTTAGGAGTTTCGGCTGGATTTGGACAATATCTCCAATTAGGGTTATTAATGTTACCATATGGAGCATCTATGGGTGGTTGATTTTGACTTATGGCATGGGCATTCTCTAGGCAGTGCTCCTCAGGGTAATTATTTGACTGAAAATTGAAGCAAGAAAATTGGGGATCTGAGATAACTGTGCTTGTTTGCATTTCATCGCGATTTTTCATTTCGAGATCATCGATCTTTGAGTTAAACTAATCAATTTTCTTTCATCTCCGTGTCTTGAGGAAATGCGAACATCGCCTTGGGTGATTCAGTAGTGATAATCAACTTTACTAGAATTTAGGTTCATCCCGAGCTTTGGAGGTTTATTTCCACATAGTTCAAATCCATAAACTTCATCAGGATGTTTGCTCAAAAAGTGCACCCCCACACATGGTTTCCGGCCAATTGTTTCATAGGAGAGACATACCACCATAGAAGTGGTTTCACCAACATCCAAGTGTCAAACCCGTGATGTGGCATACGCGATGGTTTCCATAAATCTCTCGATAACTATTAAAATCTCTCACCATCTGATGCAAAAGTATAAATTTATACACTAGGTATTAGTCTTATAGTCTTGAAAAACTTCTTGGGGAATTCAGCTTGCATTTCGGCCCAATTTCTTATAGTTCCCTAGGCCTCAATGAGTTAGGCCATATCTTGGCCTTGTCCTTTAGAGTCAATGGGAAATGCCTTTAGCTTCAGCAAATCCATGTCCATCTTGCCTTCCCTTGAAGGTAGTGCAAGCCTCCTCAAAATCCCCTTATGTGAGTGTATGGATTTTCATTTTCCATCTGCCACTTGATAATAATGGGGGTAGAGGAATTGCAAATGTAGCCTCACTGCATGTAGCGGGAGGGATGATACAGGGATGGGGCACTAACAGGAGGGGTGGATGTGATCCCTCATAGTTATATGCATTTGATTCATGGGGGTTTCTGGTTAGCTCTGTTGTTCCTCGGGTATAGGATCCATGGTATGGTGTGTGCACTAACTTCACTAGCTAAGTTCAAGTTGTGTACTAATCCCTACTCTAATCTACGATGTGTGCTCTATCCTTGTTGCATACACAGGTTATTTACCTGATTAAGAGACAACAAAAGAGCAACAACAACCTGCAAAAAGATTAAAATTAACTAAAAAATAAAAAAAGCACATTGAATGAAAGCGAAAGCGAAAGCAGTGCGATTCTGCAAAGTGGCTTGGCGCGGTTCACGCAGCTGAGTTGCAAAAGGAGTAAAAAGGTTACCTTCACTTGTGATGTTGATCAAGTACGTAACTTACCATTAGTAGTTTGGCACCGTCCCCGCCCGACGGCTGCATTTGATTAGTGCCACGGTAAGTGTTTGAATCGGTAATATTTATATGCCTAAGTTCCTCCCTCTTGTAGTGATCCGACTACTGCAGTATAGTGGTCTAGGAATTCGAACAGGATGGGTTTTCATCCTAGAAATGGTTTGCATTAGGGCATGAAGGTAAGGCTTTCTATTTGGACTTTTGGATTTATGTCAAAAGGCTTTGTAAATGGTTTTAAGCTGGAAGTACAAAAGCTGGAAATGGTAAAGCGAAAATTAAAGTGAAGAAATTAAACTTTGAAGATTTAGGTCCATAACTTGACAAGCTAGGGTAAACACATGTCACGGGTTTTATCCTCTCATTAGTCGACAAGGATGTGAGTTATGGCCTTTTGTTTAAAACCTAACATTTCTTTATCATTTTCTAAGGCTAGTAAGAGACCATCTAAAGAATCACTTGATGCCTCTCACCCGAGCAACGAACCTAAAGTTTGGAGAGTATTGGCCAAAACAATAAAAGTCAATGTTATTTAACCTAATTTGAAGAACCTAACATGTAATGCACACCTGAGAGGCTCGTAAAAACCATCTAAAGGAACAAATGAGTCCTAAAGCATGGAGAGTATTGACCCCGAGACAATAACATCCCATGTTATACAACTGAATTTTGAAAATAAGGGCCATAAATACACTACCCGTGACTTTTTAGTACAAGAGGACAACATACTTAGCATAAACTAACCAACCCCTGCTCAAAGGAAAGAGGCTTAGCCGAAGCATCTCTTGGTTGTAAATCCTCGAGAGGTGTGTTGGCAATAGGGGAAAGTGAAAAGAAAGAAGAGAGAAAGAAGAGAGAGAAGAGAAAATAAAAGCAAAGCTAAAAAAAAAACAATTTATTTACAAAAGCGATAAAGAAAATAACTTACAAAATCACCAAAACTTGTCTTCCCTTATCACTCCTCACCAGCTGTTACAAAATATAGAGAGTGTTATAAGCCTGCTCAATTGTAAACTACCAAAAACCCTAATAACTAGGCTAAGTTATAGGACAATTGGGTAATAAACCAAGTTTGGCGAGTTGCATTAATTACAGGAGGATGACAAGGCACAAGATTTCGCCAGAGGTGAGAATTTCGCTAGTGGCAATTTGGCAAGGGTTAAGCGGGTGGCAATGGCTTAATGAAATTGGCAATCTTTAGCGGTGTAATCATTGAAATTTCGCTAATGCGAGAAATTTAACTAAGCTAAATGAAATTGTCGAGTGGCAATTTCGCAAATGCACGATTACAGGATTGGCTAGCGAATTCGCAATTTGTCTTTGAATTCTTATTTGTTGCGAGCGGTTCTGAGAGTCGCTAGGATTGCGAATTGGTTGCGAGCGAGGTTGCGAAATTCGCTAAGATTACGAATTGATTCACTGACAGGATTGCGAAAAATTCTACATTTTGTTAGGCATACTCTAGATCTGTCTTCAAGCGCATCCCTCATTCCTCCACTTTTCCTTTGTTTTCCATTGATTTTGCAGTGTTGATGCATTTGAGACTAAACTTCCAACCTCATGATTGATCATTTGCATTGTAAAGTTTGAAGCCTAGAAGTGCATAAATACCTAAAACAACCAAAAAACATGCTCCAAATGGCATAAGTGTTACTAAGATGAGCACCTGAACACTTCAATTGGTTTATATGACATGATTAATGAACAAAAGTACTCAAAACCTATACAATATAGGGTTAAGAATTACTTTTGGACACTAATCACACCCCCAACCCGAAGCATTGCTAGTCCCTTACTTGATAAAAATAAAATTGAGATGCATGTGGTGATTTTCAAAAGGTTGTGATTCAAAAGGTTGATGTATATACAAACTAACATTACTTTAAAGTGAATAATTGAAATCAACATTTGAAAACCTATATGCAAGATAAAATCCATGAAGAACAATTTTTTAGAACAACACTGTTTCTATGATTTTCAACTTGGATTTCCACCTAAGTCTAATGGTTCATTTTGTATCTAGATTGAGTCAATAAAATGCAAAATTTGTTTCCCCCTCCCAACCTAGCATTGACATGGCCTTAAACTGTTGAACAATTAAGATAGGGGCTGGTTGCACTTCTCTTGCTTTCTCGAATTATATTGTAGGATGCAGTAGCAAAATCGACTTCACCAAAGTCCATGTGAGGGGTCCTGTGACTCCCAACCAATTAAGGTTTAGGGCATCAAGCCAAAAGGATCAAAGACCACTAACTCTAAAGGCTTCACCCCGGACTTCAACTGACTTCGAAAATCAAGCACCTACAATTCGCTAAATTCTACCTATCCCACCCATGTACTTGAACACAAATGATGACTCCTAACCAATGAAGGCTTAGGGCATCGGGTTTCAAAAGGCTTTATGCCTTACCCCTCGGACCGTGCTCGGGTTTCAAAGCAAAACTTCGATTTTATTTTCTTTTCTTTTCTTTTTCTTTTCTTTTCCTTTTTGGAAGACAACATTGGTCTTCAATTGTTGGTAACTCAAACCTATTCTAGGTTGTCAACATGCCTAAGGCCGGCTTTGCAAAGTGGAAGGAGGCATACAAATTTACAACCTATTGAAGCAATCTATAGTGCAGTGTGTGAAATAGCATAAAGGGGGAAATTTCCAAGTTGAGCATGCTGGAACAGTGACTGAACACAAATTGTTTCAAGCATGGCATTTGTTCTAGCATATAGGTGACAAAAAGTGATTCAAATTTCCAACAAAAGCAATTCAATTGTCCAATTGAAGCAATTCAATTGTCCAATTGAAGCAATTCAATTGTCCAGTTGAAGCAATTCAATTGTCGATTGAAGATAAACATTACATGGCAAGCCGCAAAACATGATATGCAAAAGTTGAATATATATATAAAGCGAGTAGCTTTTGATATAGCCAAAGTGGCTAGTACATGAATATCAAGCTAACTAAAAATATCCTTTGCCTACCATAAAATGAAAAGCTGTGAGTTAAAATTTTTGAAACTAGCTAAAACTAACAAAATTAATTAACTTAAGCAGTAAAATGTGTGGAACTGCAATTCGGTTTTTGAAAACACCGAACCAGTTCAATTTCTGAATTACTCAAGGGGGGTCAAGGAGAATGATCTCCTCAACCCATGCATTTGCTAGGGCTGGCTCCATGGTTTTGGGTGACCAATTGTTGATGTGGTCACTGGCACATTAGCTTTCAGTTGATCAATTGACTTGCGATTGGTGTTGGCAAGACCAAAATTTCTTCATCTCACGGTGATCCTCCTGCAGTTCCACAGGCACTTTGTTTTCTTACTGCTTGACCAATTGAAACACTTTCATCAAAATTTGATTTTCGGTTCTAACAAATTTGCTTGTTGTTCATATGAAAGATGTTTAACTCGAGTCATGTTACCAAAAGTTAATTACATGACTCACATTCCGGCAATTTATTGCATTGGTAGCCCAGCCGAAATGGTCTTCCTAGATGATTGGCACATGATTGGGTTCACTGCTTAATTGGTTCGATTATCCAAGTACCACAAAATCTCTTTGGGTATAAATTTGTCTATCTTAACAGGACATCCTCGACTATCCTTAGGGATTTTCAGCGATCTATCGGCCAATGAGAGTGTGATTGAGGTAGGTTTAAGCTCTAAACCCTAAGCTGCATGTATCTTTGAAAATGTATAAGATTCTGTTGGCTCCTAAATCTAGCAATGCACTTATTTATACAATTCCCACAGTATTATTTGGTATTGTGGGAGAACCGGGATCTTTGTATTTGTGGTATTTGCTTCGAATTATGGCAGACATGTTCAGTGAGAAATGCTTTCTTCTCAATGCCTAATCTCTTGATTGTGCAAAGATCTTTCCAAAAATTTTGCATAAAACTGGGAACTTGTTTGATTAGGTCCCGGTAAAGTATGTTAACCTTCACTTGTAAAACCTCAGAATGCACCCTTGTTGAGATGCCTTCTTCTTACCTCTAAGTGCTTGTGGAAATGGAGGTGGTATGCGGTATTTCATTGAGTCCTCCTTCAGAAATGTGTTAAGCTCCAATTTTCCCCTTTTACGGTTTCCTTAACAGGCACAGGTATTGGGTGATCAACCTCTTTCAGCTTCTTAAGGTAATAGCCGGCTTTGACTTCATCCATTTTTAGGGGAGGTTCTTGGAATATAGCTCAGGTTAAGTGAGACTCCCCTTGGATTTGGCGTGGTGAGAAGGGAACCTCCTCTTCTTTGATGATTTTCCATTCTTGTTATGGATACTGGTATCAATTCGGTTAAGGCTACTTTCCAACCCATCTATTCTCTTGTTTAAAAAGGAGCTTTCTACGTGCAATTTTTGTTCAACTGAGCATTGATGCCTTTTTGCTCCTCCACAAAATTCCCACCACCTTGCTCAGTTCACAATGGCTTGCTCAGCGAAGGGAGGTGGGTTAACTGGCTGAAGGCTGTGAGTGGTGGTAGAATCTTCTTCTTCGGTAACTCTGGGTACATATCTGAGGAGGTTGAGGTTTCGGCACAAGTTTAGGATGTAATATCTCCAATTAGGGTTATTAATGTTACCATATGGAGCATCTATGGGTGGTTGATTTTGACTTTATGGCATGGGCATTCTCTAAGCGGTGCTCTCGGGGCAATTATTTGTTGAAAGTGAAGCAAAGAAAATTGGGATACGAGATAACTCGTTAGCTAATTTGCATTCATCTGATTTTCATTTCCAGATCATCAATCTTTGAGTTAAACTAATCAATTTTCTTTCATCTCAGTGTCTTCGAGGGGAAATGCGAACTTGTCGCCCTTGGGTGGTTCAATGGCCCCGATCGTCAACTTCCTAGGACTAGGTTCATCCCGAGCTTTGGAGGTTTCGGCTACATAGTTAAAAATCCATAGCTTAAATCGGGATGTTTACTCAAAAAGTTACCCCCACACATGGTTTCCAGCAATTGTTTCATGGGAGGAGACATACCACCATAGAGTGGTTCACCAACATCAAGTAATCAAACCCATGATGTGGGCATGCTGCTTGATGGTTTCATAAATCTCTCTGACCTTTGGTAAAATCTCTCGCCCGTCATTTGCAAAAGTATAAATTTGTCTTAATTCGTAGTCTTATGATCTTGAAAAACTTCTTGGGGTCGGCTTGCGGCTCAGCCCAATTTCTGGTTCTAGGCCTCAATGAGTTGAGCCATATCTTGCCTTGTCCTTTAGAGTCAATGGAAATGCCTTTAACCCCGGCGAATCCATGTCCGTCATACCTTGTGAGTGATGAAACCTCCTCAAAATCCCTTATGTGAGTGTATGGTTTTCATTTTCCATGCCATGATATGTGGGAGTAGAGAGTACCAAATATGGCCTCCTTTATACATCTTAGCGGGAGGGATGACTGGGGATGGGGCACTAACTCTAGGAGGTGGATGTGATCCTCATAGTTCTATATGCATTTTGGATTCATGGGGTTCTGGTTGCTCACATTGTTCCTCAGGTATGGGATCCATG
This sequence comes from Tetrastigma voinierianum, assembly GCA_016808115.1. Taxonomy (NCBI): domain Eukaryota; kingdom Viridiplantae; phylum Streptophyta; class Magnoliopsida; order Vitales; family Vitaceae; genus Tetrastigma; species Tetrastigma voinierianum. Next base: position 1,335,705 of record JAEQBH010000564.1, read on the forward strand.
GTATCAGTGTGTACACTAACTTCACTAGCTAGTTCAAGTTGTGTACTAATCCTATACAATCTACCTGATGTGTCTCTATCCCAGCATTTGCAGAAATACGGTTGTTACACAATTAAGAGACAACAAAAGCGACAAACGACACAAAAGATTAAAATTAACTAAAAATAAAAAAAAAAAGCGGCCCGAATGGCGAAGCGAAACGATTGCGATTCTGCAAAGTGAAACAATGGCAGTTCCTGCAACTAAAGGTTGCAAAAAGTAAAAAGGTTACCTTCACTTGTGATGTTGATCACAAGTACCGCGACTTACCATTAGTAGTTTGGCACCGTCCGGCGCGGCGCCTGTTGATTACGTGCCACAGTGGTGAAGTGAATCAACAATGACATATACCTAAGTTCACTCCTACTGCGTGGTCAAGCTACTGCAGTATAGTGAGTCTAAGTCGAACACGGGATGGGTTTTCATCTAGAAAGCGGTTTGCATTAGGGCATGAAGGTAAGGAGAGGCTTTCTATTTGGACTTTTGGATTTGTGTCAAAAATGTAAATGGTTTAAAAATGGAAATTGCAAGCGGAAATGGTAAAACTGAAAATTAAAGTGAAGAAATTAAACTTTGAGATTTAGGTCACCAACCCGAGCAAGCTAGAGGCAAACATGTCCTCGGGTTTATCCTCTACGTGAGTCGACCACGGGATGCGATTATGGCCCCAACTTTTGTTTAAAACCCTAACATTCAACTATCATTTTCTAAGGCTAGTAAGACCATCTAAAGAATCACAGCGCATCTCTCACCCGAGCAGACCCTAAAAGTATGGAAGTATTGGCCAAAAACAATAAAAGTCAATTTAACCCTAATTTGAAGAACCCTAACATGTAGTATATAGAGGCTCGTAAAAACCATACAAGAACAACGAGTCCTAAAGCATGAAGTATTGGCCAAGACAATAACATCCCATGTTATGCAACAATTTTGAAAATGGGGCCATAAATACACTACCGTGACTTTTAGTACAAGAGGACAACATGCTTAACCCCACCACCAAGCTAGCTTCATTACGAACCAAGGAAGAGGCTTGCGACATATCTTAGTTGTCATCCTCCAAGAGAGGTGTGTTTAGCGTAGGAAAGTGAAAGAAAGAAAGAGAAAGAAGAGAGAAGAGAGAAAATAAAAGCAAAGCTAAAAAAAACAATTTATTTACAAAAGCGATAAAACAAAATAACTTCAAATCACAGCTTGTACTTCACCCACATCCTCCTCTCCTTTGTTACAAAACGAAGTATTTATAGCCTCTCTAAGGTATGAAACTACAAAAACCTAATAACTAAGAAGGCTAAGTTATGAATAGTTGAGATTAAACAAACCAAGTTTGGAAGGCGGTTGCATTAATTACAGGAGGATGACAGGGCCTGTAATTTACCGCTAGAGGTGGGAATTTATTAGTGGCAATTTGGCAAGGTTCGCCGGTGGCAATGGCAAGCGAGTGGCAATGCTGGCGGGTGGCAATGTTGAAATTTCGCTAGCTAGCGAAATTTCGCTAAGCTAGCGAAATTGTCGATGAAATAATTCGCAAATGCAGTCTGATTAATGGCAATTCATGATTTGTCTTTGAATTATTGTTCTGAACGAGTTTGCGAGAGTCGCTAGGATTGCGGGTGGTTGCGAGCGATTGCGAAATTCGCTAAGATTGCCGAATTGATTGCGACGGAGTTGCGGGGCTGTTTTGCTGTTCCTGCATGCCTCTCGTCCTGTCTTCCAGCGCATCATTTTATCAGCTTTATTTGTTTTTCCATTGATTTTTAGGCTTGTTGATGCGTGAGACTAAACTTCAACCTCATGATTGATCATTTGCATTGTGGTTGAAGCTGAGGTTATAAATACCTACAAAGCAACCAAAACATGCTCCCAAATGGCATAAGTGTTACTAAGATGACATGAACACTTCAATTGGTTTATATGACATGATTAATGAACAAAAAGTACTCAAAACCTATCTAATATAGGGTTCAAAATTGTACTTTTTGGACACTAATCACATTATTCCTGAATGGCGATAGAAAGAAGAAAAATTCCCCAGTTTGAATTGTGAATGAGAAATGGGAATATACAGTTCTGAATAGAAGAAAATCAATGTGGTATCCCAAACATGAAGTCTAGGGAAGTTTATTCAAGAAACTCTGAGGAGAAAAGGCGATATGTGAGTAGAAAAGGAAAAGGGTATTGGCAATCTTAAATCCCATCCATCCATCCTACCACACCTGACCTAACATTACAAGCCCCGGGCGATTGATCTTGAAGGTTGTAATAACTTATATTAGTGGAGATCGATATGAGCAACTGAGCTGTGGAATTTGGAAAATCGAAAAGATCAAAGCGGTGAACATCCTCCTAAGGGTTAATTGACTCATTAAGGAAATGAAAGGAAACCAACTTACTCTTTAGCGGGATCAATTGACCTTCTTGTTTTATAAAACAAATTCAACAATTTCGTTATGTACACGATTGAGTAAAGCTAATTACTTGATATGGACTTGGCTGAATACGAAAGAATGTAATTTCTAGTCTTTCAATTCGAGTGGTTGCAAGCGCAAAATGAAACGAAAAATGTCACAACTGTTTGAGAACGAACAAATGAATTTTTCTTTGCTTCAGGACGAAGAAAATTTTAAGTTTGGGGTTGATGAGCTTAAAAGTCCTTATATTTTGATCCATTTTTGATTAATTTTACATAAAAGGCCCAATGATTTATATGCGGGAATGCGGAATAAACTTCGCAAATTTACGTGCGGAGCGGGAAATCCAGCGAGTGAGTAAAGGGCGGAATGTAGCGAGAGCGGAGGCGATATAATGGGATGAAGCGGTGGCGGCAAGAGCGTATAGGATGAAAGGACCAAATGTTAAGCGGCCAATGATCAAAATGCGTATTCAGGAATTGAAGAAGAAGAAGACACAATGTCGCGACATCTAAATGCATTAGACATAATACCGCTACATCGAGGAGCGGTGGCGACATGGTTTGCAAGGAGAAAGTTATGCGTAATAATGCGAAGAAGATAAGGTCGCGATAACACTGAGTTTGTCGTGACATCGAATAAGACTTGAGGTGTGTGACATCGGGTTGTCGCGTGACAGGCGTCTTGGCGAATGGAGTCAGCGGCGGCGCGTTTTGTCGCGACATCATTTCTGAGGACAGGAAGGTCGCGACGTCGATAAGTTGTCGGCGACACGAGGTTTCAATGAGAAGAGGAGTCGCCAACTAAGATCCGAGTTTGTCGCGACACTACGGTTTCACTTAAGACATATGCAGCCACATAGAGGCTCCTACGGCTGAGAGGAAACGGAGAATTCGCAACGGGCTTGATGTTGTGGCAGTGATAGTCTCTTAGAGACGATTAACTAAGGTCAAAGGAAATACATCGAAATTAGGGCCCAACTTGAGGAACCCTAAATCTGAGCGCTGCAAAGAAGCGGCTCTTGGCGACTTGAAAAGAGAATGGGTTCTTTGAAGGCTCCTAATTTTTATTTTTCTTTTCTTTCATTCAGTTTTCTCGTTTAATTTGTAGATTAGATTAGTTTGTACCTTGTTTAGTTCTAATTTAGTTCGAGCGTTAATTGTAAAGTTCGTGAATGCAGTTATATTTCTTAAAATTCTTTGTACGGTTGTTTGAATTCCAAACAAATTTTAGTTTTCGAACACTAGTTTAGATTCTGATGGTTTCGTGATCGACAAATGTCTTAATGAGTACCGTGATAATTTTAGAAACCCGGCTTCCATTGAATTGGCGTTATTGTCGGGAAATTATCTTTATTGCCGGTATTTTATCCATTATGGCTGAACTTAAGATATTAAATCGACTTGCTGGTTTTTGCTTGTTTCTTGGATTTGATCCGGCGTCAGTCTCACGTACCCATGCGAGGTTGTTTCAGCTCTGATTTCGGAGACCTCACGGTAAACGGAGAAGGCATTCAACAAGTGGGAACAATTTCGGGAAGGTATTTGGGCTGACCTATTCTTGATCTAATGTGCTCGTATACTTAAATCAATAAATCCTCTTTCACTTGTAGCGAGAATGAGTTAATTGAGTTATTAATTTAAGTATAGAGAGTTTCACCTCGGTCGAATAGTGAATTCAGAAATCCCGGAGTGTTAACCAGGATCTAATCAAAGGAAAGGGTAAGTTGTTCTGTACTTTTGAGGATGAGGAACCCCGATGCAGTGCAAACCTACGCAATGACTATATTGAAGGAGCTCGAGGTTTGTAGTCCATATTCCAGCGGGTATGGTATTGAGAAAGAAAAATACCCGAACAAGGCTACTAGATTTAAAGTAGTTATCTCACCCTGCATTGTTCGAGAGAAAGCAGGTTAAGGTGAGATGATGAGCGTTGTGGTTTGGAGAATCAGTCCTGCTTATCTTAATCCTTGGACTAGTTTTAAAAATGCGCGGATTCGAGAAAGCAAAAGTTATAATTACAATTTGTAGGGTCGTTCTTCACAATAGCTGATTATTCAATGTTTTCTTTAGAGATAACTGTTCAATCTAAATTTGCTATTTTAATATTTCAATATTCAATTCATTTGTTATTCATTCATTTTTCTTTTACATCATTCTTTTCAAGCTTTCAAAGCAAAATCCCAATATTGTATTATCGTCCCGAAATAGTATGGGCTTAAGTAGTTGGAATGGTTGGTAGAAAAATTCTTGAATCTCTGTGGGATCAGATATCTGGACTTAAATCAATTTACTACTACTTGTTCGATGTGCACTTGCGGTATCTTGGATCAAAACCACAAAGAAAATGGTTTATCTTTAGTAAATATCTTTTAATCAATACTATAGATAGAAACCCACGCTCAAGTTTTATGGTTTTATTTCGCGAGGACTAGATAATCCTTGGGTAATAAGTCATAAGCCCAGACTGGGCGTTTGATCCATAACAATTTATAGATGTAGTCAACAAGTTTTATGGCGCCGTTTTTCTTGGGATTAGATAATAGTCCTTTGGTGATAACGTCATAAATTTGTATACATCATATGGTCCAGTCAACAAGTTTTATGGCACCGTTGCCGAGGATTAGACAATAGTCTTTTGGCAATAGTGTTATAAATTTGTACATGTGTTTTGGTTCGGTCAATAGATTAGAACACATTGATATTTTTTAAATGCATCTGACCAGTATGTCGAGAAGTGGGGCGTAGAGGTCGATCTAGGAGAGTTATTCAGTGGTGTCTTAGCGTCTGAGTACCTGAGAGAGATGAGCCGTAGTAGGTTCCACCAGCATCTATAGAGATCGGCCTGCAATGCGGGTCGGGCCTAGACTATACAACGCCACGAGGAAAAGGTGCTCAAGTGCCGGGACAATTTACGGTGGGAGCAAGTGGCGCGATTGCACGGATAGTGGCAATAGCGACCAGACGGCGGTCGCAACCTCCACCGCCACTAGAGGTTATATAGAAGAGCTTTGGGAGGTCAGTAAGAGTACAAAAGCAGGCGCCAAGCCATATAGCGCGTGGTGATCCGAAGCCGACTGGATTTGTGGTTAGACCGAGTAAAGAAGATTTATGGAGTTATGGGCTGCACGGATGAGCAAAGAGTCTTGTTTTCCAGTTTTCTAATGGAAGACAGGGCTAAAGATTGGTGGGATGCTAGTAGAGAGGTATCTGATGGAGTGTATGGAACCAATTCGGCAAGAGTTCAGCGATAGGTTCTTTCCTCAAAGTCATAAGGATTCAAAAATTGAGGAATTCTTCAAGTTGGAACAGAAGAACATGTCGATGTAGAGTACAGAGAAAAGTTCATGAAACTAGTTAGATTGGTTCCATACATTCAAGCGGATGGAATCTGAAATGCAAAGAGGTTTTTATCTGGACTCTGGCCAGGATCGAGTGCATTTATCGGTGGTCCATATAATAGATTTGGGGACTTAGTAGGCGCTACGAGAGTTCGACAAAACCTTCTGATGTATCGAGTAGAGCGGGAAAGTAAGAGTAAGAGGGTGCACTAGGCGCTGACAAAGCTCGAGGTGATGCGCGAGAAGAGGAACCAGGATGCAAAGGGTTGCGCCGGCCCAGGGGTGCCGGTCAAGGCTATCTCTAGTCGAGATCGGTGAGGCCCCCGGTTCGCGGTGGCACCCCGGAAGTATTCCTCCGTTTGTCATATGTGTCGAGCGACACCGTAGGGAGTCACGGGAGGTCGGTCACGAGGTGTTTCCATTGTAGCGGGAAGGCCATTTATTAGGGAGTGTCCTCGGTGATTGGTGCGGAGGAACATCGGTGGCAAGTCTAGCTACGGTACGAGACTCAGGCACACAAAGTCGACGGGGGGAGAGGTTTCACTGAGCGAGAGGGGCGACCACGTGCTGCAAGTAGGTGGGAGTGCCGTGGTGAGATAGAGGCGGTGCCCGGGATCTGGTGAGCCCAGCTCGGGCCCGAGTATATGCGTGACTTTCGGCCAAGATGGATGCCGCTCGGATGTGCTTCATTGTTATGTCATGATCATGATGCATATACATTAGTGGACCAGGGCTGCGTTCATTTGCACATCAAGCCATTCTTAGATCGTTTGGAATGGGGGCCCGACCATTGGGGTCGTATGAGGGTTTCCTTCGGTACGGAGATCAGTTACTAGCGAGCGAGTAGTCGAGAGAAGTGAGAGTTCGATTGAGGGCGGGAGTTCAGGCGGATCTTATAACTTTAGATATGAGGGACTTTGATGTGGTTCTTAGTATGGATTGTTGTCTCACCACTTAGAGCCACATTAAGTTATTATAAAGGAAGTAAAGGCCGAATAGGCGGGGAAAGTGGAGGTAAAGTTCGAGGATTACGCAGAGTTATCTTCCTGTATGATCTGCCGCTGACATCCACGGAGAATCTTTGCGTAGTTTAGCCGAGTTTTTAGCATGGTGGAGACGGGGAAGGAGGGGACCATATTGGATGAGATTCCGGTTATTTAGGGGGTTCCCGAGTGTGTTCCGGACCTGATATCGGCGGGATACCTCGAGAAAGAGAGGTGGAGTTCGCCCATTGATTTGATTAGGGGAATTGAGCCCATTTCCATTCCCCTCCTTATAGGATGGCTCCTGCGAGTTGAGGAGCTTAAATCTCGATTAAGAGAGATTGTTGGAGTAAGGGATTCATTAGACCGAGCATATCCCCATGGGAGCTCCAGTTCTCTTCGTGAAAAAGAAAGATGGGAGTTTGCGGTTGTGTATGAATTCTGACGGTTGAGCGGAGTTACCATCCGCAATCAGTATCCATTCCCTAGGATTGATGAGTTATTTGATCAACTCCAAGGATCTCGAGTATACTCTAAGATAGACTTTAGGTCGGGGTATCATCAGTTGAGAGTACAGGAGAGTGATGTACCTAAGACTGCATTCAGGACACGCTATGGGCATTATGAGTTTTTAGTGATGCCATTTGGTTTGACTAATCTTTCAGGCGGCGTTTGTGGATTTGATGAGCAGAATTTGTTCAGCGTATTTGGATAGGTTCGTCATAGTTTTATTGATGATATCCTAGTGTGTGGTGGTTCGGAGGAACATTGAGCACACGAAGTTGGCGTGCGGCCTAAGGAAAGAGGCAGGTTATATGCCAAGTTGAGCAAGTGTCGGTTTGGCTCGTGAGGTGGCATTCCTAGGTCATGTGATTTGGTGATGGGGTGAGTGTAGATCCCGAGAAAATAGAAAGTGGGTGAATTGATTTGGTATGGATGGGGAGCTTCCTTGGTTTAGAAGGGTACTATAGGAAGTTTGTTGAGGGGTTCTCTAGGATGTAGCCCAGTGGTAATGAAGGAAAAATTATTAAGTATGATTGGGTGAATTTTGTCAAAGAGTTTTGAGGGTTCAGAGAGCGGATTGACTTGACTCCAGGTTTTAGCTTGCCCAATGGAAGGTGACGCTGTGATTTATAGTGAGTTCTGCTTCAAAGGCAAGGCCTTAGTTGTGTTTTGATGCGAGAATGATAGGGTGATTACATATGCCTCTAGGCGGTAAAGAAGCATGAGAGAGAATTACGGAGCACACGACTTAGAGCTAAACGTGATAGTGTTTGAAAATATGGAGACATTATTTATATGGTGTTCCTTGTAGGATCTTTACAGATCATAAAAGTCTTCAATATATTTTCACCCAAGAAGTTAAACCTAAGGCAAAGGAGTGGCTTGGGGTTGATTAAGGACTACATTGTACTATCGGTACCATCGGGGAAAAGCTAATGTCGTAGCCGGATGCCTTGGCGGGTAAGCGACCGGAGAGTTCCTTGTCTCACATGAGATCGGGTTACCTTCCATTGTTGGTGGATTTAGGGGCTTTAGGGGTGATCTTGGAGGTTGAGGATTCGGGAGCCCAGCCTTGTTGGCCCGTTTCATGTTAGACCACTCCTAGTGGATCATTCTAAGCGAGGCGATCCTTGAGATCACACAAATGATTAAAAGCAAGGAAGAGAGATAGAAAAAGGAAAGAAAGCAAAGTTTCAGATTAGAGATGATGGCATGATAGTGAAAGGACAGAGAATGTGTGTGCCAAAGTATGGTGATCTGAAGAGAGACATTATGGAAGAAGCACATTCATCTGCATATGCTATGCATCCAGGTAGTACCAAGATGTACAGAACTTTGAAAGAACATTATTGGTGGAATGGGATGAAGAAAGAGATCGCTAGTTTCGTTTCTAGGTGCCTAACTTTGTCGGCGAATTGAAAGCCCAGAACATCGACCACGGGGGAAGATATAGTTACTCCACTATTGGTGTGGAAATGGGGAAAATTTACTATGGATTTTGTTACGGGTCTTCCGCAGTTTCGGAGGCAACATGTCACGATATAGGTAATAGTTGATCGTTTAACGAAGTTTGCCCATTTCTACGATTAATGGTGAAGATTCTTTGGAAAAGTTGGCCAAGTTGTATGTAGAACTGATAGTGAGGACTTCATGGGTTCGGTTTCGATAGTTTGGTCGAGACCCGGTTCACATCTAGGTTTGGCTGGTTACAAGCAGCGTTAGGTACTCGCCTGCCCGGCCTGGCCATTTCATCCTCAGACGGATGGCGGTCGAGAGAGGACTATTCGGACGTTAGGATATCTTGAGCTTGTGTGATGGAATTCAAGGGGAAGTTGAGGATACTAAGCTGGCACTAATAAAGTTTTCCTACAACATTAGCTGAAACCCGGTATAGATATGGCTCCATTTGAAGCATTGTATGGCTGGGGAAATGTAGAACTCCGGTGTGTCTTTGGGATAGAGGTTGATGAGAGGAGAGACTAGTAGGCCCTGAACTGAAATGCAGTCCACTTCGGGAGAAAGTGAAATTTGTTCGTGATAACTTGAAGATAGAAAGAGATGACGGAGAAAGCTATCACGGACAAATCGTAGAGACTTGCAATTTGAGATAGGTGACCAAGTCTTTTTGAAGATTTCACCTTGGAAAGGTGTGTTAAGATTTGGGAAATGAGGCAAGCTTAGTCCGAGATATATTGGACCTTATGAGAGTGTGAGCAAGGTGGGGCCAGTAGCTTACAAGGTGAAGTTACCCCCAGAGTTATCAAGGATTCATGATACTTTCCATGTGTTGATGTTGAGGAAATACATCCCGGATCCTTCACATGTATTGAGAAAGCAACCCGGTCTGACTAAAGGAGAATTTGACTTATGAGGAGATACCTTTGCAGATAGTAGATCGCAAGGAACAGTTGTTGAGAAGCAAAGTGATTCCATTAGTTAAAGTCTTATGGAAGAATCATGAGAGGAGGAAGGCTGCCAGGGCGGAGGGCTGGATCGCGCTCATCGATGCAGATCAATTATTTTCTTAATGAGGTATGTTCCTTTCCTTTTGTTTTGGAGTTTAGTTTTCATTTCGAGGACGAAATGTTCCTAAGGAGGGAGGATTTTGTAACACCCCGTCCGAGAGGAGTGTACGATGTGATCTTGTAGGGCGGTATGGTCGCAGTGTCACCTTTGTGAGTATTTTTGGGAGACTAAAGTAGGAAATGATAAATTGGTAAACCCGAAATTTGTGGTATTAAACCAAGGGTACAATGGTCATTAAGCAAAAGGGTATGGAAATCATAATCAAGTATAGATGGGCCCTGATACAATTAAAATAGTTACAATTCATGATAATTAAGATGAGGTTATTTGCAATTTAAAGGAAATGCTAAAAATATAAAAATGGGAAAAATAAAGCCAAATGTCATTTTGGTATCAGAGTTAGGGTTCACGGTTTTGCTGAGAGGAGAGAATGAGAGAGCCAAGAGCAAGAGGAAGAGAAGGAAGAAGAAGGAAGAGGAGAAGAAGATCAAGGTATGGAATTCTTATTTTTGGGTTTTGATATGAATCCTAAGGTTTTTGGATGGAGATTAGTTCTCCTTTGGTCTAGGTTTTGTGCAAAGAGCACATGAACCTTTGAATTGTTGGGTTATGAGAGTAAAACCCCAATTGGGAGAAAACAAACATGGAATCATCAAATTATATGGTTTGATAAAGAATTGGTGGACCTTAAATGACTGTTCTTGGATTTTTCACCTGGGTTTTTTGCTGTTTTGAGGTTCCAAAGCACCAATTCAAATGTTGTGGAGTTGTTTTTAGATGATTTCCAAGTTGGTTTTTGAGGTATTATGAATTATGGAAGTTGTATGGAGTGAATTGGCATCAAAAGTGGGAAAAATAACAAAATATGGGCAAAATATGGAAGGTGTACCGGTACATGAACAGTAGTGTACCGGTACACCCCACCAGAGGCAAAAGTGTACCGGTACCCATTAGGGTTGTACCGGTACACCCTGTTCTGTTTTCCCAATTTCGACCAGTTTTCGTATTTTTGCAATAACTTGCTCATTTCTTATCCGATTTGAGTGATTCAAGTGGCTACTTAAACTAGACTTCAAGGAGAACCAAACTTAAGAAATAAGAATCGTCAAATTCGGATCTTAAGTAGCCTAAAAATTCACTCAAAATTGGGCCATGTGCAAGCCAATTCCTGCATCAGCTTTGGACATAAAGTAGTCCGGGTTGTTTCGGAGGTAACTTAAGTTTCGGTGCTCCGAATTGGGTGATTCTAGTTGGAATAGAACACTTAGCACCTTAGCTTTAAAATAGTATAAAGAGTGTGACTAAGTCTAGGAAGTACGTTAAGGTAGGCGATTAATTTGTCGTCGTATTCGGTTGAGTTGTAGGTTAAAAGCAAAGGCGGGATAAGTGTGGAACGGTGCTCAAGTTAAGCAAGCAAAGAGGTGAGTGTTCTAAACTCATTTTCCAAATACTAGTCTTATTGTGTGTGTACAAATTGCTTTACACTAGTATTTCATGGTTTTGAGTTCAAACCATTTTCAAGAAGCAACAATGAATTAAACAAGCAAATGGTTTTGAGTTAAGCCATTTTGAAAAAGAAAACATTGGTTTTAAATTGTAGAGCCATAATTAAGCAAGCGAGCAAATGGTTTTGAAAAGTTAAACCATTTTCAAGCAAGCAAGCAGAAATACGCGAAATGGTTTTGAATAATTAAACCATTTTCAAGCAAACAAAAGCAAGCAAATGGTTTTAAATTGTAAAACCATTTTACAAAAACAAGCAAGCAAGCAAGCAAGCAAAAGTTTGCTGAACGGGCCAGCCTGGATTCTATCAAGCGGTAGGTCGGAGGTATTAAAATGCGATGCACGGTGGTGTTAGGATTTCATACATGCATTGTAGTTTTGCACAGTCGACAAACTTAGGACATATCATGCATTTAAAGGAGACCATAGCACTTGTCTGAGGTATATAAGGTTATGAGCTCTAACTAAGTATGGTGACGCGACAAGTCAATTCCACCATATTTACAGGAAAAAGGTGACGCGGACAAAAGGTCCTTCCAGAAGCAATGTTGAGCCTGGTTCCGTGTTTCGCTAGGGTATAGCAAGTAAATAGGCCCCTCCGGTGGTTGATGTTTTACAAGCATGATATACGATTTTAAAATCAACCATTGGTTCGGAGTCGCCCAGGGCTTTCGGAGAGTTTTAAAGCGAAGCGGTTGAGCTAAGCTTAGTTTAGATTTCAAAGCGATCGGTGAAAACCAAGTTCCGTGGGATTTGGTTTTTCAAAGCATGCGGTTGGGCCCCGGGCTCCCGTTTTTATGAAAAGTTTTGAAACTTTAAAGTAAAGGTTGTGAAGGTTTAAGAAACTTTTCAAGCATGATAAACAATGAAAAATTACTTGTGAAGTTTTAGAAGCTTCTAAGTAAGCAAGAAATAAGAGTTTTACAAGCTTTTTAAAGAAAAGAAAAATAAAGCAAGCAGTACAAAGCAAGAAAGCAAAGAAAAGTTTTGAAGACTTTTAAAGCAAGCAAAGCAAAGAAAGCACGGAAATATTTGTAAAGAGAGTTGTACATTTTGAGATGTTTTAGGAAAAAGAAAAACATTTACAAAAGCATACACTCAGGCGTTTAGCTCATTATTTTCCTATTTTAAAAACTATTTTCCGGTCTGGTCACATAAGGCGACAGACACAATAGGATTGAATCGACATCGAGTTTAAGTGCTTTGTATTAATAATATTTTGCAGAACATACTTGAATTTGTATATGGAACATATGTATGTACATAGTTTAGTATGATGGGAATGTGTTGGTATGCTGGTTGCCATATTTTGGATATAGTGTAAATTGGATGTATATAGGATTTGGAATTTAGACTATGCGTAGTCATCAGCTGCTTAGAAGTTTTTAAGTACGCTAAGATTTTTACCAAATCCTAAGTTATAAATTAAAGAAAATTTTATAGGAGGTTTAAGCAAGCAATACGACCGCTACGGGGATTTCTGGTCGTTGGGGGAGTAGCAGTGAGTTGTGGAGTGGCAACATACACGTGGCCGGTAGGGGTGGAGTGTGTCGACTTAGCCGAACATTACTTAAGATTTTCAAGCGCCAGACTAGAAAAGGAGGGTGCAACATGGAGGTTGGTGCCTGCCAACACTAAGGAGTTCTATTGGGACGAATTTAAGGTATTTCATATGTACTTGTTCTCTTGTTACCAAATTAATTATGACAAAACAAATGTTACGGATATGGTACACCATAACATATTAATGTTCAGGAAAAATGTAGCTATAATAGTTGTATATAATGTTTTAGTACTGTGATGCATATCAACCTATATATGATAGAAACTACCCTTCTATTCATCTATTCTAGCATTAAACCTGAAGAAGAAAAAAAAACCTTGAAGAAAATACTTTGGTTGGAAAATATTTTGCCATATATAGGTCAAGGAAGAAAGCACACACCTGAATATAAGAAACAAACATTGACTATATTTACATAAAAATACATCTTTATCAATATATGTATGCATATTAATTGTTGATGAATTGGAATCATAGATAAAGCAAGCATCCTCTACTCTACTCTAACTCGACCTATGCACTTAATTATGGCTAACAACACTTCTGCTTGTTGCTGGTAGCATAAAAATGCTACTTGTTGGTGGTTGAAAAAAAGTGCGCTTGTTCTTTGGCTGTAAAAAATTGCCCTTGTACACTTTGTAAATATAGCTTTTTGACAATGGTATGGGTCTTATTTAAATATGTGTATGTATGTGTCATTAATTTATCATGGATAAATGGATGTTATAGTGATGGACCCTTTGATCTTATTTGTATGTTGATGTTGCAAATTGAATGTGACTTTTGGGATTTGCTCTGCTACCGACCTTTATATTTGCTTGTCCTCATCTTTTTATGGGCATTGCAAACTGATTATTTATAATTGTTTTGGTTTTTAGTAGCTAAGCTGAAAATAATGCAGTGTAAGTTCAGTTTTGAACAACTATGAATCCATACACATTCTAAAACGTGAATGAATTGTCTTTAGTTTCATTTGTTCTAATGTTAAGCAAGAAATTAGCCAATAGGTGGTGTAGTATTCATTTGATAAAATATTGAGAAGCCAATAGGTGGTCTAGGCAATAGAAGGATATAAAATGGTGAAATTTTTATAAACAGAATACTTTGGATTGAATTATATATATATATATATATATATATATATACCCATGAAGATTGATAATTACTTGTTAATCACTTATAATATGTTGATGGTTAAACACATGGGTTAAGATTCCATAGTGGGCTGAATTTTAAGTAATTATGTGAAGGAAAAAAAATAGGAATATGGAAATGTCTCGTTAGAAAGTACTAAGTGGTGTCGACGCTCAAAAACAAATTTTGCTTCTTTTAATAGGAAAATAAAATAGATTCAAATTAAGAAAACTCAACAAAAAGGGAGGCACACCTATTATGCGAGAAAAGAATGTAGATGTGAGAAATAAAATAGGAGAGAGTAAAACTGAGAGAATTTGCACAACTTGCGGTGTTGAACCATCAGAAAATTAAAAACCAGCATGTGAGCCCATAATGAGTACTAGACCAATGTTAAAGTGCTTTTTAAGAAGAACTATTCCCATAATTAATCGGATTAGTTACAATCCAGAAATACCCTTTCCTTGCCCACTCACCTTCTCCAGTAGCTAAAATTAACTCTTGTCTATGGGAGCAGGGGCCCCGAATATTAGGTCTTTTGGTATTTGTCCATCTCGAGAGAGATTTAGGTTGGGAAACTAAAAGCTATATAAGGAGATATGTCTTAGTTTGAAATAGAAGGCAATTTATGTTATTATGGGGGAATATTTATATATATGGGCTCTCTCTCTCTTAATCCATAAAGATTGTAAAAGATACGGAATGGTTGTGGTCTGCTAATGGGTCTTTCCCTCTTGTGCAGCCAAGGACGTCGCTTTCCAGCCTACCTGACTTGGGCCCAGTCGGTTGGACTCCAGACATCTTCTCAATTTGAGCCCCAACTATCATGTGCTCCCCCTACCCTACCTCCCACCGGCCACCAGCCACCTCCCCCTCCTTTATCCATTATTACCTCCCTCCCATTTTCAGCCTTTAAGCAGTTTTCTTAAATACATTTTGGAAAGTTTGAGTAACCAATGACGACCACCCCACCCTGCCGGCGGACATCGCGGCGCCGCTCCATGAGAATCTATGACAGTTACCTCTAACGACTAGAAATCCATGTGAAGCGAAGCCGTATTGCTTGCTCAAACCTCCTATAAAAATTTTTCTTTTATTTTCAACTTAGGATTTGGTAAAATCTTAGCGTGAAAAACTTGGCGACATGGCCATTTTATATTTTAATTCCAAATCATGCCACGTAATTTTTATATCAAAATATGGCAACCAACATACAACACATTCTCACAAAACTACTCTATGTACACATATGTTTCCTTTATACAAATTTAAGGAGTCTATTCCTTACATAATGTTCTTAATTCTGACGCCTTCTGATGTCAAGGCAACCCCTATTGTGCTCGTCTTAGTACTGTGCACGGAAAATAGTTTTAAAATACAAAATAATAGGCTAAACGAGCTCGGTGAGTGTATGCTTTTATAAGCGGTTTTCTTTTAGGAAAACATTTCAAACATGTAAAAACTCTCTTTTACAAATATTTTCCTAAAGCTTGCAGCACTTTCTTTAAAAGTTTCTAAAACTTTTCTTTGCTTATATACTTTTGTACCTTACTTTTATACTTGCTTGCTTTTAAAGTTTATAAAACTTAATACTTGCTAGCACTTTTATTTTCTTTTCTTTAAAAGCTTGTAAAACTATTATTTCTTGCTTGCTTAGAAGTTTATAAAACTTCTCATAATTTTTCTTGCTTGCTTGCTTTATCTTGCTTGAAAAGTTTCTTAAAACCTTTCACAAACCTTTGATTTAAAAGTTTCTCAAAAATTTTTCATCAAAATGGGAGCTTGAGCTCAACCACATGCTTTGAAAATAAAACCCACGGGAGCTTGGCTCAATCGATCGCTTTGAAATCTAAGCGGGCGATATGGTTTGCTTAAAGCTCTCGAGGAAGCACAGGCGACCGGGGAACCAATGGTTGATTTTTCAAAACTGTATATCATGCTTGTAAAACATCAACCACTAGAGGCCTATTTTTGCTTGCTATACCCTAGTGAACATGGGAACCTATGCTCAACCATGCCGGTGCTTGCTTAAAACTAGGGAAGGCCTTGTTTTCGCAAACTTTCTTTGCTTGCTTGCTTGCTCTTCTCTTTGTAAAATGGTTTTACACTTTGAAACCATTTACTTGCTTGCTTGCTTGAAAAATGGTTTAATTATTCAAAACCATTTGTTTACTTGCTTGCTTGCTTAATTATGGTTTTACAATTTAAAACCAATGCTTTCTTTTCAAAAAATGGTTGCAACCAAAACGTTGGCTTCTTTTGTATTCATTGCTTGCTTCTTGAAAATGGTTTGAACTGAAACCATACAAATACCCAGTGTAAAGCAATTTGTAATAATAATAATAATAATACACTAATATTTGGAAAAAGGGTATTTTTTAGAACACTCACCTCTTTGCTTGCTTAGCAGGCAAGCTTCACACTTATCCCGCCTTTACTTTTAACCACCGCAACTCCAAGCCAGGCTATGGCGCATATTAATCACATATCTTAGCATTACTTCTGAACTTGAGTCACACTCTTTATACTCTTTTTAAAGCTAAGGTGATAAGGGTTCCTATTCCAACTTTAATCCACCCAATTCGGATGCAGGAAACTCAAGTTACGTCCGAAACAACCCGGACTACTCTATGTCCAAAGCTGATGCAGGAATTGGCTTGCACATGGCCCCACTTTGAGTGAATTTTTAGGCCACTTAGGATCAGAATTTGACAATGCCTATATCTTAAGTTTGGTTCTCCTTGAAGTCTAGTTTAAGTAGCCACTTGAATCACTCAAATCGGATAAGAAATGAGCAAGTTATGGCCAAAATACAAGCGGTGAGGAAATGAGAAAAAGCAGAACAGGGTGTACCGGTACACCATTGTTCATGTACCGGTACACTTTTATACGGTGGGGTGTGCCGTGCAGCTCTTATTCATGTCTTGGTACACCTTCCATATTTTGCAGATTTTGTTATTTTCCCACTTTTGGTGCCAATTCGCTCCATACAACTTCTATAATTCTAATACCTCAAAAACCAACTTGGAATTCATCCTAAAGAACAGCTCCACAACATTTGGATTAGTGCTTTGGAACCTCAAAAAACAAAACCTTGGGTGAAATCCAAGAACTCAACCTATAGGTCCGCAATTCTTTTAAAAACCCGTAATTTTGATGATTCCATGTTTCTTTTACATCAAGTGGGGGTTTTACTCATAACCCCAACAATTCAAAGGTTATATTGCTCTTTTTCAAAACGAGACCAAAGAGAACAATCTCCATCCAAAAACCTTAGGATTCATATACGCTTGATTCTAGAGACAACAACATACCTGATTTTGGCTTCCCCTCCTACCCTTCTTCCATCTTTCTCTTCTTCCTTCCTCTTGGCTCTCCTCTCTCCTCTACGGGTTTTGCTAGGGCAAACTTTTAAGATAATGAATTTTTGCTTTTATTTTCCCTGTGTTATATTTTAACATTTCCTTTAATTACCATTGGCCCTGACACTTTAATTTTGCAATTGTAACTTTTGAAATTCCTACTATGGTCCATCTCTAATTTCCATATCCTTTTTGCTAATGACCATTATACCCTTGGTTTAATACCACAAATTCGGGTTCCATAAACTTTCATTTCCTACTTTAGTCTCCAAAATACTACAGTGTGACACTTGGTGCTCTTATACACCCCTACAGTATCGTGTACTGTACACTCTCCTGGGACGGGGTGATTTAAAATCCTCCCTCCTTAGGAACATTTCATCCTCGAAATGAATAAACTAAACTCCAAGAGAAAGGAAAGGAACATGCCTCATTAAAGTGAACAGGTGTGATGGCGCGTCTGGGCCTTTGGCTCCCAGTAGGTGGCTCCGCTCTCATGATTCTTCCATAAGACTTTAACTAATGGAATCACTTTACTTCTCAACACATTTCGCTGCGATCACTATCTGCCGCGGGTATCTCTTCATAAGTCAAATTCTCCTTTAGCTGCACTGGTTGCTCTCTCAATACATGTGAAGGATCCGGAATGTATTTCCTCAACATCGACACATGGAAAGTATCATGAATCCTTGATAACTATGGGGGTAACGCTTGTAAGCTCTTTTGGCCCACTTTGCTCACAATTTCATAAGGTCAATATACCTCGGACTAAGCTTTCTACCTCGTTTTCTGGAATCTTAACACCTTTCCAAGGTGAAATCTTAGACTTGTTCACACATCTCGAATTGCAAGTCTCTCTGACGGTTATCCGCATGGCTTTTACGTCTATCTCTTGCTATGTGAAGTTAGCCCACCATGACTTTCACTTTCTGCGGGAAGTGATGCGTACTAGTTCGGGGCCCTCCCAGTCTTCTCTACGCTAACCCTCATCCCGGCCTGCTGGAGTTCTACATTTCACGCCATCTGATGCTTCAAATGGGCATATCTATCTTGGCAGTAGCTGTTGATGTAGGTAAACTCAGTAGTGCCAAGTGAAATCATCCCAACTTCCTTGAATTCCATCACTACAAGCTCTCAACATATCACTCTAACGTCACGAGATAGTCCTCTCTGGCGGCCATCCGTCGAGGATGAAATCTTTGATAACTAAAATGTGAGTACCTAACGCTATTTGAAAACTAGGCAAAACACGGATGTAGACCGGGGTCTCGATCGACACTATCGAAGCTGGAACCCCATGAAGTCTCACTTCTTCATCTACCACATACAACTTGGCCAACTTTCTAAAGAATCTCAACGATGCTTGGTAGGAAATGAAGCGAGACTATGTTAATCGATCTACTATCACCCATATTGCATCATGTTGCCTGCGGTAAGTGGAAGACACGTAACAAAATCCATAGTAATCTTTTCCCATTTCCACCTTTGGAATAGAATGCTTGTATCTTCCCCCTTGGGCCTCTGATGCTCACGCCTTCACTGGCAGCGGAGTTAGGCACACAGAGCGAAACTTGCAATCTTTTTAACGTCCCGTTCCACGGTAATGTTCTTTCAAAGTTCTGTACATCTTAGTACTACCTAGATGCATAGCATATGCGGATGAATGTGCTTCTTCCATAATTTCTCTCTTCAGTTCGCCATACTCTAGCACACACATTCTCTGACCTTTCACTATCATGCTATCATCTCTAATCTGAAACTCTGCTTTCTTTCCTTTTTCTATCTCTTCTTTGAGCTTACTCATCTGTGGATCCTGCGACCCGGCTAAGTCGATCCACTAGGGTGGTCCTAACATGAAGCGTGGCTAACCGGGCTCCTGAATCCCTCAGCCTCCAATATCACCCCTAAAGCTCTGGATCCACCAGCAATGGAAGGTGGCGATCTCGCTGTTGAGATGAAGAGACTCTGCAGTCGCTTTCGAGGCATCTGTACGACATTAGCTTTCTGGATGGGTACTCGATCGATACGAGTCATAGTCATGTCAATTTAAGCCATCTTCTTTGCCTCGGGTTTAACTCTTTTGGGTGAAAATATATTGAGCTTTTATGATCTGTAAAGATCCCTACAAGGAACACCATATAAATAATGTCTCTTCTATATTTTTAAAGTGAACATTCTTTGCTAGCTCTAAGTCGTGTGGATGAATTACTCTCATGTTTCTTGGGTGTCTGGGGCATATGCAATCACCCTATCATTAAATCAGAAGACACAATAGGCCTTGCTGGAAGCATCCTTTATAGGCATGAATCCATCTCTTCCATTGGGTAAAGCTAGAACTGGAGCTGAAGTCAATATACTCTTCAACTCTTCAAAACTCTATTGACAGGCATCTACCCAATCATACTTAACATCTTTCCTTGTCAGCTTGGTCAGTGGGGCTGCTATCTTGGAGAACCCCTCAACAAACTTCCTATAGTACCCTGCTAAACCGAGGCTCGACATCGACACATTCTTTGGTGGTTTTCCAATTTACCCTTTGCCCACATTTTACGGGATCCCACGCTCACCCATTAATTTGAAATCACATGACCTAGGAATGCCACTTTGTCAAGCCAAAGCGGCCTTGTCAACTTGATATAATTGTCTCTCCCTTGGGTGCGCAATGATCCTCGAGGTGCTCGAGATGTTCCTGCAGAACCTTTGAATATACTAGAATATCATCAATAGAAACTATGACGAACCTATCCCAAATCTGAGGATTTGGAATACTCAGTTCATAAATCCATGTATTTGCTTTGGAGCATTAGTCGAACCAAACGGCATCACCAAAAACTCATAATGCCGTAACGTGTCTTGAATGCATTCTTAGGAACATCACTCTCTGTATACTCAGCGAGTGATACCCCGACCTCAAGTCTATCTTAGGTATACTCGAGACCCTTATGATCAAATAACTCATGGAATTCTGAGGAGTGGATCTTGATTACGGGATGTAGGTAACTACGTTCAGTGCACCTTAATCTATACATAACCGTAAACTTTCCCATCTTTCTTTTCCACGAAGAAGGCTGGAGCTCCCATGGGGATATGCTCGGTCTAATGAATCCCTTGCACAGACAATTCTTCCTAAGCGGGCTTTAGAAGCTCCCTTGACTACTACGAAGCCATCCTATAAGGAGGAATGGAAATGGGCTCGGTCCCTAGGATCAAATCAATGGTAGACTCCCACTTCTCTTTACAGTGGTAATCCTGCGATATCATCTGAGACACATCACGGGAACTCTCTAACAAGCTTTGGAGATCTCATCAATATAGTCCCCCTCCTTCCCTTGTCTCCACCACATAAGCTAGATAGCCTAACATCGCTATGACATTCTGTCTTTGTCATAGCGGAGAGATCATCTGGGAAAGATAACTCTACGTAATCCTTAAACTTTACCTCCGTTTCCTTGGCCTATTGGCTTTACTTCCTTTTATAACAATCTAATGTGGCTCTATGGCGAGGCGACCAATCCATCTGAGAACCACATCGAAGTCCTCGTATGCAAAACTACGAATCATTTGGGAACTCACGTCCCTCGTCGAACTCTACTCTCTCGACTACTGTGAGAGTAAGCGGATCTCCTAGTTTGGAAGGGAAACTCTCATACGACCCTCTAATGGTTGGGTTCTAATAACGGTCTAAGAATGGCTTGGATGCAAATGAATGTGTAGCTCCTCGGTCCACTAATGTATAAGCATCATGATCAAGGATAGAAATATCTGAGTGACCCGCATTTGGAGCCGCATCGCATCTTCTTGAGTCTGACATATACTCGGCACGAGTGCGGAATACCGTCGTATCCACGGGGCAACGCCTCTACACTGCATGACCACCTCTGCTGTAATTTGTCTTTGGCCCCTCTACTTAGGAAACCTCTCCCCATCGACTTTTGTGCGCTAATCTAAGTGCCCAGGGTGCTTGGACGGCTCTTGATGTCTCACTTTGTCGATTGAGGACACTCCCTAATAAAATGGCCTTCGGCCATAGTGGGGCACCGTCTTGAATCTCACTCCCCATGGTGTCGCCGACATATATGACAAGCGGGAGGAATACTGCGGGTTGCCACTACCCCAGCAGCGAGGGCCTCGGCTGATCCCGACTAGAGATGGCTCCTCGACACGCACCTCGGCCTCTATAACCTGCCCTTATTCCCTCTTCTGTTATCTTGTCTGAGCTTTGTTGGGACGTGCACGAACACTCCTCTTACTCTTACTTTCCTGCCTACTCTGATACATCGTTGTAGTGCTTTGCTCAACTCTCAGAGCGGCCTCTACTAAGTCCCCCCCAATTACATTATCTTTGGACCGGCCAATAAATGCACTGAATTAAGGTGCTTGTAGTTACGATAAAAACCTCCACGCATTTAGGGACTTCATCTGTATGTATGGAACTTAATCTAACTAGTTTAGAACTTCTTCTCATACTCGGATACTAACATGTTCTTCTGTTCTAACTTGAAGAACTCCTCAATTTTTGAATCCTTATGACTCTGAGGAAAGAATCGGTCAGTGAATTCTTGTTGAAATTGGTCCCATGCTATTCCATCAGGATACCTTCTCTCAACGGCATCCCACCAATCTTTAGCCCTGTCTTCCATCAGAAAACTGGAAAACAAGACTCTTTGCTCATCTGTGCAACCCATAACTCCATAAACTTTGTTTACGGAATGCAGCCACAACCGGGATATACGGATCACCCTTTGTAGTCATATGGCTTGGCGCCCGAGTTTTGCTCTTGTCGGCCTCTGGTTCTTCTATAGCTTTCTCTGGGTGGCCGGGCTGGAGGTTCTTATTGCCTGTCGGGTCCTGTGCTACTATCTGTGCAATCACATTTTACTCTCGTAGCAGTCCGGCACTTGAGCACCTTACAGTGGCCAGATGAAAGTGACGACTGCTCTTTGTAGGTTAATTCATAGATACGATGGTGGAACCTACTACGTGTCATCCCTCAGTGCGCCAAGGCCTTCGAATAATGCTGGAATAACTCTCCTAGAGACGTTACTCTACGTCTTCACGACATAGTCTTTGTAATTTCCAAGAATATCAAATTTGTTTAATACTTTGAATCGCGATGTATATGTACTCAAAGTTGGAACATGCATGGTTGCCACCATTACTTATGCTCTGATACCATTGACACACCCCACCCCCTTCGGCGGCAGGCGTGCCGGACTCCTCCACGAAATCCCAATTTGTTACCTCCTAACGACTAGAAATCCACCAGCAGACGAAGCGTATTGCTTGCTTAAACCTCCTATAAAAATTTTCTTTTATTTTTCAAACTTAGGATTTGGTAAAATCTTAGCAGCGGAAAAACTTCGGCAGCATGATGACTGCACATAGTCTAATTCCAAATCCTGTATACATCCAATTTACACTATATCCAAAAATATGGCAACCAGCATACTGTGGTTTTACTCTGAGGAAGCACAATATGTACATGTATGTTCCCTTTATACAAATTCAAAGTCTATTCCTTACATAATGTTCTTAATTTACAGCACTTGTACAATGTCAAGCCAACCCCTATTGTGCTCCAGCGTCTTGCGTACTGTATTACGGAAAATAGTTTTTTAAAATACAAAATAATGGCTACGCAGGCTGGAGTGAGTGTATCTTTTATAAAGCGGTTTTCTTTTCCGGAAAAACATTTCAAACATGTAAAACTCTCTTTTACAAATATTTTCAGAAGCTTGCTGCACCTTTCTTTAAAGTTTCTAAAACTTTTCTTTGCTTGCTTGCTTTTGTACTTGCCCACTTTTTATACTTGCTTGCTTTTAAAGTTTATAAAACACAATGCCTTGCTTGCTTTATTTTGCTTTTCTTTAAAAGCTTGTAAAACTCTTATTTATTGCTTACTTAGAAGTTTATAAAACTTCTCATAATTTTTCTTGATTGCTTGCTTTATCTTGCTTGAAAAGTTTCTTAAAACCTTTCACAAACCTTTGATTTAAAAGTTTCTCAAAACTTTTTCATAAAAATGGGAGCTTGAGCTCAACCACATGCTTTGAAAATAAAACCCACGGGAGCTTGGCTCAACCGATTGTTTTGAAATCTAAACGGGAGCCTGTGCTCAACCGTTTGCTTTAAAACTCTCAGGAAGCACAGGCGGTAGGGAATAATAGTTGATTTTTCAAAGCGTATATCATGCTTAGTAAAGCATCAACCACTGGAGGCCTATTTTGCTTGCTATACCTAGTGAACACGGGAACCTGTGCTCAACCGTGCCGGTGGAAGGACCTTTGTCCGCGTCACCTTTTTCCGGTGAATATGGTGGAATTGACCTCGTGTCGCCATCACCATACTTAGTTAGAGCTCATAACCTTATATACTCTGTACGTGCCATGGTCTGCCATGGTCTCCTTTAAATGCATGTCAGAGGTCCTAAGTTTGTCGACCGTGCAAAACTACAATGCATGTATGAGATCCTAACACCACCGCACGTATGGAATACCACCGGGTTTGTTTGCTTAAAACTGTGGAAGACCTTTTTTCGCAAACTTTCTTTCGCTTGTTTGCTGGCTATTTTCAGAAAATGGTTTTACACTTTGAAACCATTTACTTCGCTGCTGCCAAAATGGTTTAATTATTCAAACCATTGCTTACTTCGCTGCTTGCTCGAAAAGTGGTTTCTAATTATTCAAACCATTTGTTTACTATTGCTTGCTAATTATATTTACAATTTAAAACTAATATTTCTTTTCAAAAAATGGTTTAACTCAAAACCAACTGTCATTTCTAATTCATCAGTTGGCTTTCTTGAAATAGTTTGAACTCAAAACCATGAAATACATGTAAAGCAATTTGTAATAATAATAATAATAATACACTAATATTTGGAAAAATGAGTTTAGAACACTCACCTCTTTGCTTGCTTAACTTGAGCACCGTTCCACACCTATCCCCGCCCTTACTTTTAACCTACAACTCAAACGAATATGACGCACATATTAATCGCATATCTTAACGTACTTCCTAGACTTAGTCACACTCTTTATACTCTTTTAAAGCTAAGGTGATAAGGGTTCTATTCCAACTTTAATCACCCAATTCGGAGTACCGAAACTCAAGTTACGCTCGAAACAACCCTACTACTCTATGTCCAAAGCTGATGCAGAATTGGGCTTGCACACGGCCCCACTTTGAGGAATTTTAGGCCACTTAGGATCAGAATTGACGATGCCTATTTCTTAAGTTTCTGGGTTTGTCCTTGAAGTCTAGTTTAAGCAGCACTCGAATCACTCAAACGATAAGAAATGAGCAAGTTATGACCAAAATACGAAAACCCACGAAATAGAAAATAGAACAGGTGCACCAGATACCACTGCTCATGCATTCCATTAATTGCCAGGTGTACCTACACTACTGTTCATGTACCGACACACCTTCCATATTTTGCCCAGATTTTGTTATTTTCCCACTTATGATGCCAATTCACTCCATACAACTTCTATAATTCATAATACCCTCAGTTCTCAACTTGGAATTCATCTAAAAACAACTCCACAACATTTGAATTGGTGCTTTGGAACCTCAAAACACAAAACCTTAGGTGGGAATCCAAGAACTCAACCTAGGTCCACCAATTCTTTTTAATTTTGATGATTCCATGTTTCTTTTACATCAATTGGGGTTTTACTCTCATAACCCCAACAATTCAAAGGTTTATGTGCTCTTTGCACAAAACCAAGACCAAAGGAGAACTAATCTCCATCCAAAAACCTTAGGATTCATATACACTTGATTCTAAGACAACAACATACCTGATTTTTGGCTTCCCCTTCCTCCTTCTTCTTCCTCTTCTTCCTTCTCTTGTCTCTCTCCCTCTCCTCTACGGGTTTGCTAGGGCAAACAGACCAAATGAATTTTTGCTTTTATTTTCCTATTATTATATTTTAACATTTCCTTTAATTGCAAATGGCCCTCAACACTTTAATTTTGCAATTGTAACTTTTGAAATTCCTACTATGGCCCATCTCTAATTTCCATACCCTTTTTTCTAATGACCATTATACCCTTGGTTTAATACCACAAATTCCGGGTTCCATAAACTTTCATTTCCTACTTTAGTCTCCAAAATACTACAAGCAGACACTTCGGTGCTCTTATACACCCCT
The DNA here is from genome assembly GCA_016808115.1 of Tetrastigma voinierianum. Lineage (NCBI taxonomy): Eukaryota > Viridiplantae > Streptophyta > Magnoliopsida > Vitales > Vitaceae > Tetrastigma > Tetrastigma voinierianum. The sequence goes on from JAEQBH010000564.1 coordinate 1,361,230, forward strand.
ACGCATCACACTGCCAATCCCTCCTGACTCGGGGTGGCAGCTACAAATAAAAGAGGCTGATGAAGGGCACGACGGCTCACAACAAATTCGTGAAATCCGCCACTTCTAGAAAAAGTTTTCCATTTGATTAATCAACCCTAGAGTTTGGAATCTTTTTTATTCTCAAAAGTAGCCGTCAATTGTGAAGTTAATGTTACTAGAATCAATTGTGAAGGCCCACTACGACAGGATGGGGGAATTCATTGATCATGGTGTCTGTAACTAAATGAACTACTTTTGTGCCACGTGGATCGCGCTGTGGATGCAAGCTCGGGAATTAACGCCTAGTGTCGGGTGCCACGGCTGTGGGATATAATAAACTCTATGGATTGATCTGGAGGGGGAGGGGGATGGGGAGGGGGAGATGATGGAGAATATATCAGTGGGGAATGGGAATCCAATATTCTATGGATTTTTTGAGATAGAAAAGCATTTTGTTGACGAAATAAGTTTGTTTGGGTAGTTGATAGCTTCCTGGTACACATCAATGACGGGCCATAGACAGATCAAAAGTTATCTACAATCGAATAAAAGAGAATCTAGCAAATGTGTAGCAAAGGGAAAAGTAGAGAAAGTAGAGCAAAGGGAAGAAATTAATCATTAAATTAATTCAAAAGTAGGGAAAAACCCTATCAAATCAATCATTCAAAAACTGACCCTGGAACAGGAAAAAGTAGAGCAGTGGAAGAAATTAATCCAAACATCATTAAATGGGAGATAACTTGAATTATAAACTAATAAAAGCCTAAAAAAATTTAGCAATGATTGAATGATTGGATAATTACCTTGAATCGAGATGGTCCTGTGGGGAAAATGCTTCGCGATGCTTTCACGATCATAATCGGGTAGCCATTCTCGATGCACTGTAAGTAAATTTTCCGCGCTTCCACCTCTTCACCAGTTGCTACTACATCAGTTGCTACTACACTATGAATGCTCTAAGGAGTCGAACTCAGAGCCAGGCTTACCAAGATCACATAAGCGTTAGGAAAAAGATTCTATAGATGTTCGTATTATGGTGTAGTATTTCATTCGATTTGCTCCCTTCGCTTTTATTTTTTTCTCGCATCGGGTTACAGCTGGGTATTAACATGAAACAAGTAACATATCGCTTCCATTTATTATTCTACTCTCCCTTGAAAGTTATGATACATGATGATGTTATTGCTTATAAAGTTAAAATATTGGATTATTTTTGATCTATCGGGTCTAAGATTAGAGAGTATAACGATTTCAATAAAGAATAAGAGTAACTACATCTTTATATTTCAACATTTTCAAATTTCACATTTTTTCGTGCCGCATACAAAAGAAAAGATGGTTTAAGATCATTCAAACTTATTAATATCGTTATTTCAAAATCACATCAGGCAACTAGTACCGTATGTGGTTATGCATTTTTATTTGTTGAAATATATATTTTTTTTTTCGTAAAGCATGTAACTCGGGATGATTCAAATGATGATCAAGAGAACGCTTATGTGGTGGCGTGAAAGCGATATGGGGATTGGTCAGGCAAGATGCTAATCTGGCGGAAAAAGGAAGAACATATACCGTAAGATGTGCAAAAGCCAAAGAACATCGAATACTCCTCAATATAAAAAGAAACGTGAACAAGTCGCTTAAAACGTCACAGACAGCGGAGGACCTGCACCGGTCTTTCCACACATGTGTGGCTCTAGATCCACAATTCAACATTGTATCGCTGCAAGAATTCTTTAAGAATATTTCTTAAATAACATTTCCTCATCATCTTATTCGAATCCAATTAATTTGATAATTAATTTTTGTAGGAAAAGGAATTGAACGCCCCACGCCATTCAGTGTTCAAGAAGATGCACACCAAAAAAGTCGGGTGCTTTCAAGTGACAAAAGATCTAAGGACATCAATGTAAGATTTCCACTTCGTTTATTAAAATAACTCAATTAATCTTAAATAATTATTAATTTTATAATGAATTAAATATAGATACTGAAACTATGGTCGCTTCGCTTCTCGGGCCCGAGGAGGATTCAACGGAGTTTGCGGAGGTTAACACGAGCGCTTATATCTACAAGCTACTGAGGTGAGAAAAAGAGGCGAGTGTATTGGCCTCGCCTCGAAAGGTCCGCAGATTTTACCCCGAGACTTTCAAGAGTTCCTCTACCACTCTCGCGCCTATGATTTACATCCGATGAACGCTTCACACAACGTGGTGAATGAAGTGGTCACAGAGGGTGAGAGCAGGTTCAAGAACTTCAATTCAAAAGGAATGAAGATGAGATTGTATAAAGAGCAATTGTAAAGCACTTCAACAAAGACGGAGCAAATAACGTATGTTTAACGTGACGCCTCAATCCAATGCCCAAAGATCCGATCCTACCAATCCAGCCTTCTACACCCCATAACCACTTCCGTGTCGCGGATCATGTTCTTTAGATTATGAGCTAGTTTTTTTAGAATGATATGAATCCAGTTATCAGGTTAAGAGTTTTAATTGCTGCAACATAATTAATGTAAGTTATTTGTATTGCTTTATTTTCACAATGTACTAAATTAATATTTGTTTTTCCAATCGAATGTGTGCTTTTATTATTATGGTTTCTAATTATTTAAAAAATTAAATATATCATAGCAATTTTAATTAATATAAAAATTAAATAAAAATGGATTTTAGAGACTGAAATTAAATTTTAGCGGCGAAAAATTCCGTCGCTAAAATAACTCGAAAAGCGTACAAGAAGTGAGATAAGCTACGTAATGCAAAAATCCGTCGCTAAACCAGCGATCGATTCTGATTTTCCGTCGCCATATCGAGACTCGATTCCACCCTTTCGTCGCCGGCTTTTAGCCGCACTCCGGCTTGGTACCCCCGTCCCTATGCAGTTTACCTGATTTAAAATTCGCCGCCAAATTTAGTGATCTGATTGCTGTATTACGCCTGCAGATTTTAGCTGACTTTAAATTATAATTTTTCATAAACTTAATATTTTAGTTCTTCAATCCGTCGCTAAACTTAGCGACTAAAATCGCACATTCCGTCCCTACCCCAATGACTGAAAATTTTCGCCGCTAAATTTAGCAATGGATTGTCAGATTACGCCCAGATTTTAGCGACGAAAATCATAATCCTCGCCATCTTAGCTTAATTTTAGCTCACCCGCCGCCAACCCTAAATGACGACTTTCAAATTTCCTCGGGCCGCTAAGTTTCAATGAGGAGCTGCCATCAATTTTTCCGTCAGCAAATTGTCGCACATTTAGTTTGACTGGATATTTGATTTTAGCAACTAAAACTGGCCGCTAAAGCAACTGTGAATCTTAGCATGTGATACCACTCTATGCTCCATTCGTGTTCCAAAAATTATATCAATTCTGGCCCCATACTTAGACCCATCAAACTACTTATCCGACTAAACATTTACAATGTTCTTAAACAAAGAGTAAAACGCAAGCAGGAGAAACCCCTACATCTCTGGGAGTTTGAGAAAACTCCCAAATCCCAGACTCCACTCAAGCCTTCAGAGCATGGCACCTCTCACTAGAATCACCCATTTTGTCTTCGCCTCTCCTCGTATCCCAGCTACTTTCTCACCTTTAATTCGGTAAGAAGATACTATTCATTATTTGTCTCTTTTCTAACTTAAATCAATTTCCATAATGACCATTTTGTCCTTCATTTCCCGGCTTGATATTCGTACCATCTCTACCATCCAAATTATCATTTCTATACTCATGCCACTTATGGCACATGAGTACATGTTATATGTGACTTTCTGTCAACTAGTAACCACGGCCAAGACTCGAAACGCACATGCCTCGAAAATGCGGCCAACCCGACTATCTCTAATTTTACGAAATTCTTACGTGCTAGCTAGATTTCTCGTGAGATGATCCCCAACCCAAGTGGAAATCCATTTCATCATCCGAGATCTAGAGAATAAATTCGGATTTTTAACCAAAATTACAATCTCTAACCAAAATTACGACATTTTGCCATTTTTCCGTAAATTAAATCTCTGCCCACATTTTCCTCTCTAAAAGGAATTTCGTCTCAACTGACAATCATAATCACTCATATGCATATGCAACGTGCACTCTACCATGCATGTAAATAGTCATTTAAATATTAAACGACTAAATCATGTACCTTCATCCTTAAACAAGAAGGGATAGGTTCCACTGTCCTCGCCTCCCGTCGACTCCTCCACTCCATAGTGTCACTTCTGAAGACTCTCACTAAATTTCCACGGTCTCAAGGCCATAAACCTTATCACTGGGCCATCAACAATGCACACTAGTCCCTCCGGTCTCACCCGTGTCAATCCTCAATATGTCCCCCAATCCACCACATGATCAGGATTCGAATTACGCGAGCATATTCACGTTTATATATTTGTACGTGATTGGGGATCAGATTGAATCTGGCATACATGCATTCCATATGCATCGAACACCCTAGACCATAGAGTGAGTGCATGAGATGAGTCTGTAGAAAACTGCCTCTGAGGTCGCTTAAAATATTAATTACTCCGAGGGTACCCAAATTAAAAATATCAATCACTGAGCGCCCAATTGATATTCATCTGAGGGTAAATTCACAACAAATAATATATCAATCGTCGGAGCGCCCAATCGACATATATATATACACATCTGGCGGTCATTCACAAACAACAAATAATATATCAATCAGCCGGCTTACTTCCAATTGATATATATACACATCGCAGGTCATTCACAAACAAACAAAATAATAATTTTCATACGAGATCAGCGAGCGTGATGGAAATCAAGTGAGGACTCAGGATCTGACGGGTCATGTGATATCTCGCGTAGATCATGCATTCGTCAATGTGTTTTACTGAACATTACACGCACTTAGGGTGGTGAGTAGCCCACTTAAAGATTCCACTACTAAGCATTAACTCACCCTCGTCAGGGATATTATTTTGCTGTGCACAGGAGTGTGCGAGAGACGGCTCGCCTTAGAGGTCGAGTCGTGAAGAAAGCCTATTGCGGGCTCAACATGAAGTATACATGTATTGAAATGTCTAATTTTAATATATGTATCGTTTAAGAGTGAAAATATTGGAACTCTAGTAACTATTGAATATATAATTGGACTCATGATTGATATGTATATTGAGTACTGTTTATGGGCCCAAGTGGCCGTGTTGGATATACATTGCATACATAATCGTTTGGGGATGTAAATGAAGGTTTTATACTGAAGTATTGTATTTCCTGGGTAGAACTCGACAAAGGAGACTCGCCCACTGGTGGAAAATGCTCCGTCAAATTCGACATTCACGAGTACCTGACGGGTAGTCAACGGACCCCTGGTTTGGGGCGTCACATTTTGGTCACAAGTAGGTTTTAGACCATGTGTATGTTTACTAGCTGGGAAGCTTCCTCAAATGAGCAGGTACACTTAGCAATTATTTTACAAAAATAAATATTTCATATTAAAAGAACTTGTTTAGAAATTTATTCATCAATTCCAAGTTTAGAAAACATATAAAAATAAATTATTGAATAGATTTATTTAGTTTCGTACCTGTTTCTGACTCCACTCACACCATTGAAGTTTCCATTAAGGAGCAATGAACCTAAATTTAAAAAAAGAATAAAATAGACATATATTGTTTAATTAGAATAATAATAAGCCTCATCACAACTAAATTTAATTTTTCGTGAGGTGTAGATTCTTGACATACTTGAATATTTTGAAAGAGCAACTTTTGGTTAGAAAAACAGAAGAAAATGTAGGGAACTAATTCTTGATTGAATGTAAAAAATTTGAAAACATGACATATACCTCCAGGTGAAGGTGCTATTTAGCTAATGTTCTTTCAAGTTTAGTATTTTCTTGTGCTTGTATCTTTTCCTGTGCATAGTTCAATCAATGAAAGAACCATTATAAGAACAAAAAAAAAATGCATAAACGATTCATATATACTTTAAATAAACATCACCAAAAGCATATTCAGGTTTGAATATTCTAAAAACTTTTAGTAATTAATAAATCACGTTTGAAGTTGATGAAAAAGCTCACAAGAGCATTGAGTCAGTAATTATGTACAACAAAACTTAATCTAGAGTGGTAGCCTACTGTCTAAGGTCTTGAGGTTTAACCCAAGAAAACCTAACTTAAATGGTTAAGAGATTAGACGAGGGAGGGGTCTAGGGTTTGAGTCCCATTGAGACAAATTCGTAACACGCATGATACTATGCAAAGTGAATAGTTCTAAAAAAATATATGTATCAAAGGCCCTCTCAAGAATCTCTCAATCCAAATGAAAATTTTTACAAACCAACAATTTCCATACTGGTTTTGTGGTTTTGCTTTAAAATAATTAGTGGAAGTAGATTTAAAGAATACAGTCATCTAGTTTTGAATTATCTATGATGTGCGACATAGAAGAACAAGCCATTATAACTGGTAATTAAGAGTGATGAATATTTCTTAAGAGAATTTGAACTTAGTAGTTTTTTCTATTTAAATGTTATGATTTTGCTACTTCCGCAGGAGACGTAAAATCAATAAAAAGGCGGTATGTAAAAATCACGAATGGTACTTCTATTTTACCTGATCCATGCTACAAATCAATAAGTATTCCAAACATATATATATATATATATATATATATATATATATATATATATATATATATATATATAATTCGAAGCAAATACTTACAGCAGAATGAAGTTGCACTATTACTAGGGAGCAATTGATGTAAATTAATGACAAAAACAAATGATGATAAAATAGCCTTAAGAACTAAAAAAATGAAATTATGGATCCAAAAGAGGGAGAATGGGCTGTTACAACATGGATGAACGGCTTCGAGGATTAGGTAAGTGAAAATTTCTGATCCAAAAATCAATGTTTTAAAAATTTGACCGATGACCGAATCAGAATGTCAACAATTCACGATTTAGATATTTAACTCAGGATTCGAACAATATTAAATCGGAACCGAAAGGTCATCGATCAATAATACAATCCGATTTTTAAAACATTACCAAAAACCGACTGTCAGTTTTTATAGTGGGTGCACTTATTGCAAGGCCTATAAATGGAGATAACGCACTCATAGTTGCCCAATTTTTCACCTCTTTTTTTTTTTCTTCATATATAGATAGAAGCCTTGCTTAAAATTTAAATAAATTACCTTTTAAATTTATTTAAAAACTTTGTCAATAAATTACCTTTTAAAACTTTTATGTAATAGTCATATTAATAGAAAATTAAATTACTTTCCCTCAAAAAAAAGAAAGAAAGAAAGAAAGAAAATTAAATTACTTATGGTAAAAGTTATGGATTTAGCAAAACGTTAATGTCTTAATTTGATAAAATTTTCTATTGCTTTATCATCTAAATAAAATTTTTATAAGTTGTGTTTGTTTCTAACATCGACATTTAAAAAAAAAGGTTAAGCATTTAATGGTGTCCCAACTTTTCCATTTTTTATATTTTGGTGTCTCAACTTTATTTTTGTTCAATTAAGTGTCTAAACTTTTTTATTTTAATTTTTTTGTTGTCTCAACTTTATTTTTGTTTAATAAAGTGTGTAAACATTTTTATTTTTTATATTTTGATGTCTCAACTTTATTTTTATTCAATCAAGTGTTTAAACTTTTAATTTTTTATTCAATCAAGTGTTTCTTCATCAATAAAAAGTTATTAAGATATTTGAATTAGGAAAAATTGAATTCAATTGACATTCCATGTCATAAAGAGTAATAAAATTGCTTAAATGACCTATAACGAGGTGACATGGTAATATTATAATTTCTACATTAGGGGCTTTACTATATCTATTTGTTAAAATAAAAAATAACATTATAAAATTGACTACTACAAAATGGAGGTAAAAAATAAAAAAATTTCTTAACAAAGAAAATATAACTTAATTCCTTATGTTATTTTTACTTGTTTTCTCTCCTAGTATTATGTGAAAATTTATATATTAATAATTAAAAATATACATTAGATATTAAATCTATTTTAAAATAATTAAAATATTTTTTTTTCCATAATGGCCAATTTAATCAATTTATTTTGTATTATAACAAACAAATAACAAAATCCGTAATTTGGAAAGGATACTATTGTCTTTTCACCTCGTTAAAGGTCATTTATGTAATTTCATCATTTTTATATAATAAAAATGTTATTGGATGCAATTTTTGCTTATTCAAATATTCTATTAAATTTTGATTAGTCATAAAGCACAAAGAAAAATTAAAAGTTCAAATAATTGATTTAATACAATAAAGTTAGACACCAAAATAAAATAAAAACGCTAGACATTTGACGAACAAAAATAAAGTCGAGACACTAAAATAGAAAAAAATAGAAAGTTTAGACACCAAAATAGAAAATTAAAAGTTGAAACACTTGATTCAACAAAAATTAAGTTGAGACACAAAATAAAATAGAAAGCGACACTTCGATTGAACAAAAATTAAGTCAGACACCAAAATAGAAAAAAAAAAATCGATCGAGCCACTGTAATAGAACCCTAAACAAATTTACCTATATCCTACTGATTTTAAAAGTTATTATTCATTAAGAATCATTTTAATAAAAGGTAAAAACTAATTACAGTATAAATGAAAAATGGAGGTTATATTAATTTTTTTCAAAAAGGGATTTCAAAACATTAGTTTCTCAAAATATAAATAATATAAAACAAAATATTTAGTCAAATATTTCTATTACAAATAAAAAATATTATTGTTGATTAACTAAATAGAATACCAAACACGTTGTTAGGAATGGTATTTAAGACAATGTTTGACTTGCTAGTATTACTTTCTCATATTTATAAGTAAATATTTTGATACTAAATAATTGTATAAAATCACAATTTTGTATTAATTTATCATTATATCCATCAACTGTGATTTCAAAACCGAGGGTCCCGCTGATCTGGCCAACCCGCAAAGATCTATACATTCAGACGCGAGACCCATACCCGAGTAAAAATAACCACTTGGGCTCATACACTAATACTCACTGTACCACCCAACTATAATCCACAAATTCCAAGAGTTACATCACTCTTACCAAACATATATCAAAAGCTTACAATTTTAAATACATGTTATACAAAAACCATCAAAGCCACAAAACCCGCTCTTCAAAATCGGCCTCTAAGATGAGTCGCCTTCGAACGCTCAGACCGAAATGATATTCCCGACAAAGGGTGAGTTTATCGCCCGCAGCCGAATCACCCTAATCGGGTTACTCCCTACCTATGTGCATATGCAATGATCTGTAGTAAACACACACCTGCAAATTCGTGATCCTACTAATGTCTAAATGCCTGCTCCCATGTCTCGAGTCATCACCGACTTCATTGTCGCTTAAGCCATGTGGCGAGAAAACACCATTTTTAAAACAAACTGTTCTCGAAATACACTACCGAAGCCTTGGTGAAAATACGACTACCCTCCGAGGCGAATGTGTCGAGAACTTCCCCAAACAAGCCATGGTCTCATCCAAAATGATCTGGCTTGACTGCCTCCCAACCCCATTCTCCTAAAATCATCCCGTGAAATTCTTTCACCATGTTCTCGTTACACCATATCATGCACTCACACATACTTCTAGGTTACCCGGCGTATATGAATGCATTATGCCATTTCAACACAATCCAACCAATATATCAAATATGCATATCAAATTCCAATCACACTACATGTTATTCAAATTGATCAACCAACTCCCAAATTTCCGTTTCTCACTGAAGCAATCACTATTCCATTTCCAACGCTACTACACCTACAATTATATTCTATATAATTATGACATCATCTTAACACATCAAGTAATAGTCCTATTAATTTCTTTGATCAACTAACTCAAGCCATTCATTTCAAACAATTTCATACACACAACATATGGATGTTTTCGTCCACCACACAAACTCGACTGCTTAATACCAGAAGAGTGCTGGTCAGCCCATGGGCGCCACTCTCCAAACGTTGATTCCACTTCGAACCCAATCCTTACGGCTAGCTCTCTCGCCTAATACTACCACTTTTCAAAACATAATTTATTTAATACTGTCAAAACCACGCTACATTCTACATCGTCACAGACTTTCCTAATGGGGTCCAAAAATTTTAACATTTCGATCCCAAGTTTTGGGACTGAACAAACTACTGCTCAAGGCCTCAACCAACTCAACTATTAACAAAACACTAAACAAAGTGTAACCTGGCAGATAAAACCCCTACCTCATGGAGTTTGTTGAAACTCCTCAAAACCGGTGCCCATGCGTAGTCCTTAATGTGTAACCATTTCGCTTCGCCCGAAGAAACCGGTTCATCCGACGTCGGAATCTGGGAGAAGCCGCACACTCTCTCACTAAAATCCACCATTTTCAATCAGCTTTTCCTACCGCATGTTTCCTCGCCCAAAAATGGAGAAGTTAAGCTCTCCTTTGTCTCTCACATTGCCACATGTTCATTCCCCATCGTCGGCAGGATTTCATCCACCAAACCAACCACTTTGATTTTTCCAATCTAATCGCATCATGCCACGGTCAACGGGGCCTCCAATCTTGAGCTCAAGTCGATTGAATTTGATAAGCTGAATATGGCGCCACTGTAAAAGCACTTTCAAAATGCGCCAAGTGCTAACCCGCCCACGCCGTTTAAAAACGTGCAAATTCTCGACCGTCTCTCGACCAATCAAATGACTGATAGCTAGATTCTCATGGTATCTATCTCAACTATAAGTCTATTTCATTAACGTGAGATCTAAAATTTTGGGATTTTTACCTAATTACGATTTGTCATTTTTATGAAAATTAGATTTTCTCGGGGTTTCACACAATCAAACACAAAAGTTGACTATACCCTCACAAATAATGTTTGGAAACCCCACGGACCTTTCCCTCCTCATCGGGTATTGATTTATGTCGGGTCCTCCCCATCTTTTTTGGGACTGACCAACTAGGAAAAGCCCATAGCTCGAATTCAAAATCAAAAAGGGAAAATCAAAAGTGTCTGGCCAACCAGAAGAAAAAATGTAGGGGAGAGGGTTTAGAGAGAAAGAAAAATGGCATGGCTCAATCTTTGGCAAGAAGATTGGAAGACCAAACCATGTTCGTTTTGGCTCAAATTTAGCGTGTTGATTCCTTTCGAAGTGCTCTTCAATCCTAGTTGTTTGGATCGTTGGTTATCTCTCTCCACAATACCCATTTGGCTATTCCATCATTTGGTGAGATTTTTCCTTTTCTCGAAAGGGTCCATCCTGTGAAGATGCTTATTGTTTTGGTGTCTCCAAGAATGATATTTTGATGCGATTACTGCTGCGAAATTTCGCTTGCTTGCTAGAGTACATGAACTCGTACCATTATTGTCATTGTTAAAACATGAAGTTTAAGTGGCCTACAAGTCCTATGTTTTTACCTTTCATTAAATGCACATAAAAATTGTTGTTTGATTGTGGTTGATTTATTGTTGTTCGTTAGCTTGTTAACTTATTTGTTTGTTGAACATGGTTTAGCACGGTAAATTAGCAGCCGTCATTTTTAACATTCATTGTATTTGGTTGTCATTCCCAACAAAGTGGTATCAGAGCTTGGATGTTTGAGATTTTTTCTGTGTGCTAAAATGGATGATGACATGATAAAATTAAATTCGTTGAATTATTCCACTTGGAAGTGTATGATGGAAGATTTTCTTTATTGTAAATATTTATACAAGCCCAATCGATTGAAAGAAAAACCATATGACACTTGATGATGATTGGGATTTGGAACATAGAAAAGCTTTACTGCTTATTTGAGAAGGTGGGATGGATCAACTCTACATGAACACATTTATGATGAAACGAAAAACAATGCTGTTTGGAAAGCTTAGAAAACCTTTTTCACAGGAAAACATCAAGAAATAAAACTACTTTGATTAGAAGACTTGTCAAGTTGAAGTACAAAGATAAGAACAATATGGTTGAGCATATAAGTTCTTTTCACTGCGACATTGTGAACAAAGTTGGTCAAGCATGAAATGAACATTGACGATTTAGATGCAAGCATCATTACTTAGCTCCTTGCATTGATAGTTGTGAGACATTGGTGGTAACAAATATAATTTCCACTCAAATGATTCTAACTATGGAGAGTGTTAAAGATAGCTTAAGTAAATGAAGAGGCTAGAAAGAAAGAAAAGTGAATCTTTCTCTCTCGAGAGTACTTGTTTATGAAAAACAACAAAAGCCCAGAAAACTGGCTGATGGAAGAGAGTCAAAGTAGAAATCCACATGGGTTTAGAGGAAGGTCAGAATCTAGAAAATATATCAAATGTTATCCACTACAACAAGGTTAGCCATATGAAAAGAGTGTAGGATTTGGAAAACAAATAAGATGAAGTGAAAAAGAAAATAAAGAGACTAATACAAATTCTTCTTGAAGGTGATATTATGATTGTTAGTCTTGTGACCCGAATAGTGGGTAATTGATTATGGTGCCTCATTCCATGTTACTTCTCACTCATTGACTTTTTCACTTCCTACGAACTAGTGATTTTGGTAATAGAATGAAGCTTGAGTAGTGTATCGAGATTGTGGATGTGGATATATTTTCTCGGAGACCTAGTATTGGAAAAAAAAACTGAGTACTCGAGGATGTTAGGCATTCCGGATATTCGTCTCAACTTGATATCCTCAAATAGATTTGGTGATGAGGGATTCACAAATTCTTTTGGTGAAAGTAAATGGAAGCTCACCAAAGGCTCTTTAGTAGTGGCAAGAGGAAAGAAATAGAGCACCCTATATGTCATGGAAGCTAGGCTACATAAATGAGAGATCAATGTGGCTCAGCGAGATGTAAGCAATGAACTTTGACATAGGAGGCTTGGTCACATCAGTAACAAGGGACTTCAAACTCTAACTAGAAAGCAATTCTTGCCAAATTTGCAAGGTATGCCTCTTAAAACTCGTGATCATTGTTTAGTTGGAAAAGAACATAGAGTTGCATTTCACACATATCCATAATACATCAAGGCCCAGTGCATTCATTTAATTCATATTGATGTTTGCACTCTACTAACTAGAACTATTGGTGGTGCACTTTATTTTGTGACTTTCATTGATGATCACTCTAGAAAAGTTTGGGGGTTTTGCTTTGAAAACTAAATATTAGGTGCTAGACGCCTTCAAAGAACTTGTCAGTTATAAGTAGAAACGGGAAGAAAATTTAAAATGCATTCGACAAACAATGGTGGAGTGAATACAAGGATCCATTTTCAGTTAATACAAACTTCATGGCGTGGAAGCTTGAAAAGACTGTACCTAAAACTCCTCAGCAAAATGGTGTAGTAGAGAGAATAGACATAACCATTATTGAGGAAGGATTGGGTGCATGTTTTCTCATTTAAAACTACTTAAGTCTCTTTTGAGAATGCTACAGAAGATTTGGATGGCGTCGTGGATTGCACAAGATATCCTCCCTATTGAATATGATGCTTACTGATGAGAGGCTAGGAACTTACCAAGAAGCCATTTTACATGAGAGTAACAAAGAGTGGGTTAAAGCCGTACGAAGAAGTGATATCCTTACTTTAGAACCACACCACATGACTTGGTGAGATTACCTGAGAAAGAAATTAAGCTCTCAAAAACAAATGGGTGTACAAATTGAAAACTAAAAACAATGGCTCACAACTTAGGTACAAGCACGATGGGTGGTGAAGGAGTTCAATCAAAGAAAATGCGACTTTGAAAATCTTCTCTCAAATATGTCCTGTCGTGTTGCTCTTGGTCTTACGACTTGCTTGAATTTAAGTTAGCTTGACTTGATGTAGAGAAACTACATTTTTCATGGTGATTTGGAAGAAGAAATTTACATGCAACAACCTAAAGGGTTTGAAGTCAAGGAAAAGATAATCTCGTGTGCAAGTTAAAGAAAGGCTTTATGCACTCAAGCTAGCACTAAGATAAAGGGTATAAGAAGCTCGACCTTCATGATGAGTCATGGGTACAATACAACCACATCTTATCATTGTGTGTTTATTAGAAAGTTCTTGATGATGATTTTATTATCCTCCTCCTCTATGTTGATGACATGTTGATAATTGGTCATGATTCTAGCAAGATTGACAAAGCTGAAATGATCTTAGCAAGTATTTTTCCATGAAAGACTAAGGCTCGATGAAATAGATACTTGGCATGAAGATATGCCGTGATAGGAAGAATAGGAAGCTTTGGTTATCTCAAGAAATCTATATTGAGAAGGTTCTTGAAAGATTCAATAGGAGCAAGGCTAAGAAAATTTGTTCTCCACATGTAGACCACTTAAAGCTTAGCTCCAAGCTATGTCCTACAAGTGAGAAAGATATGAAAGAGATGAGCAAAGTTCCTTATGCATTTGATGTTGGTAGTTGACATGTTATGGTTTGGGCTAGCACGACATCGCTCATGCTTGGAGTTGTTAGCATTTTACTAATTCATGGGAAGGAGCACTAGGAAACAAAGAATTGGACACGAGATGTCGAGAGGTACTTGTGGTGTGCTTGTTTTTCGTGAACCTATGCCGGATGATACATGTGATTCGTGATACGGTAGGGTGATGTTGATTCCAAGAAGTCCATTTCAGGGTCTGATGATTCTCGCAGGGGAGCCGTCTCTTGCAATCCAAGTCGCGTAAATGTGTCGTATTATCCACCATAAAAATGTAATACATTGCCATTATCGAGGGCCGCGACAGCTGTCGAGAAAATTCTCGAAGAATCGAGCTGCAAAAGATAAGTATGTTGTTTGACAATGATAGCCAAATTCATCTCTTCAAGAATTCATGTTCCATTCAAGATTGATATATATTGATGTTAGATATCACCCCATTTAGTGATGTTCCGAGTCAAGCCAATTGTATTTGGAGAAAACACATACCAGCTGAGAATGGACTGCCTATGTTAACTAAGGTTGCCAGGAGAAGTTGTAGCTTGTAGGCAAAGAGCGGGCTTGGTTAAGCCCATGACATGAGGTGAATGGGGGAGTTTTGTTGGGTCTACCCTATCTTTTTTAGTGGGCTGGACCAATGGGCAAAAGCCCATAGCTTGGAATTCAAAAAAATAAAAAAAGGGGAAATCAAAAGTGCTCGACAACTTGAAGAAAACAGAGGTGAGTCAAGTTTAGAAAGAGAAGGAAAATAGTTAGGTTTGAATCTTTGGCAAGAGATTGGAAGACCAAACCTTGTTCAAGCCGGCTCAAATTGCGTGTTGATTCACGGCGTTCTTCAACCCATCAATTTTGGATCATTGCCCAACATCCACCCATATCCACATTCGTTTGTCTCTTCCTCAATGTCGCAATGGTTGTGAGCGGTCGAACTGGTATTCGTGTCAACGTCGAAGATCGTGGAACCAAAAAATCGAGCTTGATTTCGACTGTCGCCATCGAGACTTTCACGGAGAGTCTTGTCGCTGACTCGCCTTCTCGCCGATTTCTATCCCGATCGGGCAGCGATCTCTCGTGAAGGAACCAAATCTTTAGCGAGCGGGTTTTCCTTCAAGGATCATGGTCTATCTTGGATTGATAGAAAAGTTGTGGTAGGTTGGGATGGAATTTCTTTAAATAACCTCGTGAGGGAGAAGGAGAAGGCATGCAATGACCCCTTCAATTGGTAAGTTTGAAGGGTATGGAATCAAGATGATCAAGAACCTTGATGAGGAGGTAGATGGTTGATTATTTTTCCATACTCACGCTCCGCGACTTGGCGCGGATTATCGACATGGCTCCAAATCCCTTCATCCTACAAGTACGAAAATCAATCCCCCCATGCATGGTTGCTTGTTTTTGCTTAATTTTATCCTTTTTTAGATTTATGTTTGAAATCTCAAGCTCTCACTAACAATGCGATTTTGTCGTATCCATCCACAAGGTTAAGCCAAAACTCTAGCTTTTATATCGCTTTATTGTGGAAATCTCGACCGTTTTCAAGTTGGTATGATATTATCCACTTTGAACCTAAGATCCACATGATTTTGTTTTTGGAATTCTCCCCAAAAGGTATCATACAAATTGGATGTTGTCCATACTTATCAATTAGGGATGGCAATAGTGCAGTTTCATCCTAACCCTGCCTCATTTATTTATATCATTTCTCATGCCTGTCTTATTTTTTTAAAAAAATTCAGTTGGGCGTGACGATCGAGAGGTTTTTTTTTTGTTAGTTTTGTTTATATTTATATTTTTATTATATTAAAATTAATATATTTCATAAAAATAAAATATTATAAATTTTTATAAATTATATTATTAATCAAAATATTTTAATTATTATTATTTATATTAAAATTAATCAAATTAAAAAATTAAAATGCTATTTTTAAATATAATTTAATAAGACATAATAATACCAAAACTCGCTCCGTGTTTAAGAAAAAATCCGAACACGTTAAAAACCTAACTATACTTAAGTCAAATCCTGTTCCATTGGGGGAAGGGCAAGGCGCAAACTGAAAAACCTACCCCGCTGTCATCCATGTTATCAACTCATAATCCTTCCTAATTTTAATCAATATACTGACTTCGGGGCATAGGCCCAAAAATGTATTTTTTCTTATTTTTACATTGAGTTTCTTTGAGGTCATGATTAGACCATAGAACATGCTATATAATCGTTATTCATATATTTTAATTATGATTGCATTTGATGAGCAAAGCCTTTATGTTTATTTTTATTTATTTTTAGTTTACAAGGATTTATTGGCTTGCTGAAAGTGTCATTTCCGCTACACGTGAACCATTCGTGAAAGGGCTTCAATCATGTCGAATCAGTTTCCAAAAATCCACTTTTTTTATTTTATAAATTTAACAATATTTTCTATGCGTTTCTTCTTATGCGTAAGAATTAATATATTTAAAGTTTAGCCACCATCACATTCAACTATGCCATCGATCATAATTATAGTATATTCTTACTAGCTATGATTAAATCATGCTGTGATTACTCATGGCCGACCAAATAATACTATCCATCGTGCCCATATGTCACATGGGCCCATTGCCCGATTCAAACCCACCATTCAAAACAATTTGTTACCTTAAAACCATGTAGCTGCCAGACGGAAATTCTTTCGCCCGCTTGAAGCCCCGAGTTCCCGCGCTGGTCGTATCACATCTACAAGATATTCATCAACGAATATCTTAATTCACTACGTCTCAAAACAATAATCCTAAATAAGGGAATTAGTCTTTGATAAGGAAGTCAAATTTCATCATTAGATCGAAGATATTATCCCTCCAAAAATAACGGAGAATTGGTCTCTGATAAAGAAGGAGAGATTCTACCACTGACATGCTAGGATTATCTTCCAAAAATCAAGGAGAAATTCAAGTATAAACGAAAAACCCCCTATAGGGAAAAGATACGCAATTATGTCTACACCAATTGGCTTCCTGATCTTCTCCATCCTTTTGTCTAACTTAAGCATTGAGAGGCGATCGCACACCGTCATTTATACCCTTCCTATTTTTTGCGTTCACGCCGTCTCCGCTGATGTCCCAAGGCTAGATGAATCAGGTACCGGCATTCGCGCCGCCTATGGGAATCTCAACAAAGTCTTATTGACAACGGTAAGGGCTTCGTCTACACTGTCCAAAAGCTCTTCGCCGAAGATCCGACAGCCCTCTCCTACTCGATTCATCTAACATCGTGGTAATGGCTAGCAACCAAGCGATCCAGCCGCCAAAGATCAATTTCCTCTTACTGCATCAAGATATGGAGAAGAAACAGGAGAAGTAAGTGAGACAAATGAAGGAATTGCAAGAACGCGCTAAGCAACCGCAACGCAAAAACGATCGTTTACAAGCCTAAGTGGAGAAAAGACAAGATCTTGACTAGAGAGAGGCGCAAGATAAAGGTCTTGCAAAGCATCCAGCTATTCACAATAAAGGAAAGAAACCTATCACCCTCGATGATGTGGATACCCTTGTAGACGACGAGCTATTCTCATGAAGTTCACCAAATCCCTCTCCAGTAAAGAGCAAAAGCAACAAAGATAGAATGAGCCAGAGACACTCACATCGCCCCCGCATCTCTAGATTCTAACTGCGGTATACTTCGCCAGCAACTAGATGAGGTCGACCGCCAAGTCAAGAGCTCGAGAACACATTTTTTTTACCTCCATCGCCCAATACTGCACCCAGCTTACTCCCGCCGAAACAAGGCTCACACGATATGCCTCTTACAACAACAATTCGAGATCCCAACAACATACTTTTTCCCCCCTGGGACAACATAGCCTTGAATACGAGCCACCACGAGGGTTCAGCATGCCGACCTTTGCTATGTTCGACGACTCCAGCGACCTTTATGATCACATGCTTCACTTCAATCAGGAGATGACTCTAAACGCCAGAACCGACCACTTACTGTGTAAGGTCTTCCCGGCTAGTCTCCAAGAGATAACTCTAGCTTGGTTCAATAGGCTCCTACATAATTAAGTGATTTCGTTTAGCTAGCTCTGGACCATATTCATCTCCCAGTACCTTTACTCAATGCGGTATAAAAGGAATATTAGTTCTTTGCATACCATAATAAAACAAGAGGAGGAAACCATATGGGACTTCACTAGGAGATTCGGGCAAGTCGGCTAGTAGGTAGAAGTTTACGATGAATCACCTTTACGTAACTCTCGTGAAGAGCTTATGCTGTTCATTCCATTCTTCCATCGCTCTTGGGACCACAACTACAATGGAAGAGTCAGATGACGCGCATAAATATTCACCTGAAGATAACACCGCAAGAACAACTCCAAATAGTCATGATCACAAGCAAGCCAGCTTAAAGAGAAAAAGGCCCTTGAGTCCATCCAAGGACAGGGCAAAAATCGAAAGCGACCCTAAGACTAACCACATAAGAAGAGAGAACTCCACGCTCACTTATCCGATTATCAACGGCGATCGCGCTCTTATTCGCGACTTGCCTGATATCAATGATCTCGCCTAATCCAAATGGACCCTTCTCATAAAGACCCGTCTATGCGATGCGACTATCACAGTGATCATGGGCATGAGAGCAAATATATGTCAAAGCCTAAAATTTTGATAGAAAGACTGACAAAGCTGGGCACCTTAGGAGATATATCGTGAAGTCGACCATTGCTGAAGAATCCCGCGCCTCGCAACATGCGTAATCACACCAAAGATACCAGACACTCCCAAATTCAGGCCTGGCTTATAACTATATACCGAGGGCCATACTTCGATGATCGCAGATCAATCAAAACGCCTAACAAAAGAAGATCTTAAGAGCGTCACAAGAAAAGCCCGTGAACGCCGTTCATATGTTTATGGGCTTCGAAGAGACCAGTGCGACATGCCCGATACTCCCTGAGTGGAATCGAGAATATTTATCGCTTACGATTTTTGCATCAGGTATTGGCAACTGATGCATAATGATATAGATCTATAGAAAGGCAGATTGGCTGCAGAATCACGCATATAGGTTGTCGATAGTCTGGTAATCTAACGATCTAATCCTCTCTAGTTTCAACTGGGCTACGACAATCGCGTCTAGGAGACATTACACTTCCCCGCATAAGAAGGGCCAATAACCCAAGATTTTATTCTTGAAGTTGTCGACAACTGGGACCATAATTGCATAGTAGTGGACTCCAATGCATACAATGAAGGTCGTCCATTCAACATATCATCAAATGGTCACATTCAACCAAAGGCGGGCAGTCGATCTTTCAGCATTTAGCCGCCGCGCAAGATTAATGCTACTAATATCTATGCGGAAATGTGAGATGCGAAAAAGATTCGTGCCTCTCTAAGACCTCGAAATTCCATTCTTAAAAGAGCAAATCGCACCTTGCAAAACTCAAAATTTGTTCAGATCTCTCGGATGACGAAACGGATTTCACCGTGAATCGCCTCGTGAAATTTTTAGCTACCACATCAAATTTCGCTGACTCGAGACAATAATTTCCAGACATTTTGAGGCATCACGCTTCTGTGCCATAAATGACATGCGATGTGACAAAGTCACCTATAACATGTACTCGCGACATGAGTTGCATGAGTAGAAAAATGATGGAATGGAAGGGGCTTCAGATAGTGCCAAATGCCGAAAATCCAAGAGAAAGGGACATGATTGCATTATTGAAATATATTAAATGATAATAAGACGGGGTCATGAATAAGAAAGTGCTCCTACCTTTAAACCAAAGACCAAAACGTGAAAAGAGAAAGGGAAATCTTACAGTAGGTTTGAGATTATGTTTTTAGAGAGAGAGAGTATAGCTTCTCTCTAGGTTTCTGGCGATCTGACCTTCGGAATTCTTCGGAGCAAGAAGGAAAGTCGCTCTACGCGGTGAGGCCTACGAGTGGGCTCCAGTTTTAAGGATTTTCGACAAACTCCGTGAGGTAGGTCATCCTACTGAGTTTTGCACTTTGTTTAAGTGTGTGTTTATGCCGCTTGAGTTGATTGAGAGTCTGAGTGGTCGTTGATCTGTCCCAAATCTTGAACTAAGTGTGAAAATTATGAAACCCATTCTGGGTGCAAGCCCCGTGATCGCCCAATTTGACTGTTTCGTTGTTTTTGGTATAATTTGTGAAACAAATTGTATTGTGATGTGTATGAGGCCAAAAATGGCTATGAATTCGGGTTCACGATGTGGAACCGATGTTTGGTGATTGGCCGTGAACAGTAACCCTAGGTTTTACTGTTCACGTGAATAGTGTTCACGAAATAAATTTCAGGAAAATGCGTGTTCGGCCGAGTAATTCAAATTGAATTGCCGTGTTGTAACCAGCCCACTGGGCTAATTTTTGGGGTGTAATGGATCGTGAAATTACATAACATGTTTGTGTGATTTAATTATGTAAAGGGTATGCATGATGATATATTTGCATGTGTTATATAAATTGTGTGAAATGGCATAATGCATTTCATATGCACCGGGTAACCTAGAAATTAGGTGTGAGTGCATGACATAAATTTATGGAAAAACGAGCATGATTGCGAAAGGAATTTCACAGGATGATTTTCCGGAGAATGGGGTTGGGAGACAGTCCAACAGATCACTTCGGATGAGGACCATGACTGTTCGGGAAGTTCTCCAACACATTCGCCTCGGAGGGTAGTCCCATATTTTACTAACATTCTGGTGAAGCGTATTCAAAACAAACGTGTAAGGATTATTTTCTCCTGAAAGCATAACAGCTTTCAATACGTTTAGGCGTGATGAGGAGTCGGGTGAGGACTCAGATGATGGGTCAGTAATGTAGACATTCAAGGTGGATCATGCATTTACTTGAATGTGTGTTTTACACTGAGCATCGTGATATGCACTCAGTGGAGAGTAAATCACTTGTAGTGATTCCACTATTGGGCATTAGCTCACCCTATCGAGGGAATATATTATTTCAGGTACAGGGAGCGCACGAGGAGACGGCTCATCCTAGAGGCCGCTTTAGAAGAAAGTCGGGTTATGGCTTTGGTGTTTTAGTATAAATGTATTAGAATGTTGTAAACTTTTAATATATGTTGTGTAAGAGTAAATTTTAAACTCTTGAAACTATGGTATATAGTTGGTATGTTTATGAGTATTGTTTTATGGGCCCAAGTGGCCGTTTTTACTCATGTTATGTCTTATGATGTTGATTGGGACATGTTAGGTATTATGGGTAGAGCTCCCCGTATTATGGAGATCGCCATTTTCGTGAGTCGTGGCTCGTTACTCCGACATTCAACAAAGATTCACAGGTTGATGGTAGTCAACGGACCCGGATTGGGGCGCTACACCCTGGATCGTGATTCCCTCATAATAGCTACAGCTCGTTGTCTAAGTAAGGGCGGAAGAAAAGGATCCGCTAGTCGGGATCCTCGAGGCGAACGCGACGCCGCGTAGAAATCACTTATATATGCACTTATTTGCCAAGAAGTAAAAGAATACGACACGACAGCCAGGGAACATGATGAGATCAACCGAGTCACTCAACATGACTGGATCGACCAACGACTTTAATTCTTTATAAATCACGTGACGCCGCCAAAGAAAGCCGCGAGGTAAAGAGGCGCGCCACCCGTGATCGCCATTAAATTATCCAAAATATATGGACAACTTGCAGCGGCTTGCAAATGGTAGACGCCCCAAGAAGGGAAGTGTAATCGAGGGTATGAAAGTGACTACACTAATTTCAAACAGGAATACCCAAAGACAAGCCCCTTTGCCACAAATAGATCGACGCCGATGCCCTCCGTCGTGATTCGTGCCACGGTAGGTGGATGCGAATCACCAAAATTTATATTCCTATGTTCCTCCCATCGTAGTCAAGCTACCGCAGATAGCTGTCTAGGTCGAATGGCTGTAGATGGGTTTTCTTCGTATAAATTGATCTGGGAAAGGAATTAAATCGTGAAATTAAATTGATTTGGGCCTGGTTAAAAAATGTGGGGTATGGTTGGTTGCAAACTGAAAATAAATAAAATAAAATGTAAAATAGAACTCTTAAAGTGGATAAATACCGGGTTTAGGGTCCTAGGCTAATCGAGAGGTCCCCCTGCCCATTCCCTCGCCAGGAGGATGACATATGCAGTTATTTCCTAATGGATTCTTCATTTAAATTTTTAAAAATCTCAAACCCTAATCATTCTCCCTTGATAGAAACATTATTTAGCATTATATTCCATAAGAAATCTAACTTAACTCATCCCACAATGATTCGTGAAGGGTAATTGAATGTCGAGTCTCAATGGATTCTAAAATAATCCACTTAACCTGTAGTGATTACTACAAGCATTTATCAAAGAGGATGCACTTACAAGGAAAACATAACCCCTTAACCTACCTCCAAAGGTTCGTAATACAATTAATGATATTAGTGATTCAAAGTTGGTACTGACTAAACTCCAAAAGTCACATATCGCCAAAAGAAAGTACATCAAAAAAGCTTTAAACCTAGAGTTGAAAAATTTTGGGAACCAAAATGACAAACCTTCGCCGCTGAAAAACAGGAACCACCACTGCACTGTAGATCTGTGCCTCCCAAAGAACCTCTTCTTAACTTCAAGGAGAAAGGTTTTAGACGCTCATCCCCAAGTTTTCATCCGAGTGGGTGTTCGCACCCAAGAAAGTGAGAGAAAGAGGAGAGAAGAGAGAAAACTGGAACAAAATGAAAAGCTGCGTGCTAAAAGATTAAAGTTAGGGTTACAAAAGTTGTAGGGGAGCTTATATAGTCAACCCCAATGTGTGAAATGACAAAAATACCTAAACTATGAAATTACATTAGGGACAAAATGGTAATTTATCAAAACGGGTCGCAGAACTAAAAATACCAAAAACACAGGCGTAATTTCGCGACAGGATTTCGCGAAGATAGGTTTAAATTTCGTTGAATGCATGAATTTCGCCATCTAGCGAAATTTCCATGCAGATAGCTTAAATCGAGAAATTCGCCATCATCAAAGGACTCCCGTTGAAATACTTAAATTCTCGCTAGCCTAGCGAAATTTCAGGTGAGATAGCCAAATCGAATTTTCGCTAGGCACGAAATTCGCTTAGCCAGCCACCCCTCGCTTACCACAAATTCTCGCCAGGATCGCTGAAATCTTTCAATCCCAAAGTGAAACTCGATCGCTTCCTACTCGCCTCTCGCTTCAACGTGATTCAATTCCGCAGAACCTTATTTCTTCACATCCACTTCATTATTTTTCATTCGATGGTTGAAAACACTGTGAAACTTCAAAGATTCGCACATATCTTTACATCAAAGTCGAACTAATCAGCCGAGGCACGAAAAACCTGAATTACCAAAACAAATCAAATGGAACAGTGAACTAGACCCGCACACATCAATCGGGCTTTAATCTGATGATTAGCGCAAAGCACTCAAACCCATCCAATGTGGCCCAAACAAATACTGGGCACTAATCAACCTGGCATGGAATTGCTCGCCGCTCCCCTCGACACCTTCTCCGGGATATCACCGTGATTCCCATGCACTCGCCCGAGCGCCGAGAAAACACCCATTATGCCACACGGGCCATACACCACAACATATTTTGGTTTAAAGAATGCGCGGCAACCGGTCAAAGATCGCTGCAACTGGCGTATTCGCCATCGATCGGTGGATAATGGAAGTCTATATCGAGAACATGCTTATCAAGACCAAGAACGCCCCGATCATACAAAGACCAAGAAACTTTGACTTGCTGAAGACAAACGGTGCATGAAACTATCCCCAAAATGTGCCGGGTTAGTTCCTGCAAGTTCCCGGCTCATGGTGACATGTGTGATCGGGGCTGAATCCCATTCAACTCGTGATTCATTATGGAATTCTCACCCTCCTACCACCACGTAAAAGGAGCAGCAACTAATTGGCCGCACGCCCGGGTGGCTCATTCTCGCTTACGTGATCGATTAAAGTCGTTTTACCACTCGAAAGGAGGCAACGGTAAGACGGATACAAAATGCTACTGTGTCCTTATAGCAATCTAATACCTCATCGAACCGCCCATTCTCGTTAGCCCCGAATGACGTGCAAAACGACTCTACCTTTTACTTAGCTATGCGTCTCGATGTTTCCGCAGTACAACTTTATCCCCAAGGAAGATGAGCACCGATGCCAGTAAACCCGATTCTTCTGAGCGCAAATTACTGCCTGTGGCGCGTAAAATCGTTATACCCATCTCGAGAAGGCGCCTCCGGGCCTCGGCGGTGGCCGCAAAAACTCTGCCCCATCGTTTAATCACCATCGCGGTCACCAACTCCTCTCGTAAGAGTCAGTGATATAAGTTCACTCGTGACGAATGGTCTGAGCAACAAATTAATGAGTTCATATTGCTCGCTTCGCCTCGCGCCGGCTGGGTGTTAGTAAAAGTGCTCTAGGCTTATTATATGGATATGGTATTTGACTATTTATGAATTTATTATTATGATGATTTGCATGTTTATTATATATAAATGTCCTCATAATATTATTAATTATTCTTAATGTCCCTAATCTGCTATCATGAAGTGGGAATAATTAAATGAATTATGATTAGTATAAAGTTTGAGATTCGATATTCATGGGATGAATATGTGCATGAGATAATAAAACAATTACATCTATTCGCTATAACAAATATCGGGACTGAATTCGCCCAGACAATACACCATCAAAGTCATAAGTTAATCTCTAATACGCAATGTCATTAAACCTTCGACCTGTAGATTGCCATGCAATTTCTCACATAAGAATATCAGATTTTGATAATCAAACGCTGTTGTCTTTAACGGATGACCATACAGTTATACTTGAACATAATAAGAATTTATGCAAAGAGATAGAGCAGATAAGATGAGTTTTAAGTCCCTCTTATTATATAAGAGTAGATATCTCAGTCCCCGACAATCGAGACTAGAATGATGTCGTGCTCAAATGAATTGATGGAAATCAATGTCATTTGTTTCAGTCACGACTGGTTTCGTAATCAAAGATAGAACATAAGGCTTCACTTTGTCCATGCCTTATATTCTATTCAAGATATCATGAGACAAAAGGATTGCGTCATTAGCTATATTAAGGTTATCTCGATCATGAGCTTTCATTTTAACTTTTGTGTAGTCATAATGTCTCGCTTAGAGGCCACTTATGACTTGTAGATCAAATGTGATTTAGCCTATCGTCAATGTTAATCGAACCTATAGGCTGCACATTAAGAATAAATAATAACGGTTATGGTTTTCTCGTAATAAATCCGCTTATTACATAATCTGCCACTGCACAATGTTTATTACATAATCTGCTATGGTTTTTCACTCTCTGTAATAAATTCGCTTATTATAGTTAATTCAAGCATGTTAATATTTAATTTTCAATTAATCCATTTCCTTATCTCGATAAGGATTTGAATTTAAATTGTTATTATTTAAAAAGAGTTTTAAATATATAATAAATTCGTTTGACTAAAAACCCTAGTTGCACTTATATAGATATATATGTGAGACATATATATTTTAGCTGCCTTTTTACTGGAAAATACCCAAAATGTAGAGAATGAAAGAAAAACTCTAATTTCGATTTAGAAGACAAAACTTGAATCTAGCATTCAACAAGATCGCTCATTATTTGTTCGCAGTGTGGATACTCAGAAGGGTGGTGGCTTTTCGTGAAGGCAACACCTTTTAAAGATCCAAATAAACTAAGACGTTGCACTCTCTCTCAATTGAAGGTTTGATTTGACCGATCTACAAGAGGTAAGCTCAATGGCACCCTTCCTTCGCTTTATGAACGAGATGTGATCCCTTGTAAGGATAAAAATTTTAAATTCCGCTGCATTTATGTTCCAATTAGATTGGATATTATGCCCGTAACCCAACCGGGCGACGCTGATCCATTTATCTCAGAAAAGATCCGTCAAAAAGATATGGAGCCAGACGACTCTGGCTTGTGGACTCGAATGCGGATGGGTGCTTCACTACGCATTTTGAGCTAAGATGCGGTTCTCCCCAGATACTATCAACCAGATCGTCAATCAATACCAACCAAGTAATGAAGCATATGAGGTAGCCTATTCACGGATTTGATCCGATAGTCCACTATTTAAGTAATGGGAATCGCCTGATGATAAAAGCCGAGGCCCACAAGATCCAGGTCTGAAGGCACAATTTTCTCATTAGCTTAATAGCCAGATAAGTGATCCCTGGCGAACTTATCTTAAATGCCTCACTCAACAACAGGGACAGTACATATTGGCAGAACTTCACAGGTGGATATGGAAACCACCCAGCAGAGGGATACACGTAGGGCCCATAATTCCAAGGTTACTATTGGCCGACCATATGGATAGATGTTAAGCCGCCTTACATTAGAAAATGCGGATCGCTGCTTCGCGATGTGCTCCCGATCAAAACTCCCCCGGCCCAGAATACTACCATAATAAGCCCCTAATCTTCGCTGCGGTATCGACATGGGCCATTATCTCTCATCGCCCGGCCGTAAGAAGTTGTTGTTAGTTACCAATCGTACTACTTCAGCAATGGATAGAGACAAGCCTTGCGTCCATCAAAGACAAGGGAGGTCAACACCATGTGTGGAAAAATATGTGAGTCTCTGACACTCTTTCAAGAATTGTACGTAAAATTGGTCGCAGTCGATGGCTCAAGATGACAGGAACTTCCGCAACGACTGTAGATCAAAAACCCATATCTAATCTCTGCAATCGGCTGTGAAAGTGTCTCACTGTCACCCTAACTTGCCCGCAATGCCTACATCCAATTAAAGGAAATGGCAGATGGAGTTGTCAAAGAGCAAGGGCCCATAGGAAAATCGACTGGGTCTGGGCCAATAAGAGAGAATCACCATTCGCCTCACATAAGGGATGGAGGCCATCATCCCCACTTAAAATCGGAATGCCCCATTTATTCAATAGAATTCTCAAAGAAGTTAGTATGACTCAGTTTACACTCACGATATGGACACGGCCAGTGAACTCCTGGAAGTAGCAAATCAGATCTATGTGCTTCACACAAGAGAGGTTAGCAAGTTGGAAAATAATCGGTTTTAAAGACGTTGTATATTCAATTTTTGTGGAGTTAGTCTTGAGAAGGGTTTTTTAAAACACGTCCAACCCAGTGGATGGGAAGTTCCAACCACTGAAGGACCACACATGATTATGGTCCTAGTATACACTAGTTCTTACATACAAAATGATACTAGATGAGAGACTTATGTTCCTGTGAATGGAATGCCATGCACCTCAAGAAAGACACGTGAGTGCATTCATTGGGAAGTTATCATCAATAAAAGAGTATCCTTTACGTGTTTCCTCTTAACCTACGGGCCACTTGTTTCAAAGTCCGTAGAGAAGGTCGCCTAGCTGGGGTATCTAAAGTCCAGACACGGCTCGCCGTCCCGCTGGCATTCAAAAGTCTAGATATGGTTGTTGTTCGGCTAGCATCTAAAGTGCATGCGGTTGCCACCGAATTAGCATCTAAAAGTCCGTGATACGCTACTATCCCACTAACATCTAAAAGTCCGTGATACGCATTGCTGGTCCGACCGGTATCCTCTGTTACGTTGCCATCCAATAGAGTTCTTAACAACATGCTACCATGACCTTTGGGTACTTCTATCAAATACGAAGTGTCACCATATAAATTACAAATAGTTTCATGTGTGGCCAAAGAGGTTGCACTGGTAAAGTTTTCCAAACATAGCCCAAGCTAACATACAAAAAAAGAAAAGAATAGGCCTATTCCTTGCAAAGCACCCCCCGAAAGTTCTACGCCTGACTTGACTTATCAAAGATCTGCGGCCCATTAGTTTAAGGGCTCGGGGGCACCTTGAGTTGTCAGAACTCTCTATGAAAGGCTGAGCAGTCGCATGCCATTTGGGATGTCTGGCAGATCCCCGCATATGTTGTTCTTGAACGCACAACACCCATAACCATAAGCAAATATAAGATCTAGTGACCCCTGGTAATCCTCCACCATGTCTTCCCTATCCTTGCTAGCTCAAACATGAAGGGAAGACACTCAAGTCGACGCCGAGTTCCAAAGTAGGCGTGAAGGTCTTCTCGCCAGGTCGGATTTCATATCAGACATGTCTCGTTGTGGTATGTTTGTGTGGTCTCGTGATGGATCTATGTGTGGATTCGCTTTGTGGCATATCTTATGCCACAAATTAGTCTTTGGAACCAAGTTGCCTTTACTTTCTTTTAATCGACTTACTCGTGAATAATTCTTTTCCACACATACGATTGTTTCACCCATAATCTAAGAATCCATGCAATCTCATCACCAGTTGAATGGACATCAATACATGTCATAAGGAGCATATCTTGCATCTCTTCCTCTGGTTTCAACAAGTGGGCTTTGCCTCCCTTCCATCCTTCTCGGCCTCTATTTTTCTTAAGATGATTCATATACGAATGATCGTTGAATTCCAAGTTATTTTCTTGGTTTTTCGGGCTAAAAAAAAATCTCTGGAATTGGATCGATTCACTAAAGGGTGGAAAATCAATTGAGCAAATGGGTATACGCGACAAAACTCAATCTAACAATGTGGAATCGAAAAGTATAAGGACTTCGTCAGTAGCGGATACACCTTCAAGAACATGGAGTCGATCACCAAAATTTTTTTGCTTTGTTGCCCGCTTAGATACTTATTGACTTGTTCGCGGTTGTGGCTCAAAATGCTTGGGCCCTCGCACTAATTAGAAGTTAAATCAACGCTTTCTTCACGGAGATCTTAACTTGGTGAAGGATACTTTGCAATAACCACTTGGTTATGAGATCAAAGCGGTTAACATAAAGATGACACTTTAAAAAGCTATACGGATCGGGCAAGCTCCCTGCTTGGTACGTCGAATCAAGCATTTAATCTCGTGAGAGAAGAATTCACAAGTGTCCTTATGGAACTCCACTTTATTTCTCAAGCACTCCTTTACCCTAAGATCTTAATTTGCAGTTCTATGTAGATGATCTATATTTATCGAATGATGAATTTTTGTTCATTTCTTTTAAACACTTATGATGCAAGAATATGAAATGAGTGATTTGGTGGAAAATGATTTATTTTCTGGTTGCTAGAATCTTGCAACGGAATAATGGGATTTTCTCGCAAAAAAAATGCCTAGCGATGTTCTAGAGAGATTTCAAATGGCTGATTGCACTAATGTACAATCCCATTATTCCGGTGAACAAAGTTTATGAAAGATCCTATGGGAGAGCTAAGAGATGATGCTCTTACAACAATCATGGGTAATTTGATATATTTTAACCCCTACTAGACCAAATTCGATGTCTGCGGGTCGGCCTCCTTAGCTCAAAGACATGGTCTATCCCATCATACTCCATCTCCAAGTCACAATGTGTTAAGGTACGTCAAAGGCACTCTTACATTCGTGTTTTATAGCAAGGAAAAGAACCAATATCTTGTGGGATTTTCCGATAGTGATTACGCAGAAGATGTAGAAGACAAAGAGAATCTTTCGGCTTTGTATTTTTATTCAGCCTTAATAGCCTATGTCTTGGTCCTCTCGCAAGCAACCTGTTGTTACACTATCCACCACGCAAGGTGATTTGCTGAGTAGCAAATTCTTCGCGCTTACTAGGCCGCATGGTGATCGAAGATATTGCAGCAAAACATCAATCTCAAAGTGACACAATCGATAATTTATCGCAACAAAGAGCTCAACAATCGCTTTCTCGCAATCCCGCATCAAGCAAATACATCAATGTTCGCTCCATTTTCTTAGACCATACACGATGGCAATCAAATCAGATTATTAATAACTAAAGACCAAACTTGCAAATCTTATGACCAAGCCATCGATCTATTTACTTCTTGAAGTTGCAAGTACTTATGGGAGTTTGTCAAAATCCATAAACAATTGATACGATATTGGGGCTAAGGAGTGGAATGTGCCATAGTTCAAGTATTTCTTCGTTATAGTTATGGTAGACTTCATTTTCTTATGTTAAATAATTCCTATCGTCGCAGCTTCGATTCCGCTCTTTCGGGCTTCATCGGTAGGATGCCCTATTTTAGCTTTCTATTACTATAAGGCTACAAATAGCCACTTTTACATTCAATAAGATATGAGCTTTCCCATTTCGCTTTTATAAGTCATACATGCATCAACATCTAGCATCGTAATCCAAGTGAAAACTCTTCAGATCGGCAGTCGTAGCTCAAAATGGCTAATGAAATCTAGTTTTGTTCACCGCTATTCCTTTTATGGTCACTATGATCATCGAGCATGCCGATGCACTTCTTCGCCCAAAGAGTATTGCATATCGGGGAAAATGGGGTTCCTACTATATAGCAGAAGCGCTTTTAATCAGGCATGGGGTGCGAATGCAGACGAAATTAAAGGACTGACGGTAAAGAACTATCTTTTCCGTGCTATATCGATCGCTTTTATTCTTTAAACCATTTCGCACAAAGATACTCCTCAGACATGGATTCTGAGAACAAATACCAAGGGAAAGCTCATATCTTATTGAATGTAAAGCGGCTACATATAGCCCACGCACGTAAACTAAAACAAAGGTGCACCATACCAAAGAAAACAAAGGAACTGACCACTCCCAAACAATAGGAATTATTTACTGTGAAAAAAACTAAGTCTAGCACATCTATATCATCAGAGAAAGACTTAAGTAAATTAACAAGGTCTTCAATTGCAACATAAAATTATAAAGGGAAAAAGAAATAAATTAAAGGGGCATACTAAAATATATATATATATATATATATATATATATATATATATATATATATATATATATATATATATATATATATATATTCTATGGATTTATTCCCGTGTGCGTGTGTGACAACTCACAACTCCGCGAAATTCTATGGATTTCGGGTGACCCGATACTACACTGTTGTGTCCCACTTATTGGGATCCATATTTTCGTTGTGTAATCTGCAGAGTCTCCCTTTGTTCGGGGAGCTCTACCCAACATATAACCCAGAGGCACAAAGATAATCATAACTCCATCCAGGTCTCAATGCACTTAGTATTAACTCCATACGTCCATCTCCTGGTCCATATCCCAAGATATCCCTTTATCTGACCCATTCATTCACATTTAAATCTAAAATATGAAAATAAAACTCTTAACTACAGTTCATAAGAGTCCGATCATGGCCCTCTTACCTTGATTACATACTCGACTATTTTAGACAATAGTCCTAAAAGAATTTAATTACAATTCTTTTATACAAAATACTTTTTACAAATGAAATACCAAGGCCACACATTGGCCTCCTTCATAATAACAGCTTCGTCGAAGCACCGTCTCCCTGTACACCCTCTATAACTGAAAGGGGGTCCCACGACGAGGTGAGCAATGGGCAGTAGAAAAATTTTCCTACAAGGGCTACTCCTCACCTAAATGCATATGAAATGGAAACCATGAAAACGTCCAATCACATTCAATATAAATAATGCAATCCTATATGGAATATTACGTGTCATGCATAAGATGAGACTTCTCATGCCCATAACCTGATTCCCCATCGACTTCACATGCAATGCTATGAAACTACCATTGGTGTTTCAATCTAATGATCAACCTATTGACAACCCTCCAATGTTTATTCAATTTTACCAAATCCTGTGTTTATTTGGCTGCTAATTTCCGGTCTCACCGCAGGATTTGCATCGCATTCCACATTTTTTAACTTACATTGCCTGACGATATGTCTAAATCGAGAATAAAATTCGTCTTTCACCCTCGGGGGATTCGCCTATCTTGCTTCACCCAAACACACGAAATTTATTATTATTATTACGTACCCATGAGTCTCACTTTTGTAATTTTATCGTCTTATTTTCGAAGCCACTACACATCTACCAATAATGGTGAATACCAATACCATGCACCCACACCTAATTCAAAGCGATGTGACCGTGCATATGAAATAATCATGCCCTTTCATGCTATGTCATGCTACATGCAATTTATAAATTCCGGATAATTATACTTCCTACATATAATTTCCATTCATCACAATTTCCATTTTAATACATAATACAAGCACATATTAACATGATTTTTTCACACAACAGCATATTATTTATTTTTCCAATAATACACACAAAATGACCCAAATCTCGGACCTATATAAACAAATCTTCGTCCCTTCATGGTTATGAACTACTGGGTTCCATTCATCAACAAATTACTTTGATACCAAAACACATAACAAAACTCAAGCACATCGTCCCGGATCAAAACTAAACTCAACCTAATTCGACCCGCCTTAACTGGCCCCAAAATTTTCATTATTCAGTCCTAAAATCTTAGGACTAAATCACGTGGCCAGTTACAACCCAAAAGAATGCCTATGCCATTAAATGACTTTAGGCTAGAAAATAATCCAAGTAGGAATATTCCTTACCTCGTGGAGTTTGACGAAACTCCAAGATTTTGGTACCCATGAGTATCTCTCGATGCGTGGACCGACTTTCGCTTTGCTCCGACTAAATCTACAAACTGGCAGAGATCTTAGAGAGAATAAAATATTTTTCCTTTCTCTCTCTCTCTCTTCTCTCGCCTCTCATTCTTTGCCCTCCCCTCGCTCTCATTTCTTCTTTTATTTGACTTTTTTCTTTTTATTTATTTTTCTTTCCTTACGGCTATTTTCTGCTTTATCTTCCCATTATTTCCTCCAGCTGACACTTGGCTCAGCAGCTATCTACACAAGTGCACTAATATGTCATGCCTACGTGTCACCTTGATGACTGGAGGCGCCCGAAAAACGTGAAATTTTGATTATCTTGAAATCATATGAAATTCGATGGGTGAATTAGATTTTGCGAAATGAATTCAACTAAGTGAAGTCTCGGCTTCGGTCATCCCAGATTCAGAAAATTTTTTACTTCAACTAAAACACATCATTTAGCCATTTTTCGTAAAATTGAATTTTTTCCCAAGTTTTACGTTCTTCCCCCATTAATAGAATTTCGTCCCCGAAATTCATACATACTAGCACATACAAGCACATGCATGTGAAATAGTCATTCTAGT
This sequence comes from Tetrastigma voinierianum, assembly GCA_016808115.1. Lineage (NCBI taxonomy): Eukaryota > Viridiplantae > Streptophyta > Magnoliopsida > Vitales > Vitaceae > Tetrastigma > Tetrastigma voinierianum. The sequence goes on from JAEQBH010000564.1 coordinate 1,394,761, forward strand.
TCCAATAGTAGACTTTTAATATTAGATAACCGACCTTCATCCCCAATAGAGCACAGTGACTCGCATCTGTCCCTCGTGATCTAAGTCGCTCCTCCACTCCTCGCATCGCATAACACTTTCACTAGCCTTTACATAGTCTCTGTGTCGCAAACCCGGATCCCGCGATCCAAGATATGACGATCCCTCCTCGAAGGTCCCATCCGTATCAACAATAATCCTTCCCAATCCACTACAGTCGGGATCTAGAGTATACTGGGGTTTACGAAGACGTGAACACCTCACTGACACCGATAAACTCTGATGGTAGTGCCAACCAATATGCAATCGTGCCCACTTCTAGTATCTTTGAAGGGCTCGATATACCCCAACGCTAGCTTCCCGTCACAACCTCGACCACTCCTCTCTGTGCATCACCTTCAAGAAGATGTGATCACCCACCCGAACTCTGCAGGTCAATGTCGCCTCGTCATGCAGCCTTCTACCGCCTCAGTCGTAAGAAGACGCCAGATCAACCACACCTTCTCCGAGGTGTTCCCATCAGATCCGACTAATGATAGAACTCTCTCCCACCTCTGTCCAACAAATCGTAGATCTACATGGCCTCCTATATAAAGCCTCATAGGGTACCATCTGTATACTCGCCTGATAATTATCGTTGTAGGAGAATTCCACTAAGGGCAAGTGCTAACCCCAGCTACTCTTAAGATCCAAGACGATGTCTCAACATGCTCCCAAAACTATATGGTCCTTTCCGACGAATTCATCCGTCAGATGAAACGAGTGCTCATCATCAATCGTTCCTATGGCCTTGAAACCTCACCAAAAGGATGTCGTGAACCTAGATCCCTATCCGATACATAGAGATTTGCACCATGTACCCGCACAACCCACAACATACACCCGATTACTTCCAGTAAAGGTCATCCACACTACTAGAAAGTGTGCCGACTTAATGAGCCGGTCCACTATAACCCATACCGCATCATTCCTCCGCGATATCCGTGGAATGTGGGTCCCAAAATCCATTGTGACATGCTCCCACTTCCACTCAGCTACCTCTAATAGCTGAGTAGCCTTGTCGGCTTTGATGCTCAAATTTCACTGATGTGAGACACCTGGTCAAAATCCCCACTCTCGCTTCATCTCGCTCTAGCACACGGCGATGAAGATCTCGGTATATCTTTGTGTCACCTGAATGCACAGCAAATCGAGAGCAGTGGAACTCTATAAGGATCTCCTCTCCTAGATATGTCACCTGGGGAACCACAACCGCCCCCCATAATCGGCGACTACCATTCAGACGCCCAATTGGCCACCATACCGACCGTGACTGATCCCCACGGATTCCATATCCATGCCGTCCCGCCATCGGACTCCAATCACCCCGCTTCAATAGGACGGCATAGCCACCATATCCCCTAATGCCCCCTCAGCTTGATCACGCATCGCAACCCAAACCGGTCCCACAGTCTCTGATCATCCCGCCACTCCCGTGAAGATACACTAGCAAGTACTCCTCGCGGATCTCCGACCGAGTATCGCCCACTACATTTTCCTTACCAGATGGTAATAAAAAGTGAAGTCATAGTCCAAGATATCATCCATCTACGTTCATGTTGAGTCCTCGCCAGTGAAAATATACCCGCACCTTGTGGTCCGAAAATACCCCTCAAATCGCCTTCACCATACAAGTAAAGGGCGCCAAATCGGCGTAGCATACGCCACGCACCCAGATCATGTGTAGGGTAATTCTGCTCGATTTTATAGCTATCTCGTAACTATGTTAGCAACCCTCCCGGATCGTGATCAAGACATATCCCAGCCCGTCCCTAAGAGGCATCGCAAAGACACCGGCAATTTTCACCCCGTTTTGGGACTACCACAGGAGCTGAAGTAAGCCCCATTTCAACCCGAATGGCCTTCACACCAGTCATCCCACTCAACCCCGGTTCCTCCTCGCCGCCAATCAACAGGTGTCGTGCCAGGCGTAAGAAATCCTTAACGAACCTCCTGAAAATTCTCTCCCGGCCCCAAGAATCAGGTATCTCAAGACCTGACTTCCTCGGCCCCTCCTAACTCATAACAACCTTCTACCTTCTCGTGGTGCATGACACACTCGGCCGACACGACGTGTCGCAGTGTTTCACTCCGCAAGCCAAAATTCACATTTTCCGACCCCGCATAACCTGGTGGCCCCCGAGTGCCGAAGAACAATCCTCAAATGATCCTCGTGATCGAGAGTGATCAAGATGTGTCTCTTCAACAAAGACCAGAACAACTGATCCAATAGGCCAAATAATCTATGATGATCCGCGAATGTCATTGAACATCTCGAACCGAAGGCATCATCGGGAACCCTCGAATGCTCCATATCACGCCAAATCGCCATTTGGTGGATATTAGTCTCCCTAACTCTCAACTAATGATAACCGGTGTGAAGCTCTATCTTAGAGTAGACTGGCACCCCTTTCAACTGATCAAACGAATCATCAATCCCTGCACGGATATCGACTCGACCGTAAACCCGTTCCAACCATTGATAGTCACGGTCAGCCAAAAGTCTTCCTTCAAGAAGCAAATAGTAACTCCAGCTCAAAGGGTAGCGTTTTGCCTAATAAAGCCCTTTGTCTAATAATTCTACAGCTTGACCTGAGTTCCTTGCAACTCAACCGGTGCCATCCTATGAGAAGTCATTGAAATGGGCGACATACCAGGGTGTAACTCAATAACAAAGTCTCATCCCCGCGAGGTAATCCAATGACCTGAAAGACATCCTCATACTCGCAAACTGCTCCAAGGTAAACCTAAGCCCGTCTCCCATCCCATGTGCAGGCGCCTGGTTAGCTGAACCCATCAACGTCCCTCCACTCCAGAGTCATGCATGGCTCCGGTAGCGATCATGCTTCTCCCGAACGTAGCACAATAATTATCCTCGTGAGTGCCAGAACCCACCCATGATCACAATCAATGACGACGCGCCGCCAACTCAAATTCATCCTAAGGATGACATAGATATGTCCATGACCCGGTCCACAAAGGAGTAGAATCCCCAGATCTCAACTCACAATCCCGACATAACCGACACCTTCACCTAATCCTCTTGTAGATTTCTACATACAACGACTTCTTCCAAGGTTTCTACTCGTACCAAAAATTTTCAGCACATTATGCAACTATAAGCATGAATATTATGATGCATCCAAATTTAAATTAAATATTCTAGTCAAGAAGTGCGAGCCAAAATGTACGCCGTGATATTGGGACCGATATAAGCTAGTAAGTGGTACCACCGCATGTGATGATGCCTCTTAGCCCCTTAAAGTCTCAACTGGTGCTTGTCCCCACCCGGACCTATAACTCCCGGCCTCTATGTGTAGTGGCCCTCGCATAACACCCCCGAGACTGATGCTAGTTCCTCCGTCTTGACTGCGAGGGACAAGGTCTGAGTGTCCGGCTTGCTCGACTGATAATCGAATGCGCCACTTGTAATCCTAGATCTCTTACTCTCCGCGGGCAATCCCGCTTCATATGTCTAGGTTGATGGCAATGGAAACATGTCATCGGTCCTAGCTGGCCAGGAGCTCTGATATGGCCTTGGCTTTGATAGTCGTAGCCCCTTCCCTAAAATCCTCATGGAATAGAAGTCTTCTGCTTCTTTCTCGAATTAGAAGAAGGCTGATCTCCTTCGTCCTGCCACTAGCATTCATCTCGGATGCTTCGTGGCATCTCTATCTCTCTCTATGGCTATGGGCGGTCCCGACCATAGGTCGAGGTCTTGTAGGAGAAATCCTACAATCTTGCCTCTGATGGACAACTTCCCCGTGCCATCCTCAATTTCCCGCACCATGGCCATATACATACGAGAGCAATATCCTCGAAACATGCCAACTCAAAGTGAACTTGGCCAATGTGATCTGAAGACAAATGGCTGTTTCCTTGCTTCAACTCAAGGAACTCCCAAGCTTTTGCATGTCTAGATGATGACGGGAAAAACTTACCCATGAAAAGCTCTTTGAACTCTCCCCATGTCATTATCTCAGGATCCCTCGAGACTCTAACCCAATCCCACCATCTGGGTGACACCTCCATCTAAATGTGGCCAGCATTATCTCGAAGAATGGAGGTAATTCCATAGCCCAAAATCCTCTCAACTTGCCTGAACCAATGATCCGCCACCACCAGATCCCCTCCCGCGTGAATGTCGAGGATGATGCTATAAACCATCGGAGGTTACTGCCCCCTTGCCCCCAAACTGCACTCCGCCAGCGCCTCGAGCAATGGCGAAGAATACGACCCATGACCACTCATAAAGGGACTTTAACAAAGCCAGTGGTATCGCTGACACCAGACACTTTCGGCGATCCGCCGCTTCGACCGCCACCGCCGTTAAGATAGCACTGTGATTCTCTTTTCATTTATCACATTAGTGGTGCATAATTTCAAACACTAATAAATAATCATTCCACGCATCATGCGTTTATTCCGTCAACCCTATAAGCCGCGCTTGCTAACCCTAGTGTTCTTCTTTCCTATACACTCTTCCAGCGGTTATCATCTTGCAATTTATACACACAATCACACAATAAAGCAACATGTTATATAAAACATTTAACACACAATAATGCATGATCTAACCTGCGTTCCATCGAGTCATAGGTATTCGATACCTAATCTCTCGATACCAAGATGTTCTTATTTCGGGGAATTTTGGCTTATGGATACCCAAATTTGAGTTCCTCTAGGTAATCGCTTACCTGTTTCAATACTCGCCGTGACACTCCAAATCCGGGTCCCGCGACAATCCGCCAACCCGTAGAATTCTTGTGATTTCGTGACCTGCATCACATTGATGTGTCCCGATTTTATCGAGATCCATATTTCAATAGTAATCGGGCAAAGAGTCTCCTTTTTCGAGCTCTACTCAACATACAACCCGTATAGTATAATCATAACCCATCCAGGTCTCAACAAAGCAAGATTCACCTACGTGGTCCATCTGTCCATATCCCCAATATATACATCCCTTTACCAGGACCCATTCATTCACATTTAAATCTAAAATATGAAAATAAAACGTTTAATTACAGTTCGTAAGAGTTCGATCATGACCCTCTTACCATAATTACATACCTGACTATCTTAGACAATAGTCCCAAAAGAATTTAGTTACAATTCTTTTATACAAAATACTTTTTACAAAGGAACATCAGGCCACATCGCCCTCCCCATTAGCCATGACTTCGCCTGAGGACGCCTCCCGTACACCCCATGCGTATCTAAAAGGAGGAACCTAATGGCTGAGGTGAGCAATACCCAGTAGAAAATTTTTCCTATAACGGCTACTCCCCACCTAAATGCACATGCAATGACATCCATAAAAACGTCCAATCACATTCTATATAAATAATGCAATCTTATATGGAATATTACTTGTCATGCATGAGATGATACTCCTCATGACCACAACCCGAGTCCTGACTGACTCCCTCACACATGCAATGCCAAGTATGAAAATTAGTCATTGGTGTTTAACCCAATGACTCAACCCATTGGACAACCCTCCAATGTTTATTCAATTTACCAAATCCCATGTGTTTATTTAGGTAGCGAATTTCCGGTGTCTCACCGTAGGTTTCGCACACCTTCTGACATTTTCGCGAAATTACATCACCAGGCGCATATGTCTAACCGGAATAAATTCCGGGGTCTTCACCCCTCGAGGAGGGGGTAAACTACCATCTCGATTCACTCCAAACATTACGATATTTATTATTATTATTTTATGTACCCGTGAGTCTCTACTCTTAGACGCGTTGTCCCTAATTTTTCAGCTCACTACACATTCACCAATAATGGTGAATAACAATATCATGTAATCAACACTGACTCGATGATGTGACCGGTGCATATGAAATACAATCACACCCTTCATGCTATGTCATGCCATATACATTTATAATCTTACACTATATTTCCACATAATTAATTCATCGACAATTTCCATGTTAATACATCACGCAAGCACATATTAACATGATTTTTACACAACAAAGATATTATTTATTTCTTCCAATAATATACACAACGGCCCAAATCTCGGACTAAGAGAAAACAGAAAACTTTCGTCCCTTCACGACCATGAACCATTTTTGGTTCCATTCATCAACAAATTACTTTGATACCAAAAACACACAGCAAAACCTAAAGACATCAGTCCTGGGATCCAAACCAAACCTCAACCTAGTCCAAGACTGCCCGAAATCAGTCCCAAAAATTTCCAATATTCAGCCCCCAAAATTGGATCTAAATCCCCACGCCGCCATTTTTACCCAAAGAATCATGCCATTTATCAACCTTTAGCTAGAAATTAATCAAAGTAGGAAAATTCCTCACCTTGTAGAGTCTTGACGAAACTCCAAGATTTCGTACCCACGCGAGCTCTCTTAATGCGTGGACTCACTTTCTCGTTGTCTCACGAAATTCACTATCCGATTTAGATCTTTAGAGAGAATAAAATTTTTTTCTTTCTACCTCTCTCTCTCTTCTCGCCTCACTCTCACTCCGCTTTCTATTTTCTCCTTTTATTTGACTTTCTTTTTTTCTTTTCCTTATTATTATTTTTCTTGTTTTATCTTTCCCATTATTTCCCTCCACTCGAGACTTAGCTAAATGTGAACTATCTTACACAAGTGCACCATGTCATGAGCGTGTCACCCACCGATGCCTTGAAAACGTGAAATCTAACTATATCGTAATTCGGCGAAATTTTGGATTGTTAACTGATTTCAAATGTGTTGAACTAGATGCCTCAGATTTAGGTTCAATTTAAGCCCGCTTTTGTTATCCGAGGGATCTGTGAAAATTTCACTCTTCAACCTAAATTATTGTTTTACTCATTCTTCTAAAAATCGGTCTTTTCCCCGGCTTCTATAATATATATATATATATGTATATATATAGAGAGAGTGAGAGAGAGAGAGTTCATACATGTTGCTCTTTGTTGGAACTTCCTACGATGTTCATGCAAGCATAAAAGGGTGCCTTGTAGCCTACTCTGAGATATTTGATAACAATTGAGGATATTAAAATTATAGGCCTAAGATTCAATCAAGCATTAGATTCAAAATAAGGTTTCAACTAAAGCCTAGTTTTGAAATATATTTAATGTGTTATCTATGGATGTATTTAAATTGATAAAAATGCAAAGTAAAATCATAATTATGGAACATAACACTTGAATAAACTTTATCGTAGATAAATCTCCAAAATTCCCAAATATGAGCATCTCTTAGAAAGGGTCTAGACATGGATATAAAGAAGAAACCTCTTATTGGATAAAGCACAAGAGCAAGGCATGATGTAACATAATAAGATTTCGCTTATATATTTAGATTATGATTTACTTTTATCTTTTTTTTCCTAGGATTACATTAGGAAAATAGTAAGCAAAGAAAATCCCAAACTTTTTTACTTAATTTTTGCATTTAATTTTGACAATTTTTTTTTTAAATATATGAAATTTTAATTTTAATCGCAGCTGTAATTTCCTGATGTTTCAAATTATAATCCAAACTCTAATATCGCTTGAAGTGGCTCCAACATGGCACTTAAGTTTTGTTTGCAAAAAAACAAGGAAAAATTATAAAGAAAAACTTGAAATTTCACAACTTTTACATTTTAAATATTAGAAAATATTTTTTTATCTAGTTTGACGTATCTCAAAGAATTATATAAATATGAAAAATACTAAAAATAAACGTGTGTGGAGGTTTTTATTCAAATATATGTAAAAATCTAGGAAAAATTAAAAATTATTTTAGTTTTAAAATACTTTATTTACAAGGGAAAGCCTATTATTTGCGAGCAGCAGCATAAATGCAATACGCCAAGTAAGGAGAGTAAACATGAGGAAGCAATGGCTTTAACTAGGCTAATGTAACGACTTCAATGGTGCACACACCATCGAACTGGCCAAGATATCAAACCCGATGTCGATTCTTTAACCCATATTATATTGTTAGCATCTCCTCTCAACATCCGTATGTTCATCATTTGAGGAATTGCAGTTATCTTCCAAGCATAGAAATCCTCTCAACTCCACAAAAAACATGTAGTTTTCTTCATCATATGAATCAGGCTTAGGAAGAAAATTCCTCCTAAAGTTTTATTCTTCCAAATGGAAGGCGAGGATTAGCTCATAATTTCAGAAGAATTTGACTAAGCGACAATCATCGACAAAGCCACATTATTGACAAGTAGCGACAATTAGTGATGCCAAGATAAGGGCAACATTGATCAATTACTTTCCGAGGACGAGAACCAGCTCGCTACCATTTTGACAAAAGCAAGAATTTCACACCCAATGTTATAACTATAACTCGATTCACTTTGAGTGAACATATGTACCACTTTGTATTCTTTTGTTGACATAACGTATCCAAAACCAAATCAATGATCATTGCGAGGGGATGATGAGCCCTCTACTAAGCTTACAAATTATTTGTGGCAGGGTTGTAAAGGTGTGAAATAATTCTCGCAGACAAAACATATTAGACTATAGCCATGAAGGCAACTTGTAAATGTATTCTCCATCTATATGTTTTAATAACTCTTTCCTACCTTCCTTTCCAAGTCCATGGAGGTTCAATGAATAAATGGCCACCATTGTCATCGCTTCCAGAGTCATTCATCTGTAAAGCCCGAGGATTTTTCTTGATTTCAATGGTAAAATCAAGAAAGTAGGATTTGAGATCAAGTTGCACCAATGTTTTGATACACACCTAAACTTGCACAGATCTTTCACAAGAAGTCTCAGATAGTATGTCAACTTGATATCTCTCGGGAGGTCAGATATCTTCTCTTTTGTTTCTTTGATATCGATATATCAAACTAGATTGTTTAATGGAAAGGCTTGACATGTTGTTTAACCTAGTAATGAAGAAAGTAATTGTGAATTAAGTTAAATAAAATAAAATAAAATAAAAAAGTACGTGCTTATGAAACTTGAAGTATGAGGACCATTAATTGAAGAATAAATACTAGCTAGCTAATAAAATTAGACTATTTGAATGTGTTCAAAAAGCAAACTTCTAATGTTAAAACAATACCTAAAATAACTAGATTGGATCATCAAATATTGTTTTTGAAGAATAATTAGCATACTTGATTTTATATTATATATTAAACCCAAATTCTAGTTTTATGTTTGAAGTTGTGAATTGAAATTAAAGGGAAAAAATAGTTAACAATTGGCATTTGGATGTTGATTGTTGGTCCGTGGCCATTTAAAGTTAGGACACAAAATCCGTTATGATTAATTTATGCATCCGTATATTTTCTTATTTGATGTCAGCTAAAATCATTTTTTCTTTCATTTTCTATCAAACTACTTCAACTATCTATAAATAGAACATGTGCATAACTTTATCCTTAGTCACCCTTTGTTTCGAGTCAATTAGCCTATTTCTTCTTGTCGACTACAATACTTCCTTTGTCATTAAATAATTCTCATTTGAGCTTATGACAAATTGGGGTGGATGGTGGGGTATGATATAAAAATAAAAATAAATGAAAGAAGGAAAATAGTAAAAAAAGGGAAATGTTGAGTAAGTTTGATTCTCGTAGCTCTTATTTGAGTAATCGGGTGTAAAGGGGTGTTTTAACACATAATATCCTAAAGTCAATCGGGTTTGGAAGCTATTAATTAAAAAGCTCCATTATGCTTTGGGAGAAAGCTTAAGTGAATCAAACATTACACTACTCATATAACCTTATATGTTTATATTGTGGATAAAATGAATTATGGTGGACAATGTTAAAGATCAAAAGCAATAAGTTCGGGGGAGATATATTAGTGAAAGTCAATGAAATTTAGGATGAATGATGACTAAGTGTGAATCCTCACAGAAATTTTATTCTTTATTCTGCCCTTAACCTTGGTCATACATTACAAGCTTAAAAAAGACCTAATGATCCTAAGCATTGTATTCAGTTTACTAGTGAAGAGTAATATGAAAAATGAGCCTATGGAGCTCTAAACATCCATTATACAGAGATCCATCATAAATAACCGCTTGCATATATTCATACGGGTTGCTAATGGTTAGTTAGGCAAGACTTCACATATACATACAAAGAGAGAGAATCAAAGCTAAGACAAAATCAACTACGGGGTTGAAATTCCACTACTACGACCTTAAGTTTTCTCCATACTACTGCATTATACGAGATTCGAGACTATCTAGCAATTTAAATCAAGTCAATACTCACTTTTCAATTTCATTTTATACTTCATTTTATTCACTTTCTTTCTTTTAAGTCGAGCACTAGCAAAATATTAAGTTTACGGGTGTGGTATTTGATAAGTAATTTTAAACCATTTCCTGATCATATTCTACATTTGATATTTTGTAGTTCTCAAGGTTTTTAGTGTATTGATGCATTTTATTTTGATTTTGGCAAATTAGATTAATCCTGGAGAGCAATGACTTAAAGTGAAGCAAAGTTGAGTGGGATCGGAAGCACAATCTCCCGTTTGGGCACTAAGGGCAATGGTGCTTGAATAAGAAGCACCCTGCTCGAATCCCTAGAATGGATAGCAAGGGTAGCATCCTAGTGCTTGAACAATGGGGCCCAGCACTTGAATAGTGGCACCAAGGCATTGTCACGGACCTCAAGCCTATAATTTTTTAATTTTAAGCCCATAAGAGAGGAAATCTGCAATAAAAGCTTGTGGTTTCCAAAGGCTTTTTTGGGTGGTCGACAACCGCCAGTTTATTAGAGAGAAACAAACGAGAAGAGAAGATTTCTACTATATCCCTAGTTCTTTTTCTTTTTCTCATTATGACTCTCTTTACATATATGTTTTTATTCAATTTTATGATGTTTTAGATTTTCTTTCTAGGCCTACGATGTAGCTAGATCATGAATGTTTGAATTTTATCTAGTTTTTAATTGATTTGATGTTTTAGCCATATCTATGTTGAGTATTTCTATTATTCTATTAATGCTTGTGGGTAATTAGTCATTATTCACATGATTTGTGATTCAATCCGAGATCGAGAAACAATGATTGAATTAAACCATGAATGATATACCACATGATTGTCATAGAGTAGAGATATTTATGAGATTATATGTGGTTTTAAGTGATTTTATACACAGTTCCGTAGGATTCATAATTATCGCATAGATGTTGTTAGCTTATTCTATTGGAATATGTTATTGATGCTTGAGAAAGATTAATAATGACATTTGAGAAATCCATCGCCAATATAGGAATAAATATCGATTAATTAAACTAAGATTGAAATTGATCGATTCGTGAAATCGGGTGTCTGCCATCGAAGCTTTTCATCTCTTTATAACCTAGTGTTTCCATTTAGTTTAATCAAATTTAATTAATTCTTCATTTCATTGATTCAAATAAAATTGGAGTTAGATTAATTTCGGTACTTGATAGAAACTATCTCTATGGGGTGATACTCATATTGATCACTATTCTATTCCTTGTTAAACGACGCATGCACTTGCACTTAGTTTTCACTCATGTGTATCTTACTAACTAGGAAACTTCCTCAAATGAGTAGGGTCATTTTGAAATTCTTTTATAAAATACATATTTAATTTTAAAAATACTTGTTTTTGAATTTATTCACATCCAAATTATTTTATTTTTTATACAAAAGATAAAGAATAAGTTTAAAATTTTAAAAATAAATCATTAAATATATTTATTTAGTTATGATACTTGTTTCCTGTTTCCGACTCCACTCATACCATTCAATTTTCCATCTTTTCGTCAATAAGAAGTGAACCTAAAAGAAAAAGAGATGACAAAATAAATATTGTATCTTGTTTAGTTAGAATATATATAATAAGCCTCGTAAAAACTAAAATTTTCCATCACAACAACAAAATGAAAGAACCATTATGACTTTTAAATAAAACATCACACAAAAAGCATAATCGGGTTTAATCTAGAGATTCTAAAAAACTTTAAAGATTAATAGATTGTGCTTAAATTTGATGAAAACCCTACAAGAGCACGACTTAGGCATTCAACAAATTAAAAACTCTCTAAATCAAGTATGATGCTCGGAGCATCGTCGCTTTGGTATTTAAACAAGAGAAATATTAAAATCACTCAGCAATGCTCAAGCTAATAGAAAGTGAAGGAAAGAAAGAAAATAAAGGAAAATGATTTCTAATGTTTAGTTTCATCATGCAAATGCAGATGAAAGAAGATAAAATAAATTAAAAATGCTTAAAATTTTGTTCATTTTAAAATTATTTAATCTTTATAAATAAAAGAATAACTAAATGCTTAAGAATAAAAGAATTTATAAATTTTGAATATATTTTTTATCTTCTTCCTTTTTATTTTCTTTATCTTGCATTTTCTTCCAAATTTTCTAGGAATAAAGAATGGCCTTTATATAAAAAAAAAAAAAAAAATTATCGAAATAGAGCAAGAAACAAATAAGTATCAAAACTAATTAGATAAGAATCTCTACAAAGAAATCAAGGGCTCTCTTATGTCTACTACTTCTTAATCGCCAACATCGTGACACTTTGGGCATAATTTTGAAAGATAAAAAAAACATCGTCGTGATAGATAATTTTTAGGTAATTAGATACAATAATATTTATAAAAACATTCATTATGAAAAGATCAAAATTTTAAGCAACTAGAAATTCTTGGGTGATACTTAAAAGAATTAGCTTGATATGGTTTAAATGTTTTAAGAAAATAATTTCAAAAAATTAATATTTTAAGTCCTTAAAAGTTTATAATGAAATGAATGAAGATATTCAAAATAATAATTATAAGAAAAACTTAAAAGAAAACAAAAAATTCAATAAAAGGTTATGAACTTTTAATAACTCTATTGCATTCCAAAGGAACAAAAAAAAAATCAATAATCATTAATTGGTTTTAAAGTTTCGTTTTCAAATAATTAGTAGACGTGGATCTAAAGAATTTAGTCATTTAGTTTTGAATTATTTATTATGTGCAACATAAATTTGTGAAAAAACTAATCATAACTGGTAGTTTATAGCAGTGAATATTTCTTAAAAGATTTTAACTTTAACTAGAGTTTTTTTAGCAGCCGCCCCATCCTCTCATCTCCTCTGGAAATCGTGATTTTTTTTCGTTCGTTCTTTTCATCCCGTTATAAAGGAGGGGTGGTTTTTTGGCCTTCCTTGGCTTGAAATCACCCCTCCCATTGTGGTTTACTCAGATTCGGGCTTTCTCCTTCAATAAAGTGGTTTCTTCCACTTGATCTGAGTTTTCATTTGATTTTCCTTTATTTTCTTATGTTTTTGTCGTAGACCTGTTGCGGCGTGTGGTTGTTCATTGGTTTTTGTGTGAGCGTTTCAGATGACAGTATTCGATCAGGAAAAAAAAGTCACATCAAATCCTTATTCGTCAATATGCTTCATGAATCTTAGGTGTTCTAAGCATATTAAGATTATATCTGTAAGGCCTCGAAATGCTTTCTTAGGTATTCATACATTAACTTTGATGCTATGTCATCCTCTAATGTTTTTAGCAATTTAATTTATGTATTTAGATGTAAAGGTACTAGAATCAATGAAATTTCAGTTTTCATTTGTAAAAAAATAAAAAATTAGAGTTTTTTTTTTCTTTAAAAGGCATGCTTTTTGATAATTCAAAAGGGAAGGGTAAGGGGTAAGCAATCGCATTGAATCACATATCTATGTTAAGATCAACAGAGACTCCCAAAACTGGGATCCCATTGACCACCGTCAACCTCGCGGAAACTGCGGTGCCTCTTATATTATGAGACCCATACTCGAGTAAATGACCTAATAGGCCTACCATCCGTACTCAGCCCATACTGCCAGCAAGACCATACATTTCTATAGATCCAAGAGTTAATACATCACTCTTAATGATAAAACATATTTTGAAACTAGTTCGCTCTAATATATACATAAAAACAAGAATCAAGTGCTTTCACATCCGCCCGCTTCTGATATAATCCCGGCCTCTGGGCAGCCTTCTGCCCGCCCGCACTCACCCCGCACCTCAGCAAACCACATCTGGGAGGAGCTTTAACGCCTGCAGAGATAAACCCATGGGCGGGCTTATTCCCACCTAGGTGCACATGCAAATGATCATTTCACAGCCAAACTAATAACCAACCCGCATACATGTTGTCCGTATCATGAAAAACTACATGCATGTATGAGACTTACACTCACATGCCCCGACGGACAACTCCAAACGACCACCCAATGCAAGTGCCAATGGGAAATCAATACCGAAGCCGGGCCCCGACTCTATCTCACAACCCGTAGTCTATGCGTGGATATTTATTTAATCGCTTCGCGGTCTTTCGGGGCGTCGCACTTTTCGTGGTCTCACTGCTAAGTCTTTACACCCTTCGATACTTTTTCAGGCTTTCACTTACGGATATTGCCTAACCATGTTTTCGTGCTTTCTGTACTGAGGGGGTATCTCTCCCCTACTTGCTACACCCGACACATTTCATTTTCCATTTTCGCTAACACCGGTGGAATCCAATTGACTTCGCCCATTCCCAAGCCCACACGCGATTCAACAACACCAAACGCAATGCCAATTAGTACCATGTACACACTCTCATGTAATGGTGTTACCACACCACGCAATGCAATTTTATGCCATCGCGACTCAAACCCATGACCAATGTATGAAGACTTCAAGACGGACATTCTACATCATATAATATGTGTGTGCTATGAACACTATGTCTAATGACACGAAGATTTCAGGTTTAACATACATGCAATCAGCGTTGTTATTCCACATTCAAATCGCGATATCACATAAGCATGCACTACATCTTTCATCATTCACTATCCATGTCATCAACACATCATTCAAGCGCTGTATTAACATACACCTAACCATTACTGTGCGCAATGCCATAATCATATTCCCTGGCTGAGACATAGCATGTTGGGGTCATATTAACCCAATGCATATAATTATTTCCTCTTTATCACACATATATCACATAATTTCATGTCTAACGTGTTATTCAATTTATGGCAATAACACATTAGCCACCCCCACCATACCCGGCCATGCTTGGCCTTCAGTAAATAATCTCGACTTAGTTTGGGAAAGTCCCAGCTGCAAATACCACACAAAACATCCAATGAAGATCTGATCTCCCACAGCCACATGCAGCCTCCCAAGCATTTCTGCCATAAACCGGTTCTGAAAACAAAACGGACCATTCCTCAACTATCCGTGACCTAGCCCAATGTTTGGCCTACATTTTGGATGAGCACTTTATCTTATTAAATTATAGACTCAATGATCTTTCCGTAGAGTCCAAGAACACGTGAATCGGAGTTCGGACGAAAAAGTTATAGTCGTCCAAAGTTGACACGACCAATTCACAAGGGTGTGCGGAATTTGGCACAACTCCTCGCTTATTATTCTGCCGGATTTTGCTGCCAACCCGAAACACAATGTTCTATTTCTACAGTCCCAAACCCTATGAAACCTGCCTTTGACTACTCGCATAATCACAAAAACCACACACATACAACCCGCCTTAAAACCTAACTAAACCCGCAGCCATTACACGCCTTAATTGTAAATAACCAGAGTAGGAGAAAACCTACCTCTTGTAACAGCTCAGGTAACACTGCCCCGGAGAGTGCCGCACATTATACTGTAGGGGTGTATAAGAGTACTAAGTGTCATATTGTAGTATTCGGAGAGTAAATAGAATGAGAAATTATGGAACCCGAATTTTGGTATGATCATATGGCATAAATTGGTTATTAAGCAAATGAATATGAAAAATCAAAATTTAGTTAGAGATGGGCCATAGTAGGAATTTCAAAAGTTGGTATTCCAAAATTAAAGAGATGAGGGCAATTTGCAAATTAGGGAAAATGTTAAAATATAATAATAGGAAAATAAAAGCAAAATTTGATTTGGTCTCAAAAGTTGCCCTAGCAAACCCGTAGAGGAGAAAGAGAGAGCAAGAAGAGGAAGAGAGGAGGAAGAAGGAAGAGGAGAGGTTCAAAAATCAGGTATGCCTTTGCCTTTGTGAATCAAGGTATTGGATTTCTAGGGACTTTGCAAGGAGATTAGATGTTCCTTTGATTTAGGTTTTGTGCAAAGAGCACATAAACCCGAATTGTCAAGCAGGAGTGTAAAACTCAATTGATGTAAAGAAACATGGAATCATCAAAATTATGTGGTTTCAAAAAGAATTGGTGGACCTAGGTTGAGTTCTTGGAATTCCACCTAAGATTTTGAGGTTTGAGGTTCCATAGCACCAATTTAAGTGTTGTGAAATTGTTTTTAGATGAATTCTAAGTTGGTTTTTAAGGTATTATGAATTATAGAAGTTGTATGGAGTGAATTGGCATCAAAAGTGGGGAAAATAACAAAATCTGGGCAAAATATGGAAGGTGTACTGGTACATGAACAGTAGTGTACCGGTATACCTAATTAGAGTTAAAAGTGTACGGCATTAGGGTTGTACTGGTGATACCCTCGCTTCCGCCTCTAGTTTGACTTAGTTTTCGTATTTTGGCCATAACTTGCTCATTTCTTATCCGATTTGAGTGATTCAAGTGGCTACTTAAACTAGACTTCAAGGAGAACAAAACCTAAGAAGTAAGTATCGTCCAATTCTGATCCTAAGTGGCCTAAAAATTCACTCAAAGTGGGGACATGTGCAAGAAAAATTCCTGCATCAGCTTTGGACATAGAGTAGTCCGGTTGTTTCGACGATCTCGAAGTTTCGCGTTCAATCGGGTGATTCCAGTTGAATAGAACCTTAGCACCTTAGCTTCTTTAAAAAGAGTATAAAGAGGTGACTAAGTCTAGAAGTAATGCTAAGTTATGGGATTAATTTGTCGTCGTATTTGCTCTGAGTTGTAGGTTAAAGCAAAGGTCGGATAAGTGAACGGTACTAAGTTAAGAAAGCAAAGATGGAGTGTTCTAAATCATTTTCCAAATACTAGTGTATTATTATTATTATTATTACAAATTGCTTTACACCGGTATTTCATGGTTTTGAGTTCAAACCATTTTCAAGAAGCAAGCAATGAATTAGAAAGCAAGAAAATGGTTTTGAGTTAAACCATTTTTGAAAGAAAGCATTGGTTTTAAATCGGTAAACCATAATTATGCAAGTAAATGCCTTTGAATAATTAAACCATTTTTCAAGCAAGCAAGCAAGAAGCAAGGCAAAATGGTTTTGAATAATTAAACCATTTTTCGAGCAAGCAAGCAAGCAAGCAATGGTTTTAAATTGTAAACCATTTTTTACAAAGAGTAAAGCAAGCAAGCAAAGAAAGCTCATGAAACAGCTCTCGGGTCAAGCAAGCAACTGTCGAGGTATTTCGGTAGATGACGGTGTGGTTTTAGGATTTCATACATGACAGTTTTGCCCGGCTCAAGAAACTTAGGACAGCATTATGCATTTGAAGAGACCGCAATTTATTGTGAGTATATAAGGCTATAAGCTCTAACTAAGTATGGATGGCGACACAGGTCAATTCCACCATATCTCACCGAAAGGTGACGCCGACAAAGGTCCTTCCATCGGCATCTGGCCGGTGCACTGTGTCTCGTGGTTCCTAGGTAAAGTAAAGCAAAATAGCTCCAAAGCGGGTTGATGTTTTGGCAAACATGACATGCGCTTTGAAAAATCAACTGATCGTTCCCTGGCCTGTGCTTCCGTGAGTTTTAAGCAAACGGCCGAGCCAAGCCCCGCTTAGATTTCGAACCATTGGCTGAGCCAAGCTCCCGTGGGTTTTATTTTCAAAAGCATGTGGTCAGCCTAAGCTCCGCTTTTTATGAAAAAAGTTTTGAGAAACTTTTAGCAATGGTTCGTGAAAGGTTTTAAGAAACTTTCAAACAAGATAAAGCAAGCAAGAAAGAGAAATTATGAGAAGTTTTATAAAACTTCAGCAAGAAATAAGAGTTTTACAAGCTTTTAAAGAAAAGCAAAATAAAGCAAGCAAGTACAAAAGCAAGCAAGCAAAGAAAAGTTTTGAAAACTTTTAAAGCAAGCAAAGCAAAGAAAAGCTTCTGGAAAATATTTGTAAAAGAGAGTTTTACATTTTTAAGATGTTTTCTGGAAAAGCAAAACCTTTTATAAAAGCATACACTCACTGAGCTCGTTTAGCTCATTATTTTCCATTTTAAAAACTATTTTCCAGGTACAGGTACGCAAGACGCTGGAGCACAATAGGAGTTGTCCTTACATTGTACAAGTGCTGTAGATTAAGAATATTTTGTAAGAACATACTTTGAATTTGTATATGGAACATATGTATGTACATAGTTTCAAAGATGATGAATGTGTTGGCATGTCAAGCTGCCATATTTCGATATGCGCAAAATCGGATGTATACGGATTTGAATAGACTATAGCACCGTCATGTCGGTTTTTCCTCGTCGCTAAGATTTTACCAATCTCGCCTGAAAAATAAAAGAAAGATTTGATAGAGGTTTAAGCAAGCACACGGTCGCTCTACGTGGGATTTCAGTCAGAATGCACTGGGATTTCTGCAGGCCACGCCGCTTCGCCTAAGGTGGTGTCATCCGGTCCCATATCCTGCATGTCAACAGAACACCCTTCCTTCCTTTCTTTCCCTTCCTCCCCTTTCTTCTTCTCTTTTCTTCTTCCTTTCTTTTCTTTCTTCCCCTTTCTCCTTTCCTCTTTCCTCCCTTTCTCTTCTCCTTTCCTCCTTCTCTTTCTCCCTCCTCTTCCTCCTGTCGCCTCCCACGAATCGAAATTCAGCCTCTCGCTCTACAAATGCGCGTGGAAGCCCTTATATGTGCTTCAAAGAGCTATGGCGTCACAGATGGTGTTATGGTCACACATTGATGGCTTGCCATGTGTCACCCACATGGCTTTCCATGTGTCACCCACATGGCTTTCCATGTGTCACCCACATGGCTTGCCATGTGTCATCCAAATGGTCGCGGCGTCGCCCGAACATCCGCTGGGCTCGGGAATACGCAGGAAATTCCAACTATCTCTTTAATTCAATGAAATTTGATCGGTAGCCTAGATTTCTGAGACGATCGCGCACAAAGGCAATCCGTTTCACCATCTGGAGATTCAGAAAACCTAACTTTTCTTTGGACTATTCCTGAAAACTACATGCTGTTGCTCCTTTATCCGGTAATTTAAAATTTTCATCGGTTTTACACTCTCCCCCCCTTAAAATAATTTCGTCCCTAAATTTTCTCGTGATACATACACATTCAAACACATGATACGCAATACCATTGTGAAAAGACAATGATCGGAAAACGACCTTCCCGCCGAACAAGAAGGGCGCGGATAATTGATTTCAAGACGTGTGTCCTCGCACTCCCGGCGTCGCCCGACTTCGGTGCCGCCACAACAATTACAAATAGCCTCACTAGTCTGCTACCAAAACCTCGCCTTTGAAACTATACATATAAAAATGATAAAAATTACATCCAATAGCCATTTTTTATTTATATAAAATGATGAATTGCACAATGATTTTAACGAGGTGAAAAGACAATAGTATCCTTTCCAAATTAGGATTTTGCTATTTTTTTAATAATACAAAATAAATTGATTAAATTGGCCAGAGGAGAAAAATATTTTAATTGGTTTTAAAATAGATTTTAATATCTAATTTATATTTTTAATTATTAATATATAAAATTTTCATAATACTAAGTGAGAAAACAGTAAATAATATTATAAATTAATTATATTTTCATTTTTAAGAAATTTATTTTTACCTCCATTTTGTAGTAGTCAAATTTCTATAATGTTCTTTTCTGTATTTTAACAAATAGATATAGTAAAGTCCCTAATGTAGAAATGATAATATTTACTGTATTTCACCCTGCTATAGGCCTCTATCATTTAAGCAATTTTATTACTTTTACACATGGAACAATATTTGAATCTCAAATTTTCCTAATTCAAATATCTTAATAACTTTTATTGATGAAGAAACACTTGATTGAATAAAATTAAAATTTTTAAACACTTGATAGAATAAAAATAAAAGTTGAGACATAAAAATATAAAAATAAATGTTTAGGCACTTTATTAAACAAAATAAAAGTCAGATAAACAAAATTAAAATAAAAGTTTAGTAATTTAATTGAACAAAAATAAAGTTTAGACACCAAAATATAAAATGGAAAAGTTTGACACCATTTAAGTAACTAACCCTTTTTTTTTAAATGTTGATGTTAGAACAACACAACTTATAAAATTTTATTAGATGATAAAGCAATATGGGCTGTACCTTATCAAATTAAGTACATTAACGTTTTGCTAAATCAATAACTTTTTTTCTAGGAAGTAATATAATTTTCATTAATAAGGACTATTACATGTGTTTTAAAGGCATTTATTTACAAAGTTTTAAATAAATTTAAAAGGTAATTTATTTAAATTTTAAAGCTTAAGGCTTTGAATTTTATATATATAAAGAAAAATTGGAATCAAGCAACTTAGTGAGTGCGTTTATCTCCTACTATAGGCCTGCAGAATAAGACCCTAAGAAATTCCAATTTCCTCGGAAAAGCGGCAAATCGTACTCTCGTTAATACAATTGTAATTTCGGCAAAAATCTGAAATTTATTCTGAAGATCTCGGCAGATGAATGATCTGACCATTAATCGCAAACTAGCTAGTAACTGTACTTAAAATCTCAGATGTTTCGAGTCGACACGTTTTCGAGGCATCTACAGGGCTCGGAGTGCCGCAGAGCAATTTCATGCGACGAAGTCACATATAATGTCGTAATTGCAGCGCCATATAAAGGAGAGAAATAATGAAAATGGACGCCAGATAAATAAAATGTCAACCGGAAAAGAAGGATATACTGGTATTAAAGGAAAAGATTAAATGATAATAAGACAAAACACTAATAGTGTTTGTCTTCCTCAAAACGCCAAAAAGGTAAAACGGAATTGGAGCAAAGGGAGATGGTGGTTTAGAATTGTTTATTGAGGAGTCTTCCTTCCTTTCAGAAATACACGATCCATCTGGCTTTTGCAGCTTCTGACAAGAAGGGAAGCCGTTTACGTTAGAGGCTTCGTGGCATTGGATTTAGAGTTTAATCAGAGGTAGGAGTTTCTCCTCACTTCTGGTTTCACTTGATTTAAGTGTTTTTTATTGTTTCGGGCTTTTTGCCAGGCCTTTAACAGAATATTGATCAGTCCCAAAACTCGGGACCGAATTATCGAAATTATCGAGACATTTTCGCCACTGGTAATCGCCCACAACCGAATTGAGTTGTTTATTGTGCACCATGTATTAACTTCGTATTGGTATGTATGAGTCGGAAATGGCCGTGAGATTCTGGGTTCAAATCGAACCGATACTCAGGTCTAAGTTTAACAATTAACTCGAGGGTTTTATCGCTCCTAGGAATAGTGACACTAAAATATATTTTGCAAAAATATGTACTTGGCCGAAAGATTCAGCGGAACTTGGTTCTCGGTTTGAGTTAATTGGCCCAAGTGAGCTAATTTTGGTGTAATGAATTGTGAATTACATGATCGTGATTTAAATTAAGTAATATATGCATGGTGATATATTTTCTCGTGTTTACATGAAGTTATCGAATTTATCACACCATTTCATATGCACTGGGTAGCCTAGAATTAGTGAGTGCATGACATGGAAAACAAAAGAAAATGAAAATCGCTGGTGCTGGAATTTTCACATGATGAATTTCCGAAGAATTGGTCGAGACGGCCCAACGTATCATTTCTCGATGAGGACTATAAGAACCCGGTGAAAATTCTATTTTCAAAAGGCAAAATCAGATCCAACCCAAATTCTTCAGATCCATCAAACGATCACCATAAACTGCCCAAACTAGCTATCAATGACTCGTTTAATTACGAGACGCTTAGAATTTCACGTTTTCGAGGCAAAGGTTCATGATCCACATTACTCTACGCCGACCTCGAAATCTTGCCCACGCCAGGCGGATGCCATGGCAAGAATACATTGCCACGCATGTGGGACCAAAGACCAACAATCTGCATGTTCTCATGAGACACATGGCACTGTAATGAAATACATGGTCATACTGAGCCAGGTGTAAAAGTGGGCTGAGGAAAAAGTCAAAGAATGAGGGGCAAACTTGTAATTTTGAGGAGAAGACATCATCTTCTCCACTTAAACTAAGGCCAAAACGTAAAAGGGGATGTGCAAGTGAGGTGGAGGAACCAAAATGTGGAGGTTTTGGGCTAGTGAGAAGGTCCTCCTTCTCTCTAAGATCTAAGTGAATCTGATCAAGTGAGCTCGACTTTGAGCAAGAAGAAATGCCTGATGATAGCAGAATCTCGGATTTGCTAGTTTTGACAAATTCCAAGAGGTAGGGTTTCTCCTACTGTGTTTTATTCGCATTTTATGTTTTTCAATGTTTCTAAGTGGTTTTATGTTTGAGGTTGAAGATCGGCCCCAAAACTGGGACCTAATTGTTAGAAATTATTGAAACCCATTTCAGTAACTGCAATGGAGAGCGCTGCATGCATCATAATCTTGAGCGATACAATTTATTGAATAAATCAGGCAGTGTTGATTGTATAAGGTCGAATGGCCGTATTGATCGGTCCAAACTGGATCGAATTTGTGGGAACGTTTTTAAATTTCGATGTCAACTCATAACGCCAGGGTCAGTTAGTTAATTATAATAAATTTATTTGGTGAGTAAGATCTGAATGGATTGGAAATCGGTTCACCAAGAGGAACTGATAGGTGAAGTGTGGGTCGCCTCAAAATATCCACTTATCGCTGGACCGCACACCTGCCAGTGAAATGGATAAGAATTGTCCATTTGTCAGTAGCTTGAATTGTGATGAAATGAATGGTTTTGGTATGTGTGGAACTAGATAGGTTGGAAGACATTATTTTAATGTGTTAGGTATAACACATAATACATGGGAATTAATTAGTTATGCTTCATCGAGATGATTATGATTTGCCCAAGTGTTAATTTCAGTGATGTTTGATATCATTGAATTACATGTATGTAATTGTAGTTGATTGAAAATATGCATATTGACATATTGTGTAAATGATTTTGAAATGGCATATCGCATTTTCATATATGCACTGGTAACCTAGAATTGTGTGGAGTAAAGACAAGTGTATTTTTGTAAAAACTGATAGGTTTATAAAGGAATTTCACATGTGATGATATTCCGTGAATTCAAGCAGATAATAACAAATCATTTCTCGGATGAGGACCATACTGTTTTAAGTCACTAAACTAATTCACCTTGAGGGTAGTCCCCATATTTTAATTTAATATTTCGGTAGTATGGCCTTTCAAGAACAAAGTTTTGTTTTGAAATGATTATTTTCATATTGTGGTCAGTAAAGTGAGTGAGAGTCGGTGGAGGACTGACATGGGGTGATCATGCAGACATTCAAGCAGGATCATGTGATTACTTGAGTGTTTACTTGAGCATTGGTGTAATCGCACTTAGTGCAGAGCAGCCCACTTTTGCATATTTCCTACCGTAGCTTAGTCACCCCGCCGTGGGACCCCTTTATTTCGCATATTGCAGCCGAGAAGATAACGATTTTGGCAGTTTTCAGCTTCTTGATTTTAATGGTTTTGACATAACTCCGTGATTACTGTAGATGCTAATATTACGTTTTAGAGTGAAGGTAATCACTACGAATTATCAGAGAATGGAGAATGGGGCCAAGATATCCTGCTTCATGAGTATTAGCTTATGGCCCAAGTGGCCGTATGATGTATTGCATATACTGAATCGCTTGGGATAGGTAAACGAGGTTATTTTATAAGTATTGCGAGATTTCAAAGAGCTCCTTACAAAGGAGATCATCGATTAAAGTGGCGCTTCGCACCCGACCACCATCAGATTCGCGTCGACGGTAGTCATCGCACTTCTAAGCCTACGCCATGCACTACGATCAAGCTTTAATCGCTCTTATTTAATCTATCTAGCACATAAAATTTCAGAAAATTTCTGATACTGAGTTGGCACGTTTACTGGCATCGATTTCGGTTCGTGAATCGATTTCGATGCGACTTAAAGTCAAGATATGCAACACGACTCACGCGCAAGTGGTGTGAGTAGAGAAATGTTCGAAAATGGATGTGCGAGATAGTGCCTAATGTCAAAATCGGAGAAGAAAGAAGGGAATAATTATCAATGGACTTAAGTCACTAAAGGACAAGATGCTGAATAGTTTTTCATCTCCTCAAATTCAAAGAGGAAAAAGGAAAACGAGAGAGGAAGAAAAAGGAGATGCGGTAAGTTTTGATCTCATTTTCATGCAGAGAGATTCTTCCTTCTCTCTAGGAATACGCGATCCGACCGCCGGCGCCTTCTGACAAGAAGGAAAAACTGCTTCACGCGGAGCGCCACGCTGGCAATACCCGGGATTTCCGGTGAGTTTTCGACAAACTCAAGAGGTTTCTCCCTACTTCCTGGGTTTTATTCTTTGTTTAAGAACTATGTCGATGCTTGAGTTGTTTGAGGCCGTGAGGGGCCGCTTTGATCGTCCCAAAAACTCGGACCGACCGCTTCGATTTATGGAATCTAGATTTTACATAAATCATGGCTGCTCACGAATCAAGCTTGGGTGGCTAATGGGTGCATTTTATACCATGGATTGTGTTGTGATGTGTATGAGCGGGATCAAACGAAATATGGTTCACCAAGTGAACTGACAAATTGGGTTTTTATAGGAATGCATTCCGAGGGTTTTGATCGTTCCCCGAAATGTTGTTCTAAAAAATATATTTTCGTGAAAATATGTGTTTGGTCGAAAGGATTTAAATTAAATTGCCTCGTGTTTGATTATTGAACCCACGTTGAGCTTCAATTTTTACGTGATGTGAATGAGAAATTCGCATGACATGATTGTGTGATTTAATTTTATGTGAATATATTCATGTTTATATATTTACATGAATTGAACAGATTGAACTGCATATATATATTCCATATGCAATCGAACAATTCTAGGACTATGTGGAGTGAGTGCATGAGATGAGTTTAGAGAGGCCAGTTCCAAGGGTTGTCTTAAAACTAAAAATATCAATTCGCCTGAGACTACTAATTGATATATCTGAGGGTAGCCCTAAATAATATCAATCGCGCTGGAGACGGCCCACCGACATCTACACATTCCAGGGCTGTCCACTAACAAACAAATGAATATGGCACTCCCATACGAGGCTTAGCGGGAGTGTGAGGGAATCGGGTGAGGACTCTGATCCTGATTTGGTCATAGACATTCAAGTAGGATCATGCATTTGCTTTAACAGATGTTTATTTCGGAGACAGACGTGACTCAGTGAGAGTGTTTCACTTCTATGATTCCACCATCGAGCGATAGCTCACCCCGCCGTGGAACTATTATTTCAGGCATGTGGAGCGCGACGGGGAGACTACCGTCATAAATAAGTCGCTTAGAAGAAAGCCTAGTTTGCTTTGGTTTTGTGATGTACTATATGTATTAGAATTTTAGATTTTAATATATGTCAGAAGAATAAAACTTTAACTCAGAACTATTGGATATAGTTGCTGTATTATGATGAGTATTGTTTATTGGGGCCCAAGTACGCTTTAATTACGCCGCACTATATCGACTCCGACGATTCCATGCAGTGATGATTGCAGAGCCCCTACGTTGAGACTCACTGATTGCCCATACGCCTGCACCCGACATCCACTTGCATTCCGCTGCCGATTCGACAGTCAATGTACCCCTGGGCTCGGGGCGCCACAAATTATATCGCAGCCTGTGCATACCTGGCCACCCAGGGCTCGAGGGATTCGGGCTCAGGGCCATAGTCTCGAGGTGTAAGAACATCACCACTGTGCTCGTAACCGATGCCCAGCGCTTCAGCATGAGATTACCTAGGGAAATCACGGACAAAACTAGGACACCGCTTCACATGTGTTTGTTATGCTCGCGGTGACTTGATAATTTGTCGGTGCATATATGTCGGTTAATAGCATGGAAGAAGTGTGGAAAGTTTCGAATTTTTTACAAAGGTACAAAATCGGGAATAAGAGAATAAATGAAAAATAAATTTCTTTTTAATTTATTTGGTCATGAGTAACAAAAATTAATAATAATAATAATTTTCTAAGGTTTTACAGGTAAAATCACAGTACCGTTGAATAAAATAATTTTTATAAATATATTCAAGTCAGGTGGATGGTAGCGTTGAAGCTACGATTCGTGGCAGCGCAAAAGCTAATGAGTATTCTTGAAAAAATAAAATTTGTACAAGGCGCAAACTGGATCGAGGAGTTGTCGCGACATCCTTTGGTGTTGCGAATCGGCCGAGGGTGTGGATCGAAGCTCGTCGGGCGTGAGGCCTTACCGTGAGCGGTGTCGCGACCGTCCGCTGTTAGAGTGGAAACGGCCGTCGCCATTACGGATTTGATAAGCCGCGCATACGTGCAGCGTGGGAGGTCACGGCATGGATTTCGCGGTCGCCACTCAGAAATCCCAATCGCGCGCAAACGAGGTCGCGATATTTAAATTCGATGTCGGCAGTTCGTTTTCCGTGAAGCAGTCCCACCGGCCCCGATGTCGCGGACCGGCTCGGTCGGGCAGGAGAAGCGGTGTCGCGACACCGACGGATGTCGCCACATGGAGTGGAAGCCCGTGGTGTCGCTGACATCGCATTTAATGTCGCCATGATTCTCGGCCGCCTCGTGTCACGACATCGGCGAGGTCGCGACCCTGGGTAGCTGCCCGGGCGGTCGCGACAAGTACATCGCCTCAAAGATAGCGCCGCACCGCGCCGGGCGACGGCGCCGATACATTGTCGTATGCGCAAATACGCTTCACCACATAGCACCGCTGCGCGCAGCAGCGACGACTGGTTCCGGTGCACACAAGGCACTCCAACCCAGCCGATCCAGACCGCTTCGCAATGTTCATGGACAACGCTCATGAACAATCGCTCACGTGGATAAAAAAAAGTACAAAATTTTTAAAAATTTTCTTGTGTATGATTTAAAATATGAAATATTTATATTGAAATTACTATAAATGCAATTATGTGGTGTGTGAAAAATTTTCCGCAAAGACAATAAAGGTCTCTAATGCTCAGCTCTTGCAGATATTGTGACTGAAATTTAATTCACCATTGACTTGTAGATGGGCTGGGGCAGAGACGCCCACAAAAATGGGGTCAGCACTCACCAACATTCGACCAGCCGCCGTATTTTGACGCATGCCTCGCCGAGGCCGTGTGTGTCGCGCTGGCCGCATCGCATGCCACCGCAGCAGGCAGTCAAGAAGGGTCCTAGTAACCTCCCAAAGGCCTATAAACTCCCCTCCGTAACACACACACACACATCCTCAATGTGTGTGTGAGAAGTTAATCCAACAAATTATGGAGGAGGATGGAAGAAAAGATCATTCACATATATATGCAAACAGAATGTGCAATGTATCGAGGCGGAGATCACTCCGATACGACAGATCGTGCACATGATCTGTACGGCAGAGGGCGAGGCCCGTATGCGGAGATGGGTTAGACTTCTGTAGACTTAGAGGTTATGACATGGGTAGAGTTTCGTGAGTCGCTCATGGCAAGTATTTTCCAGAGATCGCGAGGGCATACCGAAGGCTCAAGAGTTCCCAGCTGGAAGTAGTGTGGGCGAGATCAGGATGACTTACGGCAGATCACAGTCACTGACTCACGATGATTACGTGGCCACCGATCTAGCTAAGGTGAGGAGATTCAAGAATGGACCGAAGTTGTCCATTCGGCTGTGATTGTGGTGTGACTCGCCCACAAGGATATGGATTCCATGGCTGGATAGTCTCGACCATAGAGAGAGATGTGAGATGCTCAGCACCCCGGATGCGAGTAGCCAGTGGGCGAGGAAGGATGGGCCATTCTCTCCTCCAGCTCAGTGGGAAGAGGCGTAGGGCCCTAGTTCGAGAGGATCTCGCAGTCACGCCATCCCGGCTAGGGACATATGAGAGCTGCCCGCCAAAGTGTGACGCATGAGAGTCAAGCCACAAAGCAGATAGATGAGAGCTGCCAATCGGGCGAGACGTATGGTGTGCGCCCATTGCTAGCGCACCGGACGATGAGATCCGACTGCCCCAGAGACAAGTGGATCCCAGTTTTGGGACATCACAAATCCCACCAGCCAGCAGGACAGAGAGGATATAGCACGTCTCCTCCCACAAGATGGTGGTATAGGCCGTAGGGGCGCCTCGCTTCGGAGCTAAGACGGCACCTTATTATTTCATGTGCAAGTCTGAGAGGCGTAGTATGGGTAGAGGCAGAGGATCGCTTCTCCACAAAAGGTGATATCAGTGGGTCCAGTGGTTATCAACATCGGTCACACCGTAGGTCGAGTTTGTAAGACCGAAATTCACTGAATAAGGGCAAAATCGCACTTTGATTACAAAGTGGTTCCGCTAAAATCCGTAATTTATTTCTTCTGATGACGGGACAGAATAAACGGATTGCAATCATAAATCGCTCGCAGTAACTGAAGTTAGCACGTGAAATTTTGTAATTTTCCTAAGATACTGAGTCGGCATCGCCGAGGCATCCTGCCGCACAAATGATTCCGACGACGAAAGTCATATATAACACGATCATGTGCCATAAGTGGTATGAGTAGAGAAATGATGGTAAAATGGATCTAATCGAGGTAGTGCCGAATATCAACCGTAAAAGAGGGACGACGGTCATTTAGAGATTCATTAAGTCACAAGAGGACTAAATAGGGAATAGTCTTCTTCTCCTCATTAAGTCAAATGAGAAAACGCGGAGAGGCATTTCATTTTTAGGAGATGCAGTTGGCGTTTATTTGGTAGAGCTTAGAGAGAGAGGGTGCTTTCGGCGATCCCGCACCTGACTGGGCCGATTTTCGAATTTCTGAGCAAGAAGGGAAAACGCCGACGCGGAGCGTGCCACGCTGCGGACCCCGGATTTGTGAGTTTTGACAACCCAAGAGGTAAGATTTTCCTACTTGGGTTTTACTCCCATTTAAGTGTTTTACTAATGCTCGGCCGAACGGTACGGCGTCGCCGACGGCCCCAAAACATGGGACCGTATTATTGGAAATTTTAGAAACTTTGAGAGGCCGTTTCGCATGCCCCACGTAGGGGCTAGTTTGGGTTGATATTGTGTTGATTTTATGTATAAATTTGTAAGCCGCAGACGATAGGTCGGAAATGGTCGAAACTCGGGTTCACTAAGTGAACCGACAGCTGTTCAGAATAGTAAACTGAGGGTTTCACTATTCCTAATAAGAGTTCTAAAAATATATATTTTTGTGAAAATACGTGTTGGTCGAAAGGATTTAAATTAAATTACTGTGTATGATCATTAAATTTCAAGTGAGCTAATTTTGATGTGTGAATTAATTAATTTACATGATATGATCAGGTGAATTATTGCTTTCAGAATATATGCATGTTTATATATTTACATGTGAATTAGACTATAGTGGGATACACACATGTATCTCCATAAGTGCACTGGAAACATCCTAGACTTAGGAGTTAGTGCATGAGATGAGTCTAGAGGAAAAATGGTTCTGAGGGTAGTCAAAATTATTAAGGATCGGAGGGTACTCCAACTTAAAAAATATCAATCGTCTGAGCGCCCAATTGATATTCATCTGAGGGTAGTCCATTAAACAATTTATATATCAATCATTTCTGAGCGGTCTCCAATTGATATATATACACGGAGGGTTGTCCACTATTAAAACTAATATTCTCATACGAGGCTTAAAGTAGTGTGAGAGAGCCTGGAGGACTCGATCCGAAAGGTCATGTAGACATTCAAGTAGGATCATGCATTTGCTTGAATGTGTGTTTAATTCTAGAACATTGCACCGCACTTAGGTGCTTAGGAAACTTGGGTATGCATTCTCCTAATCGAGCTTTAGCTCACCCCACGCGGATCCTTTGGCTGTGCACAGGAGCGTGAGAGGAGACGGCTCGTCCTAGAGGTCGAAGCGCTAGAAGAAAGCCGGAATGTGGCTTTGTTGATGTTTACATGTATTAGAACTCCTTAAGTTTAATATATGTATTGTATAAGAGTAGTTTATTAACTCTCAAAACCATCGATATAGCTTGATATGCATATTGAGCACTGCTTATGGGCCCAAGTGTCCATATTGGATATATATTGCATATATTGACCCGTTTGGGGATGTGTTTATGCAGGGTATCAGATTCGGTAGAGCTCCCCGCATGAAAGGAGACTCTGCCCGATGCTGAAGTGGCGTTTCGCAACCCGACGCCACTTGTATTCCGTTATGGTCATTCAACGACTTCTAGTTTTTGGGGCCACAGACGCAGCTTAGGTATACGAATACCTAGGGAGCTCGGGTTTGGGTATCCATCACCACTAAGTGGTTGATGTGGAGTGTAGGTATATGGAAACCTATGGATAGAAAATTTGGGCTTAGGCCATGGTTGAGGAAGAGCATCATCACTAGGTGTGGTTTGATGTTGAGTTTAGGTAATGATTACCCCAAAGAAATCACGGACAAAACTAGGACACTACGTGCACGTGTGTTGATGTGTTTTGTGTGATTTTGTGAATTAATTGATGAATTGTGTGAACGGTATGCTTACCATGTTGTGTGATGAGATTGATTATGTTGTGTGAAAAATATATGCATAACATGAATGATGGTGTGTATGCCATGTAGTATATAAGATGAGTATGTGTGTGTGCTTAAGTGATTAGCACATGGAGATGTGTAGAAAATATTTAGAAAATATTTTGAGTGGTACAGTGTACAAAACTGGAAAGGAAAATGAGAAGAAATTTTAAAGCCAAAAAAAAAATAAATTTTTACTAAATTTATTTGATGAGAATTGAAGAAAATAATTTTCTAAGATTTTACGAGTGGTAAAATTGAAGAAAATTGAAGAAAATAAATTTTTATAAATTTATTTGAGTGGAGAAAATTTTTCAGTGGGAAACTGGAAGAAGAAAATAAATTTTATAAATTTATTTTGGTATGAGGTGAGAAAAATAATTTTCTAAGGTTTTATGGGGGTGTAAAATTTAAGAAATTGTGGTTAAATAAATTTTTATAAATTTATTCAGTATTAAAAAGAATGAAAAAAATGATTTTTGTGATTTTTAATGATTTTTCCAATTTCTGGAAAAAAAAAAATATTTATAATGAAAAACGAAAAAAAAAAAATTTTAGTGCAGAAAATTTAAAGTGGGCTACTGCACAATTTGTATCGGGAGATGAAGCAAACTGTGATGGTACGCTGTTGGTCTTGATTGTACAGGTGCCATAGTGGGCTAGGCCTTGTATTGTGAGAGGAAATTGTGTTGCAATATAGGTCGGCCGGGGTCGGATTGCGTCGCAATACGCCCACTCGTGATTGCGGATCGAGATGTGGTCGAATCGACAGCAATGCAACATCAGGCCCACGATACACCTGCTTGGCGCTAGACAGGCGCCGGGCGCGCGGTCGGGTTGCCAGGCGAGCACGGAGTGCGTGGGGCGCTGCTGGCGTGCGTGGGGCCCAGTGGCAACCGGGCGCAAAGAAAGGCCGGGCGAAGCAAGGCAGCCAGGCGCGGAAAGGCGGGGGCGTGGCTGGTCAAGCAGCGCGCCTGGGCGCGGCGCGCGGCCGACTCTGTCAGGCACTCGGTGCACTCCTGGCCATTTTCGATCCGCTGACTCCCAGATTTTCCCGAGTCACCAAATGAACACCGCTTCATCAGAAAATAAATTTTTCAAAAAATATATATATATTTTTTAAATTTAAATTTAAATTTAATTAAAATCAAATAAATTTTTGATAAAATTTTTCGAATAAAAATTTTCAAAAATAAAATTTTTGAAAATAAAATTCGCCGAAATATTTAAACGCGAAATTGATTACGTATACACCGAGTTATAGTATGATTGTCTCGGTCGTGTTCATGCCTCGTAGACACTGTGACGATTTAACTACCATTTAAAATCGTGGCTGCGCGGTATTGCGTAGGAAGTTATATGCATGGTGTGATGCGTATAGGAAAAATGGTGAATACTAAGGTTATGGAATTACGACCTTAAGGATTTGGATACTGAAAGGAACAAGAGGGCATAGAACCCTCTTGAAATAGATAAATTGAGTGGTTGGAATTTAGCACCACTTAGGAAATGAACGGGTTGGTTTATGGTTGTTAAGTCTATTGACATTTGCATTGCTAGTTAGATTGAAATGAAAGTTAAATGATTCTTGTTGCCATGGTAATTGTGTAAATGGCTAGTAGAGGACGAGGACATGAGGACGCTCCACAGGGTCAGCACCACCGACACCACAGCCACCCATTTGATCGGGCCTTGTAGAGGCCGAGGCAGAGGCCGGCTTATCGCACAGGCTCGCATAGCGGTGTAGTCGAAGACAGTAACCTTCAGAGGTTTAGGCGCATCATCCCCGACATTCACTGTGAGGAGACCGATGGTGATGCATCATTGGTTTATGCAGATCGAGAAGGTGTTAGAGGCCATGGAGGTTAACCTCTGACACGACCAGGATTAGACTAGCTGCGTTCTTGCTAGAGAATGAGGCCCAAATATGAGGGAAATGGGCAAGGACCTCTAGAGACCTTAGAGGAGCCGTTATACGTGAGTTCTCCCCTAGGGATTAGGGCGAGAATAAGAATGATAAGTCGAGGTCATGAAGTTAGAGATCTCGGGACTCTACTCATCAGGACCTATATCATGGACATGTCAAAGTTTGATGTCATCCTAGGGATGGATTGGCTGATAGCTTACAGGATCGTTATCGATTGTGAGCGTAGGAGGGTTACCGCCTATATGCAGGACGGTACTCGTATGGTATTTCAGAGGGACAAGAATGAGGTTTCGCTTCAGACAAGATACGAGTCCAAGTGTCGTGATACAGAGGGCTGGCTAGCGAGCCTACCTAGGAGGGACTCAGGTGAGACCGCACTTAGATCTACCTCGAGTAGTCATTAGCTTCAGATGTTTTTCTGGGAGGAGCTACCTGGACTACCTCCACATGTGCAGGACTTTTATCCAAAGGTCACCTGTATTTCACCATCTCTATGACTCCACATAGAGGCACCCTGCTGAGTCAGCAGGAACTCGTGAGTCCGGGGCCATGTGGAGCTAGTGGACAAGGGCTACGCACAAGAATCAGTACTCATTATCGAGGATTAATGATTTATTTGATCAGTTTGAGAGGAGTGCGAAGTCTACCTAAGATGTATCTTTCGTGACCGTAACCATTAACCGAGAGGATTGTGGAGACAGATATCCCTAAGATAAATAAGAACGCATTAAGGGCACTTGGAGTTTATCAGATGCCTCTTGATCGACGAATGCGTTAACAAGATTCATGGGTCTCATGCATAGGGTGTTCCAACCTTATCTAGATCACTTGTCGTAGTTCGTGGATGATACTTAATCTACTCCCACGAGTGGGAGCATGATTATCACTTGAGAATTGTTTTGATACCGCTAAGAGATCATCACTGTGACTAAGTTCGTATGCGAGTTTAGCCATCGAGGGGAGATTTTTGGGATACATGGTATCATCACTACGAGTGTTAGTCGACCTAGAGAAGGCTGAGGCAAAGTTGATGCCAGAGACCGAATGCCAATCTTCGAGATACGAGTTTCAAAGGATTACTGGTATTACAAGAGATGCGAGAATGGGCTGAAGTTGTCCATTCGGGGCAGGATTGTAGGGTTTCGCCTACGGGATATGGACTCCATGGTTGGGACAGCCCTGACCATAGAGAGAGAAATCGAGGATACTTGGAACACTGATACAAAAGTTGGTAACAAGAGGGATGTGATCAGCTTCAGCTCGGGAAGAGGGCATGACTCTCGGCTTCACACCTGGTTTTTAGGATCAATGGATTGAACATGAGTGATGGATTTCAAAGACGTGGATCCTTAGCGACCTCGGACAATATACCCCGCTTAGCCGTAGAACATGAGAGTATATAGCCTATTCTCCAATAATCTCTAGTAAGGGTTAGAGGAACTAGTTTCAGTTTCAAGGTGCTATACAAGCACTTCCAATAGCACGTATCGGGCCGGCGCCGCAGTGTGGGCCAAAGTCAGGATGATCGTGAAAGGCGCAATAAAGCGCAGCACCTTAGGTGGCAGATCTATCGTGGTCGATCGGTCGCTTGACACGGTGAGCCGAAGAACCATCGAGTTGTCAAGAATCGAGACCCACGTTGTCGTGACTCGACAGGCATTGGATTCGGCTTAGAGGTTAAGGCCTTTAGAGTAGCCAAGTATAGATGTTCTTCCCAAAGGTAAGAGGCCCGGGAGATATCCCAAATAGGCGTGAGAATGCATGGCCAGTGTAAGCCAAGAGCAGGTCGCTTCAAGATGAAAACATTAATTTTATTACGGTTATCACGCAGACTTAGAGTCGAGGATGTGGAGTCGAGAGTGACTCAGATTTGATACTCCCTTGAAATTGCATTGGGTGTTGTCGAAATGGGCAAGGGCTCCCAGAAATGGATGTCATGCATGGTATGCTGATCGAAAGGATACCCATTGATTGTCACATCATGGACTGAGAGGTTAGCAAGATCGTTTCTAGTATGTCGTGTGTCCACGAGGTGTTGCATCGCCTCCATGCTCCCGATATATATACTCCGTGATCCAAATTTCATGGTGGATTGGGGGACAGATTGAGGTTGACACTGATGGGACCTTCGAGAGGGACTAGTTGTACATTGTTGATGGGCCGCGGATCGTGTCTTACGACGCAAGACCGTGAGACTAGCGAGTGCTATGGCGACTGCGGGAGTGGAGGAGTCAACGCGGGAGCGCGAGGACACGAGTGCGCCACCTATCCCTTCTTGTTTAGTGGGACGAAGGTACGCTGTTTAATGCTGATTTAAATGGCTTAGTTATATTACAAAGAGTGCCAGATATGCATGTGAGTGAGAGAGATTGTCCTGAATTTCGGGACAAAATTCCTTTTAAGGAGGGGAGAATGTAAGACCCGATAAATTCCAATTTCTATAATAAGGGCAAAATCGTAATTTTGATTACAAAGTGGTAATTCCGGTTAAAAATCCGTAATTAATCCTCTAGGATCTTGACGATGAAACGGACAGACCAATGGAACGCCTCACGTAAATCTAGTTAGCACATAAAATTTCGTAATTTTCCGAGACAAGCTTGAAGTCGAAGAAGCTGAGGCATCGCGCTTTCTGCGTGAAAATGATTTCAGCCGCGACGAAAGTCACATATAACACGTACTCATGTGCCATATGGTATGAGAGAAACATGAAAATGAATCGACCGAGGTGAAGGCCAATATCAAATCTGTAAAAGAGGGACGTAATGGTCATTTAGAGATTTGATTAAGTCACAAGAGGACGAAATAGGGAATAGTCTTCTTCTCCCTCATTAAGTCAAATGAGAAAAACGTGAGAGGCATTTTCATTTTGAGAGATGCAGTGGCGCCATTTCTTTGAGAGCTTTTAGAGGAGAGCAGAGCCAGCTTCTAAGATCCCTAGCACCTGACCGTTGGATTTCGACGGAGCAAGAAGGAAACGTTCTACGCGGAGCAAAGCCACGCGTGACCCCGGATTTGTGAGTTTTGAAACTCCAAGAGGTCGGAGCTCCTACTGCGCTTACTCCCATTTAAGTGTTTTAATTAATGCTTTTGCTGAACGAGGCCGTGAGGGGTCATGGATCGGTCCCAAACATGGGACCGAATTATTGGAAATTTTTAGAAACTTTGAGAGGTCGCTTTCG
Source organism: Tetrastigma voinierianum (assembly GCA_016808115.1). NCBI lineage: Eukaryota > Viridiplantae > Streptophyta > Magnoliopsida > Vitales > Vitaceae > Tetrastigma > Tetrastigma voinierianum. The sequence continues at coordinate 1,430,534 of JAEQBH010000564.1, forward strand.
GGTGACAAATCCCACGTAGGGGCTGTTCAGTTGATATTAAAGCGATTTTATGTATAAATTTGTGCTTTGCAATGATAAGCAAGAAATGGTCGAACCGCGTTCACTAAGGAACCGATGTTTTGTGATTTTCCCGGGAATAGTAACGAGGGTTTCACTATTCCCTAATAGTGTTCTAAAATATATATTTTTGTGAAAATATCGTGTTGGTCGAAAGGATTTAAATTAAATTACTGTATGATCATTAAATTTCATAGAGCTTAATTTTGATGTGTGAATTAATTAATCTTATATGACATGATTGTGTGAATTGGTCGTTTTGTAAATATATGTATGTTTATATTTACATGTGAATTAGAACGAGGGATTGGCACACATGCATTCCATATGCACTGAACATCCTAGGACTTTAGGAGTTAAAAAGATGAGTCTAGAGGAAAATGGTTCTGAGGGTAGCTTCAAAAATTATTAAGTGATCTGAGAGGGTACCAAACTTAAAAATATCAATCGTTGAGCGCCCAATCGATATTCACTCTGAGGGTAGTCCATTGTAAACAATTTATATATCAATCATTCTGAAAGTGGCCCAATTGATATATATACATCGGAGTGGTTGTCTGTTCTATTAAAACTAATATTCTCATAATGAGGCTTAGCAGTGTGAGAGAGCCTATGAGGACTCGATCCGGAAGCTACGCGTATCTCAAGCAGGATCATGCATTTGCTTCTCGAATGCGTGTTTATCGTAACATCAGATCGCACTTAAAGCATGAAAATTTCCACTTAGTATGACATTCTCCCAATCGGGTTTTTAGCTCACCCCGCCGTGGGATCCCCTTTTACATGTACAGTAGTTATGAGGAGACGGCTCGTCCTAGAGGTCGAAGGCTAGAAGAGTTAATGTGGTTTTCATGATGTTTACATGTATTAGAACTCCTTAAGTTTAATATATGTATTGTATAAGAGTAGTTTATTAACTCAAACTATCGATATAGTTTGATATGCATATTAGCACGCATGGCCCAAGTGGCCATATTGGATATATATTGCATATATTGGACTGTTTGGGATAGGTTTATGCAGTGCATCAGATTCGCAGCCTCCCGCATGCGCGAGACGCCTCGATTTTCCAAGGCTGCTGCAACCAACGTCCACTCAGATCCGCGGGCCGACGAGCACAACGGACTCGGCTCGGGGGGCATCACAGAAGTCATCGATCAGCCGCTATACAGTGGTACGCTTGCTATCTCGCTATGGCTGGGATGTTATTTGATTCTAGTGCTTCGGCATTCTTTCATTGTTGCATTAGTTGTGACTGAGTCATTTAGGTCGACCCAGAGCCTCAGATGTGAGCTCTCCCTAGGATTAGGGCGAGAATAGTTGATATGTCGTGGTCAAGGAAGCTGAGATCTCGGACTCTACTTACAAAGTGGACCCGAGAATCACGGACATGTCGAGTTCGATGTCATCCCTGGGATGGATCACGACAAACAGGTCGTTATCGACAAGGAAGGTAGGAGGGTTACGCCACGCCAGGACGGCACTCGTGGTTGTGTCTGTGGACAAGATGAAGTTTCTGTCTCAGACAAGATATGAGTCCTGTGTGTCAGATAGTTGGGCTGGGTCGGGCTAGCGAGCCTTACCCTAGAGGACGAAGGGAGACCAGACTTAGATCTACCGAGTGGTTTGCAGTCCGTGGATGTTTTCCGCATGAGCCATTTGGACTACCTCCACATAGGATGTAGATTTCAGATTGAGTTACACCGGTACTTCACCCATCTCTATGACTCAAGATAGGAGGCAATCCTGAAGAGCTGCAGGAACTCGCAGTCCGGGGCCACAAGAGCTATTGGACAGTAGTTCATTGGGACCGAGCACTTCACCATGGGGCGCTCCTTGCCTCGCTTGCAAAGAAGAAGGACAAGACCTCTGAATTGCATTGACTGGGCGCACATTGAATTGTGGTTACGATCAAGAATCTGTGATCCATTACTCGAGGGACGACATTTGTTTGATCAGCTGAGAGTGAGCGCGAGTCTACTTCCAAGATAGACCTTCACACTCCAGTTACTATCAATGGAGGTTGTGGATACAGATATCCCTAAGAAAGCATTTAGGACGCTGCTATGGCACTTTGAGTTTACTATGATGTCTTGATTGACGACGCCAAGAAAGATTCATGGATCTCATGCATAGAGATTCAAACTCCTTATTTAGACTGGGCTTTGTCGTAGTTCGTGGATGACATCTTGATCTACTCCTACCAAAGGAAGATGAGTATCACTTGAGACGTTTTGGCGTTGTTGAAAGACCACTGGCCTGATGCAAAGTTCAAGAAGTGCGAAGTTCGCTTACTGAGGTGAGATTGGGACACGGGTGTCGCAGATCGTGATGTCAACGTAGAAGGTCGAGGCAGTTGATGAGCTGGAAGAGACCAAGTCACTGAGATACATAGCCGGGATTACTGGTATTACAGAGATTCATTGAAGATTTCTCCAAGATAGCAAAGATTTATGACTAGGTTGGACTCGGAAGGAGGTCAGTTTTGAGGGATGACTGACGAGGAGGCATTCCAAGAGTCAAGAGGAGACTACTCAGCTCCCATCTTGGACAGTCCCACATGGACAGGATACACAGCAGAGCCAGATGCCTCGAGGGTCATTGGCCAGGTTTGATGCACCGGAGGGTAGTAGCTTATGGCCTCGCCTGAAGAATCACTTGCGTAATTCACCATACATGACATGGAGTTAGCGGCCGTAGGTCTCGCCTGGAAGATTTGGCGCCTCACTACTTATACAAATGCAGGAGCTGAGATGCACTGCACCATGTCTCAAGTATATTTTCACGCAACGGGACCTCAACATGAGGCAACGCAGATGGATGGAGTTCCTAGAGGATTATGACTTCACTTTGCATTACCATCCCGATAAGGAAAATGTGGTGGCTGATGCACTTAGTCTAAGTCACGCAGAGCGCTATTAGTATAGCTTCCTGAGTGGCGGATGCTCGACACCGTGACAGCCAGCTACAAGATAACGGTGAGCGTAGCCTCGTGGTACCTTGGGGAGTTGGCACAACTGCCTTTGTTGAGCAGAGTGATTAAGTCTCAATGGTAGGACGTAGAGATAGTGTCCATCGTGACCGACATGCGGTACGGGTGACAGGGTCGACCTTCCACGCAGATGGTAGTCTTCGGTTATAGGACGCAGTGGTTCCCAAATTGACCGATTTGAGAGAGAGATTCTCGCGAGTTTCACCGCCTCGATTTGCCGTATCCAGGTGGCAATCTAAGATGCAACCAGATCTTCGTCGCATCATCGGAGTGGATGAAGAGATGACAGGGACTTTGTTCGATGATGCCTCACATGTCAACAGGTTAAGGTTGAGCACCGTGGTCAATGTATTACTAAACATCGATAGTGGCTTGAGCTGAAGTGGAGGACGCCATCACGATGGACTTTGTGACCCACTTTCCACGACGCAGCGTGCTTGATTACGCATGGGTGATAGCGGACCGCTCACTAAGCCAAGACATTTTCAGCCAAGGGCGGATGACCTTCGCCTCGAGAGATTCTACGGCTATACATTCGAGAGATAGTCCGCTGCGGGAGTACCGGTATCCATAGTGCTCTGAGGATCCGAGGTTTCATAAAAGACACTTTGGAAGAGTTTCCAAAAGGCTATGGGCACACTACGACGATGAGGCGCCTTTCCACCTCGATTGTGGTCACCCGAGAGACTATACAGTGGTTAGAGGACATGCCACGAGCATGGGTCCCGGATCATAAGGCGCTGGGAAGAGCATTTGCCCCAGGAATCCACCTACAACAACAAGCACTGTGCGAGTATACGTATGGCAATCAGAGTGAGGCACTGTATGGGAGGCCATGCAGGTCACCACTATGTTGGACCGAGGGAGAGAGCCCAATCAATCGGGTCCCCGATTTGATAAGACACCTCCGAGAAGGTGAGTTGATACGACAAATAAGCCTCTCATGGCTCGGGAGCTGACAGAAGAGCTTATGCGCGGATGTGCGACGCCGACCCTTAGAGTTCGAGGTCGAGGATCACGCTTGAAGCGTATGCCTAAGAGGGGCGGGTCGTTCAAGAAGCGCTGAGCTACCGCCGGTGGCCCATCACTTCGTGGATACTCGAGAGGGTAGGCACTGCTATGCACGGCGTAGCGCACGCCGCGATGTCAAAACCAACAGGTGTTTCACGTCTCCATGCTCTGGAATATACTCCGCATCCAAATTTCATGGTGGATCGGGGACGATTGAGGTTGACACAGAGCGGGACCTTCGAGAGGGACCAGCGGCGCATTATTGATAACCGCGGATCGGGAGGAGTCCACGGGAGCCGAGACGATGCGGGCCACTATCCCTTCGCGAGGGATGAATAGGTAGTTTAGCCGCTTAACATTTAAATGGCTAGTTTACATGCATGGTAGAGTGCACATTGCATATGCATGTGAATGATTTTGATTGTCCTGAATTTCGATCTAAATTCTTTTTAAGAGGAGAACAAGATCTCGAAATTCCACTTCGAAAAGGGCAAACGTGAATTTATTATAAAATTGTTAAATTCAAGGTAACCGTAATTTATTTCTAGATCTCGATGACAAACGGATTTCACCGGCTGGGAATCGTCACAAATCTAGCTAGCACGCAAAATTTCTCGTAGAAAATTCGAGATAGCTCGAGTTGGCACGTTTACTTCGTGGCATCGATTGTGTGTCAAATCGATTCGAGCAAGACGAAGTCACATATAACACGTACTCACGTGCCATAAGTGGTGTGAGTAGAGAAATAATGAAAATGGACAGCCGAGATAGTGTCGAATGTCAAAACTGGAGAAAGAAGGGAATTAATTAATTAAATGGACTTAAGTCACTAAAGGACAAGATAATGAATAGTTTTCATCTCCTCAAATTCAAAGAGGGAAAACGGAAAACGTGGAGATAAATGAAAGGGAGATGCAGGTGCTTTGATTCATTTTCTAGAGAGAGAAAGCTCCTCCCTTCTCTCTAGAAATACGGGGCGATCCGACTACTCCAGCCTCGACAAGAAGGAAAACTATTCTACGTGGAGCCGCTCTACGCGTGGTCCCCGGAATTGTGAGTTTTTGACAAACTCCAAGAGGTAGGGATTCTCCGCATTCTGGTTTTATTCTCGCTTAAGAACTATGTCGATGCTCGAAAGAAGCCTGGAGGTCGCGAGGGGTCGAGCTGACGGCCCCAAAACTGGGACCGACCATTTGATTTATGAACTAATTTATAGTCCGTGGATCAGCCACTAATTGCTGGGTGGGCTAATGGTGTGATTTATGCCATGGATTGTGTCGTGGATGTGTATGAGGCCGGATCGACCGAGAAATACGGTTCACCAAGGAACTTTAATAAATCGCCTTTATAGAACAGCATTCGAGGGTTTTCATCGTTCTCGAAACAGTTGTTCTAAAAATATATTTTTGTGAAAATATGCTTGGTCAGAAAGTGATTTAAATTAAATTGCTCGTGCTTCTGATTATTAGCCCACGTGGAGCTAATTTTTTGATGTGATGAATGAGAAATTACATGACATGATTGTGTGATTTAATTCTTTATGTGAATATATTCATGTTTATATATTTACATGTGAATTAACGTATTAACCGTTATAATATGCATTCCATATGCACTGGAACACCCTAGGACTATAGGAGTGAGTGCATGAGATGAGTCTAGAGAAAATAGTTCTGAGGGTTATCTAAAACTAAAAATATCAATCGTCGGAGACGGCCTAATTGATATATCGGAGGGTAGCCCATAAATAATATCAATCGTCGGAGATGGCTCAATTGATATCTACACATCGGAGGGTTGTCCACTAACAAACAAATGAATATAAGAATTCTCATAAGAGGCTTAAAGTAGTGTGAGAGGGAGTCAAGGAGGACTCGATCCGAGTCGGTCATGTAGACATTCGCTAGATCATGCATTTGCTTGAATGTATGTTTATTTTGGAGCATTGCATTGCACTTAGGTGGAGAGTAGCCCACTTAGGGTGATTCCACTACTGAGCGATAGCTCACCCCGTCGTGGGAATTTATTATTTCAGGTACAGGGAGCGCACAGGGAGACGGCTCGTCATAAAGACCGCTTTAGAAGAAAGCCGAGTTGTGGCTTTGGTTTGTGATGTACCATATGTATTAGAATTTAGATTTAATATATGTTGCATAAGAGTAACTTCTTAACTCTTGTAACTATTGGATATAGTTGTTGTATTATGATGAGTATTGTTATCAGCTCCAGTGGCCGCTTTACTCATGTCGTAATTATATTGAACCTGTCAGGGACAGATTCCATGCAGTGATGTATCTGCAGAGCTCCCCGTACAAAGGAGACTCGATTGTTTGAACTGCGCCGGGTAACCCGACATCCACTTGTATTCGGCCGGGTTGACTCGATAGTCAACCCGACCCCGTTGGGCGCTACACGACTCGCCCTGCAGGCCGAAGCTTAGAAGAGTGCCTGACAGGGCTCGGGTTTTGTGATGTATACATGTATTAGAATTCTAATTTTAATATATGTTGTATAATAGTGAATTGATTTAACTTTGTTCATTGGATATAGTTGTTGTATCATGATGAGTATAGTTATCATCTATGGTCGCTTTTACTCATGTTGTGATTATATTTTGACCGCTGGGATGTGTTTCATGCGTGTATTGTATTCCGTAGAGCCTCGTACAAAGGAGACTCGCCAATTTTCTGAAGGGCTCAGTAACCCGACATCCACTTGTATTCCGCGGGTCGACGGCAGTCAACCTGACCCCGCCTGGGGCCACACTGCATCGAGCTTAGGTATACGAATACCTAGGAGCTCTGCTCAGGTATCCATCACCACTAGGTGGTTCGATGTGGAGTATAGGTATTTGAAAACCTAGAGATTGGAGGGCTTAGGCTTAGGTCAGAATGCAAGAACATCGCCTAATTGTGTGGTCTAATGTGCCATGTAGGTATGAGATTACCTAGGAAATCACGGATAATTAGGACATGGCATGTACGTGGTTTGGTGTGTTTGTGGTGATTTGGATAAAATGATGTGTGATCATGTGATTAATTGATGAATTGTGTGCATATATGCTCGTTGATAGCATAGATGAAGTGTGTGGAAGATTTTAGGAGTTTTACAATGTGTAAATCGAACAAGAAAATAAATAAATAAATAAATTTAAGAAATTTATTCGTTAATGAAATGAAAACAAAATGATGTGGAGAAAATTTTGGTTTTACAAAGGAGTAAAATCGGGGAAAAAGAAATGAAGAAAATAAAGTCTATAAATTTATTTGGTCTATTGGGAGAAAATAATTTTCTAAGGTTTTACAAGTTGTAAAATTGAAGAAATTGAGTAAAATAATTTTTATAAATTTATTTGAGTATTATGGAAATGAAAAATAATAGGCATATAATTTTTTTAGTGTTTCCAAAGGGCTTGAAATGTGAAAAAAATGGGGCCATATATTTTTTGGTGGTTCCAAAGGGTATAAATGAAAAAAACGAGAAAAATTTCGTGCGTAACCCGAATCACACGCCTGTCTGTGTTGAAAAAATAATAAATAAAATTTTTTTTGTATTGCAACCTTGGATTTTGTATTGTAAGAGAAGGGTGTAGTTAACTTGGAATTGTATTGCAATACACTATATTGTATTGCAGAGAAGGAGGCTTGAGGGTTGAGTTTGTATTCTAATACATGAAATTGTATTGCAAGAGTTGGCTAGTATTGAAATGGAAAGGGATTGTATTGCAAGACTACCAAGTGTATTGCAACAAAAAGGATTGTTGGAGAGTGTATTGCCATAGGTTGGTGGCTAAGGAAGTGTATTGCAATATAACTCAGAGGTTAAAAAATTAGACAGAATACACCTTGTGTATTGTGAACAAAAGGCTACTTAAATGGTTGATTGTATCGCAATACACCTTAGTGTATCAAAGAATGAGGCAAGCTTGAAGGTCAAGTGAGAATCAGACAGAATTAGGTCATGAACAAAAGAATCTGGGTGAACATTAATCAATGAACAATCGATGAATGTGTGAACGTTGACCGGTCAATCAGGAAAAGGTAATTTCAAATTTTTTTTTTTTTGAAAATAAATCAAATCAAATACAAAGAGACAAAATTTTCAAAATGAAATTCAAAACAAATTCCTCTTGATAAATGTAAAAAAAAAAAAAAAAAAAAAAAAAATTCCTTAGACGTAGAGATGCGAAATAATATCTTGCATTACCTATAAATGCAAGGACATAGTATATAAAAGGTTGCATGTTTTTTTATCGCGTGATTTTACGTTTCAAATTGCGTGGAAGGACATATACATGGTATGATGTATATGAGAATTGTGATTGCGCGATTGTTGCGTAGGAAATTATATGCATGGTGTAATGCATATAGGAAAAGGGTAACAAGTAAGGTTAGAACTATGATCTTAGGAATTTGATAATGAAATGAACAAGAAAGCTTAAAATGTTATTAAATAAAATGAATTGAGCGGTTGAATTTGAAGACTCACTTAGAAAATGAACAGTTAGTTCATGGTTGTCAAGCCTCCATAGTAATCGCATCCGTATTACTAGTTGGGATCGAAATGAAAAATTAAAATGATTCTTGTTGCCATGTTAATTGTGTAAATGGCTAGTAGAGGACGAGAGTAGAGAACGCCCAGACGTAGAGAACGTGCCTCAGACGAGAACGCCCATGGGGTATTGGTCGACACCACCCGGGATTTGATCGCCAGGCTCACGAGGTCAGTAGGTATTACGGCGGCTGCTATCGCACAGGCTAGCATAGCAGGTAGTCAAGGAGGTCCTAGTAACCTCCAAAAGTTTAGGACGCAACATCCTCCAACATTCACAGGGGGAGATTTGATATGATGCACCATTGTCTGCATGTGACGAGAAAGTGTTAGAGGCTATGGAGATTACTCGATGCGACTGATTAGACTAGCTAAGTGTCTACCAGAGGGTGAGGCCCAAATATGGTGGAAATGGGCAAGGACCTCTAGAGAACTAGAGGCGATGATACATGGGTAGAATTTCAGAGCTGCTCACAAATATTTTCCAGATCATGAAAAGCTTTGAGGTCCTAAGAGTCAAGCAGGGGCCAATGATCGTGATGGATTATGTGGATTCAGTTCACGAGCTAGCTCGATTTGTTGATGATTACGTGGCCATAGACTTGGTCAAGGTTAGGAGATTCGAGAATGGGCTAAAGTTGTCCATTCGAAGCAGGATTGTAGGACTTCGTCTACGGGATATGGACTCCATGGTTGGGAAGGCCTTGACCATAGAGAGAGAAATCGAGGATGCACGGAGCACTCCCTGGATGTGAGTGTCGGGTAGTAAGAGGAGGATCAACTTTCTTCTCTAGCTCAGAGAAGAGGCGTAAGACTTCAAGCCTACACGAGTTTCCCGGTGGACACCAGCATGTGGATCGGGGCATCTAAGAAGGTGATAGAGGACATGTTACTTCGGGCCGAGTTAGTCTGCATGGAGACTCGGACCGCCCTGCAGACAGGATCCTGTGGCATCGGGACAAGAGCCCCGCTAGTCAGAGAGCGTGAGAGTATACGCTTCATTCCTCCACACCCTAGTGACGGCCGAGGAACTGGGCTTCATTCGGGTGCTATACAAGCACTTAGCAAAGACAACAGCCGAGGGGCCAGAGTGTGGGTCAAGTCGTGACAGATCGTGAGTCATGCTAAAGAAAAGCTGGTGGACTCAGGGTGGTAGACTTATCAAGGTTGATGTTTAGGTTTGATACGGATGAAGTTGACAGCCATCTAAGTTGTCAAGATCAGACCTACCGGTCATTATACCGACACTACTTGATCAGCTTAGAGGTTAAGGCCTTTAGAGAAGCCGTATAGATGTTCTTCCCTTTGTGATGTAGGGTGAGTTAACCCGATAGGTCGAGATTATGAGTGAATGATCTCTAAGATTCCCGCTTCATGGTGACCTCTTGGATCGCTGTCACAAGATGACATTATTGTGTTCGTGTGCACTGTGAACATCGCCGAGTCGGGGTGGGGTGCACGTACGGCCATCACCACTCAGAGCGGTTGAGTTTGTCTTTAGGACTCCGTCCAATGAAGACTCATAGTTGAATCAGAAATGCAAGAGGCTCTCAAGTGTGTCAAGAGTTATGTAATCGAGATGAAAACACATGGTCAGCACACGTAATTTAGAGCCGAAAGGATAGAAGTCGGGAGTGACTCAAGATTCGATACCTTCCTTTGGCAATTACATCAGGGTGCTGTTAAGCCAAGCAAGGGCCAGGTATAGGACGTCATTCATGACATGGACTAGAGGCTGACATCCATTGGATTGTCGCGATAGTGACTCGAAGGCTAACGCTTACACACCAAGTGCGGCTGTGTAGGTTATACGTCAGGCGGATTATATACATGTCTTAAAGGACACACTACGAGCATATGTCCTGGGTCATAAGGGTAGAGGATTAATTGCCCTTAGTGGAATTCGCCTACAACAATAGTTATCAGAAGAGTATACGAATGGCACCATATGAGGCATTGTATGGGAGGCCATGTAGATCACCGTTATGTTGGACCGAGGTGGGAGAGCTCCATCACCCGGTCCCGATTCGACACACCTTGAGAAGGTGAGCTTGATATGATAGCCTTTCTCCCTACTTAGGCCTAAGAGCTTATGTCGATGCTTACATCGACCCCAGAGTTCGAGGCCTGTGGATTACGCCTTCTTGAAGGTGATGCCTAAGAGAGAGTAGTCAAAGTTCTGGGTAGTTTAGGAAGCACAGCCGAGGTTCGGGCCTTTCGAGTTATTCGAGAGGGTAGGCACTGCTATGCACGGCTGATGCGTATCGCCAAAGATGTCGTGTCCATGAGGTATTTCACGCTCCATGCCCTAAGTATACTCCGCATCCGTACCATGTGGTGGATCGGGGATGCATTAAGTTGACACCGATGACCTTTCAAGCAGGACTAGTGTGCATTTTTGATACCGTGATCGTGCTTTTGCGACGCAAGACCGTGAGGCTAGTGAGGGTGCTATGGCGGCACTATGGAGTGGAGGAGTCCATGTGGGAGCGCGAGAACACGATGCGGGCCACCTATCCCTTCTTGTTTAGGGTTGAAGGTACGCGGTCTAGTCGTTTAAGATTTAAATGACTGTTTACATGCATGATAGAATGCACGTTGCATGTGAGTGATTGTGATTGTCCAGAATTTCGGGACGAAATTCCTTTTAAGGAGGGGAGAATGTAAGACCCGAGAAATTCTAATTTCTGGAAAAATGGCAAAATCGTAATTTCGGTTATGAAATTGTAATTTCGGTTAAAAATCCGAAATTTATTCTCTAGATCTAGGGTGATGAAACGGATCGCGCCATTGGAATCGTCTCGCGAAATCTAGCTAGCACGTAAAATTTCAGAAATTCGAGATAGCCTGAGCGACATGCTCTTCGAGGCATCGCGGTTCGAGTGCCGTAAAACGATTTTCGATGCAACGAAAGTCACATATAACACGTACTCATGTGCCATAAGTGGTATGAGTAGAGAAATGATGAAAATGGACGGTCGAGATAGTGCCGAATGTCAAAACTGGAAAAAAAGGACATAATTTGTATTAAAGGAAAAGATTTAAATGATAATAAGACAAAACACTCAATAGTGTTTGTCTTCTCAAATGCCAAAAAGGGGGAAAAAGGGGAATTGGAGCAGGAGATGCGTAGGGTCGTAGAAATGGTGCTTTTAGAGAGAGAGTCTTCCTTATCTCTAAATACGCGATCCGAGACCGTCGGCGCCTTCTATTGTGCATTGCTCGGCCACGCTGAGAGGGCTTTACGTGGTACTGTGATTAGGGAGTTTTCAAACTCCGAGAGGTGTGAGTTTCTCCTACTTGGGCTTGTATAATTTTACGGTGTTTTTCAATGTTTAGGTTTGGCCTGAGGCCTCGAACGTGTCTGATCGGGTCCCAAAACTCGACCGAATTATTGGAAATTATCAGACATTTTCTGGCCACCCGTGACTGTCTAATACCGAATGGAGCTGCTTGTTGTGTAATCATATTAAAATCATGTATTGTATGTATGAGGCCTAAATGGTCATGAGATTCGAGTTCAAAGTGAACCGATAATTTAGAGTTGAAAGGAATAAAGAATCGAGGGTTTTACTGCCTTGTGAATAGTGATTAATTAAAATATATTTTGTGAAATACGTGTTTGGTCGAAAGTGATTCATGGGAATTGCTCGTGTTTGATAATTAACCTAAGTGAGCTAATTTTTGGTGTAATGAATTGTGGAATTACATGATTGTGTGATTTAAATTATGAAAATATATGCATGGTGATATATTTGCTTCTGTCATATGAGTTATTGAAATGGCATCATAATGCATTTCATATGCACCAGGTTTAGAAATTAGGTGAGTGCATGACATGGAAAAATTGAAAGAAAAACGAAAACGTTTTTGAAAGGAATTTCACAGGATGAATTTCCGGAGAATGGGGTTGGGAGACGGTCCAACAGATCATTTCGGATGAGGACCATGACTGTTTTGGAAGGTTCTCCAACACATTCGCCGGAGGGTAGTCCTATTATTTTACCACCGATACTTCAGAGTATAGTTTCGAAAACAACAAGAATTGTTTTGAAAAAGATGCTTTCACACGGCTTAGGCAAAAAGTAGGAGCTCTGAGGGCTCCTATGAGTTGATCGAGTGTATAGACATTCAAGCAGGATCATGTATTTACTTGAATGTGTGTTTATTTTGGAGTTACTGTATATGCACTTAGGGTGGAGAGTAGCCTAATCTAGGGTGATTCCACTATCGAGCATTAGCTCACCCTATCGAGGGAACATACCAGGCACAGGAGCTACTTAGGAGAAGACTCGTCCTAGAGGCTGAGTTTAGAAGAAAAGCCGAATTGTGGCTTGGGTTTTGTGATGTATACATGTATTAGAATTCTCTAATTTTAATATATGTGTTGTATAAAAGTGAATTGATTAACTCTTTTGAAACCATTTGATATAGTTACTGACAAGGACGAGTATAGTTATCGCCCAAGTGGTCGTTTTACTCATGTTGTGATTATGTTTGACCGCTGGGATGTGTTTCATGGCGGTATTGTATTTAGGTAGAGCTCCCGCATAAAGGAGACTCTACTCCGATTTTCTCAAGTGGCGTCTGCAACCCGACATCCACTAGATCTCCAGGGGTTGATTCGGGTAGTCAATCTGGACCCCGGTTTGGGGCGCTACAACAATAAGTGCACCCACTGCAAAGCACAACAGTTTTTGGTAATGTTTTAAAAATCGGATTGTATTATTGCTTGGTGACCTTTCCGGTTCCGATTCTGATTCCGATTTAATATGGTTCGACCATCAATTTGGCCCCTAAACCGTGAATTGGTAACATTTATGATTCAGTCATCGGTCCGATTTTTAAAACATTTATTTTTGGATCAAAATTTTCACCTACCATAATCCTCAAACCGTTCATCAATCATCTTCTTCCTTCTATTCTCCCATTTTCAGATACATAATTTCATTTTTTGTTCTTAAGGCTATTTTATCATCTTTTGTTTTTTGTCATTAATTTGTACCACTGCTCCCTCGGTAATGGCTGCAACTCCTTTGTAGCATTCGCGAAGAATTATATATATATATATATATATATATATATATATATATATATATATATATATTCGAATGCAATTTATTGATTTAGCGGATCCCGAGGTAAAATAGAAGTACCATTCACGATTTGCTACATATGCTTTTATTGATTTTCCCTTCTCCTCTGAAGTAGCAAAAATCATAACCATTTAAATGAAAAAACCCTAAAGTTCAAATTCTCTTAAGATATATTCATCACTCTTAATTACCAGTTATAATGGCTTGTTCTTCTATGTTGCACATCATAGATAATTCAAAACTAGATGATCAGACTTTAAATCTATCACTAATTATTTTTTTGGCAAATAAAACCCTAAAACCAATTATGGAAATTGTTGATTTTGTAAAATTTTTCCTCTTGATTGCAAGAGTTACTAAGAGGGCCTTTGATACATATATTTTTTTAGAACTATTCACTTTGCATAGTATCATGCGTGTTACGAATTTGTCTCAATGGGACTCAAAACCCAGACCTCCTGTTTCACCCATAACTATTTAAGTTAGGCTTTCTTAAGTTAAACTCAAGAGCTTAGACCAATTGAGTTTACTCCTCTAGATTAAGTTTTGTTGCGTACATATTAATTGCGTAACTCCATGCTCTAAGTTTTTTCATCAACTCAAACGTGATTTATTAATTACTAAAAGTTTTTAGAATATTCTAATTCGACATAAGCTTTGGTGATGTTTATTTAAAGTCTATGTGAATTGTTTATGCAATTTTTTTGTTCTTATAGTGGTTCTTTCATTGATTGAACTTTGCACAGGAAAAGATACAAGCACAAGCAAATACTTAACTTGAAAGAACATTAGCTAAATGGAAACTTCACCGGGAGGCATATGTCATGTTTTCAAATTTTTTTCATTCAATCAAGAATTAGTTCCCTACATTTTGCATCTCATTTTCTTCTGTTTTTCTAACCAAAAGTTGCTCTTTCAAAATATTCAAGTATGTCAAGAATCTAAAACCTCACTAAAACAATTAGCAGATGAGGCTTATTATTCTTCTAATTAAACAATATATAATGTCTATTTTATCTTCTTTTTTTTTAATTTAGGTTCATTTCTCATTAATGGAAACTTCAATGGTGTGAGTGGAGTCAGAAACAGGTACGAAACTAAATAAATCTATTCAATAATTTATTTTTATATGTTTTCTAAACTTGGAATTGATGAATAAATTTCTAAACAAGTTCTTTTAATATGAAATATATTTATTTTTGTAAAAGAATTTCTAAGTGTACTCATTTGAGGAAGCTTCCTAGCTGCAAACATACACATGGGTAAACCTATCAGGACCAAAAAGTTCATCTATTGTTAGATCCAATGTTTGAAAATCATATTAGTCGATGAATCGTAAAAGCTACTGCTCACTCGCCTGCTAACTGATTAGTGGTTTAATCACGGTCAAATGATCACGCGAAATGAATATGATATATTTTATTGCTAGAGGGTTCAACTAAACTCATCAAGTCTGGATAACTTCCTGTGTGACTGTCCAATCATTATATCAACTTATTTTTTTCATTCCCCATCCCATGTATACAACGAAAGTGGTTCACTTAAGTAAACAAAGGAGGGTAAATCATCGCTGATAGCCCTCGTTTAAAGCATCGATTCTACTTTTATATGTATATAATATATATGTTACACATTATGATTTTCTTTCCATTTTTAGTATACTTTGAATTTAAATACTTTGTATATTTTATTTGAAATAATTTAAATGAATAATATCATTATATAAAAATCAATAAATAAATTTATAAATATTATTGATATTTACTTACATATCTTTATTTTATTAAATTATTCTTACTTCAATTAAATATATCATATTCATTTACGACGTCGTCAATTTGACCGTGATTCGAATTAACGGGCCCATCAACTAACCGTGAACTAATAACTTTCTTGATTCATCGACTAAATATGATTTTAAAACATTGATTCAATTAATAGATGAACTTTTGTCACAAGAAGTTTTACCCATGTGTATGTTTAATAAATGGAAGCTCTCAATGAGTGTGGTAATACTTAGCAATTCTTTACAAAAATAAATATTTCATATTAAAAGAACTTGTTTAGAAATTTATTCATCAATTCCCAAGTTTAGAAAACATATAAAAAATAAATTAGTTGAATAGATTTATTTAGTTTGCACTGCTTCACCACTACACCACCGGTAAATTTCCATTAATGAGCAATGAACCTAAATTAAAAAAAGAAGATAAAATAGACATTATATTGTTTAATTAGAAGAATAATAAGCCTCATCACAACTAAATTTAATTTTTCGTGAGGTATAGATTCTTGACATACTTGAATATTTTGAAAGAGCGACTTTTGGTTAGAAAAACATAAGAAAATGAGATGCAAAATGTAGGGAACAAATTCTTGACTGAATGTAAAAAATTTGAAAACATGACATATACCTTCAGGTGAAGTTGCCATTTAGCTAATGTTCTTTCAAGTTAAGTATTTTCTTGTGCTTGTATCTTTTCCTGTGCATAGTTCAATCAATGAAAGAACCATTATAAGAACAAAAAAAATGCATAAACGATTTACATAGACTTTAAATAAACATCACCAAAAACATATTCAGGTTTGAATATTCTAAAAACTTTTAGTAATAAATAAATCACGTTTGAAGTTGATGAAAAAGTTCTCAAGAGCATGGAGTTTGGCAATTAATATGTACAACAAAACTTAATCTAGAGGGTGGTCTAAGGTCTTGGGGTTTAACCCAAGAAAACCTAACTTAAATGGTTAAGAGATCAGATGAGGGGTAGAGGGGTCTGTGGCTCGAGTCCCATCGAGACAACCAGAACAAGCATGATACTAATCAAAGTGAATAGTTCTAAAAAAAATATATGTATCCAAGGCCCTCTCAGTAACTCTTGCAATCCAAATGAAAATTTTTACAAAATCAACAATTTCCATAATTGGTTTTAGGGTTTTGTTTTAAAATAATTAGTGGAAGTAGATTTAAAGAATCCAATCATCTAGTTTTGAATTATCTATGATGTGCGACATAGAAGAACAAGCCATTATAACTCGGTACTTAAGAGGATGAATATTTCAAGAGAATTTGAACTTTAGGTTTTTTCATTTAAATGGTTATGGATTTTTTGCCATCAGAGGAAGGGTAAAAAAATCAATAAAAGCGTATGTATAAAAAAATCAATGAATGGTACTTCTATTTTACCTCGGGATCCATACAAATCAATAAAAAGCATTCAAACACATATATATATATATATATATATATATTTATAATTCTGGAAGCAAATACTTACAAAGGAATGAAGTTGCAGCCATTACCAGGGAGCAATTGATGCAAACTAATGACAAAAAACAAATGATGATAAAATAGCCTTAAGAAATCAAAACAGAATATGGATCCGAAAAGCGAGAATGGGGTTAAAGAAGAAGATGGATGAACGGTTTGAGGATTAGGGTAAGTGAAAATTTTGATCCAAAAATCAATGTTTTAAAAATCGGACCGATGACTGAATCATAAATGTTACCAATTCACGGTTTAGGGGCCAAATCGATGGTCGAACTGTGATAGAACAATATTAAACCGGAATCAGAATCGGAACCGAAAAGGTCATTAATCAATAATACAATCCGATTTTTAAAACATTACCAAAACCGATCAACTTTTATAGGTGCAATTTATTGCAAGGCCTATAAATGGAGATAACGTACCATAGTTGCCTAATTTTCAATTTTTTCTTCATATATATAGATAGAAGCCTTGCTTAAAAATTTAAATAAATTACCTTTTAAATTTATTTAAAAACTTTGTCAATAAATTACCTTTTAAAACTTTTATGTAATAGTCATATTAATAGAAAATTATATTACTTTCCCTCGAAAAAAAAGTTATTGATTTAGCAAAACGTTAATGTCTTAATTTGATAAAATTGTATATTGCTTTATCATCTAAATAAAAATTTTATAAGTTGTGTTTGTTTCTAACATCAACATTTAAAAAAAAAAAAGGGTTAGTTACTTAAATGGTGTCCCAACTTTTCCATTTTTTATATTTTGGTGTCTCAACTTTATTTTTGTTCAATTAAGTGCCTAACTTTTTTATTTTAATTTTTTTGTTGTCTCAACTTTATTTTTGTTTAATAAGTGTCAAACATTTTTATTTTTGTATTTTTATGTCTCAACTTTATTTTTATTCTATCAAGTGTTTAAAATTTTAATTTTTTATTCAATCAAGTGTTTTTCATCAATAAAAGTTATTAAGATATTTGAATTAGAAAATTTGAATTAAATGACATTCCATGTCATAAAAGTAATAAAATTGCTTGAACACCTATAACGAGGTGAAATGGTAATATTATAATTTCTACATTAGGGGCTTTACTATATCTATTTGTTAAAATAAAAAAGAACATTATAAAATTGACTACTACAAAATGGAGGTAAAAAATTAAAAAAAAATTCTTAACAAAGAAAATATAACTTAATTTCTTCTGTTATTTTTACTTGTTTTCTTAGTATTATATGTGAAAATTTATATATTAATAATTAAAATATACATTAGGATATTAAATCTATTTTAAAATAATTAAAATATTTTTTTCTCCATAACAGAGCCAATTTAATCAATTTATTTTGTATTATAACAAACAAATAACAAAACTGTAATTGAAAGGATACTATTGTCTTTTTCACCTCTAAAGGTCATTTATGTAATTTCATCATTTTTATAATAAAATGTTATTGGATGCATTTTTTGCTTATTCAAATATTCTATTAAATTTTGATTAGTCATAAAGCACAAAGAAAAATTAAAAGTTCAAATAATTGATTTAATACAATAAAGTTAGACACCAAAAAAAAAAAAAAAGTTTAGACATTTGATTGAACAAAAAATAAAGTTGAGACACTAAAATAGAAAAAAAATAGAAAGTTTAGACACCAAAATAGAAAAAATAAAAAAGTTTAAACGCTTGATTCAACAAAAATTAAGTTGAGACACAAAAATAGAAAAAAATAGAAATTTTAGACACTTGATTGAACACAAATTAAGTTGAGACACCAAAATAGAAAAAAATGGAAAAGTTGATTGAGCCACTGTAATTAACCCTAAAACAAATTTACCTATATCCTACTGATTTTAAAAGTTATTATTCATTAAGAATCATTTAAATAAAAGGTAAAAACAAATTACAATATAAATGAAAAATGGAGGTTATATTAATTATTTTCAAAAAGGATTTCAAACATTACTTTCTCATAAATATAACACATTATAAACAAAATATTTAGTCAAATATTTCCTATTACAACAAAAAAATATTATTTTTTGGACAACTAAAATTAGAAATACCAAACACGTTGTTAGGAATGGTATTTAATGTTGGGATTTAATACGGAAATTAACACAATATTCCAGATCATTGAATTCAAACTCATCTCTATAATAAAATAATAATAATAATAATAAATATAAATTACATACTTGATAATTGAATATCTTAGAAACAGGATCTGTTCATACCAGATCTTGATATCTTAAAAACATGATTTGTTCATACCAGATCATCAAGTATACAAAACAAATAATAGCGGAAGCATACCTGAATTCTCCATTGGTAAATCTATCTTTGGATTCTTGTGGTTTTGTCTTCCAAATTAGAATGCAACTCTCAAATCCTCGTTTGAAGAACACGCGAACATGAGATTTCCTTCGCTTTATAGGATCTTAAATCCTTGATCTCTTCTTCTCCTTATCAAACTTTGATACACGGAATTATTTTCTGTAATTGATGGAAGAGTGCTCTAACCGCACATAAAGGGGTTTCTATATATAACTTATTGATAGGAGAAGAGGGCCAAGAATATACGTTAAAAACCCGTTCTAAACGTGTAATTCGAATAACTGTTCTTATAATAAATTATATTTATTATAAATAACTGTTCTTATAATAAATTATATTTATTATAAATAACTATTCTTATAATAAATTATATTTATTATAAATAACTGTTCTTATAATAAATTATATTTATTATAATTTATCCACTCCATCAAGGGTAATATTCTATAACAATTTAAATATTATGTATTCTTTAATTACTAAATACTAGGTTAGTGGGCCACCCACTTAATTTTAATGTGGAAATAACATTTAAGACAATGTTTGGCTTGCTAGTATTACTTTCTCATATTTATAAGTAAATATTTTGATACTAAATAATTCTAAAAAATCACAATTTTGTATTAATTTATCATTATATCCATCAATCTGTGACGCCCCAAAAACCGAGGGTCCCGTTGACTACCCGTCAACCCGCGGAAAGATTTATACGTCTCGTATCGCGAGACCCATACTTGAGTAAAAATAGCCACTTGGGCCCATACACTAATACTCATCAAAATACACCCAACTATAATCCAATAGTCCAAGAGTTATTACATCACTCTTACCAAACATATATCAAAAGTTTACAATTTTAATACATGTTATACCAAAACCATCAAAGCCACAACCCGGCTTTCTTCAAAATCGGCCTCTAAGATGAGCCATCTTCTCGAACGCTCCTATACCTGAAATGATATTCCCTCGACAGGGTGAGCTATCGCCCAGTAGTGGAATCACCCTAATTGGGTTACTCCCCACCTATGTGCATATGCAATGATCCAAAGTAAACACACACTCAAGTAAATTCGTGATCCTACTTGAATGTCTAAATGCCCGTTCCCATGTCTCGAGTCCTCATCGACTCCCTCACACTTGCCTAAGCCATGTATGAGAAAACACCATTTTCAAAACAAACTTTACTGTTTCGAAATGGCATCCCAGTTTCGTACAAATATGGGACTACCCTCCGGGTGCGAATGTAAGCTGAGAACTTCCCGAATAGCGTCATGGTCCCGCGCGAAATTATCTATTGGACCGTCTCCCAACCCCATTCTTCGGAAAATCATCCTGTGAAATTCCTTTCACAACCATGTTCATTTTTATTTTAATTCATGTCATGCACTCACACCTAATTCCTAGGTTACCCGGTGCATATGAATGCATTATGCCATTTCAACACAATCCAACCAATATATCAAATATGCATATATTATCAAATTTGCAATCACACCACATGTTATTCAAATTTGATCAACCAACTCCCAAATTTGCTCACTTTAGTTAATCACTATTCCATTTCCAATGGCCTACACCCACAATTATATTCTATATAATTATGGCATCATCTTAACACATCAAGCATTAACCTATTAATTTCTTTGATCAACCAACTCAAGACATTCATTTCAAACAATTTCATACACACAACATATGGATGTTTTTGGTCTAATTCACACAAACACGGGACTGTTTTTAACAGTCCCACAACAGAGCAGTGGCTGTCCGTGGGCAGCCCACTCTCCAAACGTCGGTTCCACTTTGTGGAACCCAATCCCATGGCCATTTCCGGCCTCATACACACCAAAACATAATTTATTTAATAATTTATCACAAAACCACCCTAAACAGTCCCTACACCATCACGGACTGTCCTAATGGGGTCCAAAAATTTTAACATTTCGGTCCCAAATTTTGGGACCGATCAAACGGTCGTTCAAGGCCTCAAATCAACCCAACCAATAACAAAACACTTAAACAAAGTGTAACTCAAGTAGGACAAAACCCCTACCTCCCGGAGTTTGTCGAAACTCCTCAAAAGCGGTGCCCACGCGTAGTCCTCGATGTGTAGAACCACTTTGCTTCTTGGCCCGAAGAAATCCGACGGTCCGATTAGCCAGAATCCTAAAGAGAAGTTGCACACTCTCTCACTAAAAATCCACCATTTTTTAATCTGCTCTTTCTCCTCTCCCTACTGCACGTTTCCTGCCCAAAAATGGAGAAGAAGCTCTCCTTTTGTCTCTCACATTGCCACATGTCCACACCTCATTGGTTGGAGGATTTCTTATCCACTCAAACCAACCACTTTGACTTTTCCACCCAATGACATCATGCCATATGTCAACGTGGGCCCCACCTTGAGCTCAAGTTGACTGAATTTGATGCTTGACACGTGGCACACCGTGGTGCCACCCAAAAATACGCCTGTCCCGCCGACGCCGTTTCCTCGAAACGTACCTGGATCACTGAATCTCGCCGAAAATCGACATAAAAGCCAGATTCGCGAGACGATTCCAACAGTGAAGTCCGTTTCTTCATCCAAGATCTAGAAAAATTTTGGATTTTTATCGAAATTACGATTTTGCCCTTTTTCGATAAAATTAGATTTTCTCGGGGTTTCACACAATCAAACACAAAAGTTGACTATACCCTCACAAATAATGTTTGGAAATCTCATGGACCTTTCCCTCCTCATTGGCATGATTTATCTCCCCATCTTTTTAGTGGATCGGACTAACTGAAAGCCCATAGCTTGAAATTCAAAATCAAAAAAGGAAAAAATCAAAAGTGTCACAAATTTTGAAGAAAACGAGGGGAGAGGGTTTGTAGAGAGAAAGAAAATGGTGGCTCAATCTTCGCAAGAAGATCTAAGACCAAACCATGTTTGTTTTGGCTTAAATTTGGCGTGTTGATCCCTTTCCAAGTGCTCTTCAATCCTAGTTGTTTGTGACACACCCCACCCCTACTACGGCGGGTAGCCGCCACTCAATATAAATGCCCAAATTGCTACCTCAACGACTAGAAATTCATGTGAAGCGGTCGTATCATTACCGGGGAACTCCTATAAATTTTTTTCCTTTTCTCCACTTAGGATTTTGTAAAATTTCGGCAGCATATCAGCTGCAATAAGGACATGTTCCAATTCCTGTATACACAAATTTCACTATTCCAAATATGGCAACCAGCAATGTTATTTCAAAAGAGCCTCAGGCTCAACACATTTCCACAAAACTACACTATGTACATACATATGTTCCAATATACAATTTCAAAGTATTTCCTTACAAAATATTCTTAATAACAGCACCGATACAAAAGTTAGGAGAATCCTAATCTACTCTAGCGTCCGTCATGCCTGTATCTGGAAAATAGTTTTTAAAACACAAAATAATGAGCTAAACGAGCTCAGTGAGTGTATGCTTTATAAAGTGTTTTGCTTTTTCGGAAAACATCTCAAAACTATAAAACTCTCTCTTACAAGACATTTTCCAGAAGCCTTGCTTGCTTACTTTGCTTTGCTTTGCTTTAAAAGTTTCTAAAACGTTTCTCAAATCTCTTGCTTGCTTGCTTTACCTTGCTTTTTTAAAAGTTTATAAACTTTTCAAATCTTTCTTGTTTCATGAAAAGTTTTAAAACTTTTCATAAATCTCTTGCTTTAAAAGTTTTTAAAACTTTTCATAAATCTCTTGCTTTAAAAAGTTCCAAAACTTTTTACAAACATGGGAGCCTGGGCTCAACCACTTGCTTTAAAATAAAACTGAGCCCGGGCTCAACCAAGCCATTTGTAAATCACCATGGGAGCCTCGGGCTTAACCACTCGCTTAAATAAAACTGAGCCCGGGCTCAACCGCACCAAAGGGTTGATTTTTCAAAACTGTATGAAACATGCTCATAAATCATCAACCACTGGAGGCCTTTCCTACTTACTATACCCTAGTGAACAAGGAGCCCGGCATCGACCGGTCGGTGGTCGGACTCGGTCCACTCACCTAGGTGAAAGGCCCCGGGCACACTCACTTCAACACCTTTTCCCAGAAATATGGAATTGGACTGGTCTCCATCACTCATAATTTAGTTAGAGCTCTAACCCTATATACCCAAGACGCGCTACGGCTCTCCTTTTAAATGCCATGATGCATGACCTAAGTTTGCCGACCAGGCAAATCTAAAATGCATGTATGATACGCTAACACCATCGTGCACGTATGGAATACCTCTGACTGGTATGCTTGCTTAAACTAGGGATTTTAGTTAGACCTGTTTTCGAAAATATTCTCTTTGCTTGCTTGCTTGAAACATGGTTTAATAATTCAAAACCATTGTTTGCTTTGAATATGGTTTGATAATTCAAAACCATTTCTTGTTTAATAAACCTCATTGCTTGCTTTTTAAAAGTATGGTTGAATAAATCAAAACCATTACTTATTTTATTTTCACACATGGTTTAAAATCAAAACCATTTACTTGCTAAACTCATTGCTTGCTTTTAAAACATGGTTTACAATTAAAACAATTAAATACCAGTGTAAAACAATTTATAATATAATACACTAGTATTTGAAAAATAGGTTTAGAACACTCACCTTTTTGCTTACTAAACTTGAGCACGACTCCACAACTTTCCCTCCTTTGCTTTTAGCCTACACACTCAAACGAATATGGCGAACACATTAATCGCCTACGTATAACATAAACTTAACGTACTTCATAGCTCTTATTCACACTCAACGAATATCGCTTCGCCGAGGCGGTGAGGTACGCTACGTTTTTCATTGAGTTTCAATCTTATTTGAACCTCTCTTAATCATTTAGTAAGGTTCCTATACAATCGGTGTGTGAATTTAAGCTTAACTATACAAAAAAAACACAACCGTCATTTTGGGGCAACGTGGGTACCAAGACTAATTGCCTTCTAAGACTCCAGACGAACACATAAGGTGGTACCAGACGCCAGACGATACTCTGCATTCGGGACAAGCTTCCCGCTGCGGTACCGTATGACACTTGCTTTGGCACTCTGTACCACCTTGTTTTGCAATTCTGCACCACCTTGCAATTCTTGCCCAGAATGCTAATTTTTGCATCTTTGGTACCAATTCCTTCCTACAACTTCTCCATTCCATAATACCTCAAGAATCAACATGGACCCATCCAAACCACCCATAACACTCAGGGATGGTGGTTTAGAACCTCATACCACAAAACCCTAGGTGAAAATCTTATGAATTCAACCTTAGGTCCACCAATTCCTACAAAACCATATAAATAGGAGGATTCCATGTTTAATTTTCATCAATTAGAGTTTTACCCACATAACCTCAACAAACCTAGGGTTTGGGTGATCTCTTCCACAAAACCCTAGAAAAAGAAGGAACTAATCTCCAACCCAAAACCCAGAATCCAAAATACCCAAGGATTTCAAGATGAAAACATACCTTGGTTTGGTCTTCACTTCTTCCTCCTCTTCTTCCTCTTCTTCTTCTTCCTGTTCTTTTTCTCCCTTCTTCTCCTCTCATAATGGTCAGCTCTGTGCCAAATGAGAACAAAATGTGATATTTGGTTCATTCCCATGGCCTTTATAATCTCGAATTTTCCTTAATTTCAAATAAGTCCTTCATCCTTTTAATACAAAACAACTTGTTTTATTTCAATTTCGCATACTATCTCTTTGATTACGCCTTTATGTCCCATTTGATCAATTACGATTTTACCCTTATTCTAATACAACAAATTAGGGGCTCATAAATTTATCATTTCATAATTTCATCTCCAAGATACCACAATGTGACACTTGGTGCTCGTATACGCCCCTATAGTTTCATGTACTATACACTCTCTTGGGACGGGGCGTTACAGTTTGGATCGTTGGTTATCTCTCTGCACGATACCCATTTGGCTATTCCATCATTTGGTGAGATTTTTCCTTTTCTCTCTTGAGTTATCCATCCTTAGGATGATGTTTGTTGTTTTGGTGTTCCAAGAATGATATTCTTGATATTTTGTTGTGAGCTTCTAGTTTGCTTGCTAGAGAAGAACTTGGTGTAACCCATTATTGTCATTGTTGAAATAGTGGAAGTTTAAGTGGCCTACAGGTCCCATGGTTTTTACCCTTTTCATTTGGGGGCTTTCCACATAAAAATTGTTGTCTGATTGTGGTTGATTTATTGTTGTTTGGTTAGCTTTTTTGTTAACTTATTTGTTTGTTGAACATATTTTAGCACAGAAATAGGGAAATGTCATTTTTAGATTCATTGTATTTGGTTGTCTTTCCCAACAAAGTGGTATTAGAGCTTGGATGTTTGAGATTTTTTTTGTGTGCCAAAATGGATGATGGCATGATAAAATTAAATTCGTTGAATTATTCCACTTGGAAGTGTATGATGGAAGATTTTCCTTGTTGTAAATATTTATACAAGCCCAATCGATTGAAAGAAAAACCATATGACACACTTGATGATGATTGGGATTTGGAACATAGAAAAGCCATTGCTTATATGAGAAGGTGGATGGATCAAACTCTACATGAATACATTTATGATGAAACGAAAACAATGCTGTTTGGAAAGCTTGAAAACCTTTTTTCTAGGAAAACATCAGGAAATAAAACTACTTTGATTAGAAAACTTGTCAAGTTGAAGTACAAAGATAAGAACAATATGGTTGAGCATATAAGTTATTTTCAGGGTATTGTGAACAAGTTGGTTGGCATGAAAATGAACATTGATGATGAGATGCAAGCATCATTACTTCTTAGCTCCTTACATGATAGTTGGGAGACATTGGTGGTAACAGTTAGTAATTCCACTCCAAATGGGATTCTAACTATGGAGAGTGTTAAAGATAGCTTGTTAAATGAAGAGGCTAGAAAGAAAGAAAAAAAGTTAATCTTCTTCTGAAGTACTTGTTTATGGAAAACAACAAAGGCAAGAGAAACCAAAAAGGCGTGGGAGAAGTCAAAGTAGAAATCCCTATGGTTTTAGAGGAAGATCCAAATCTAGAAAATATATCAAATGTTATCACTACAACAAGGTTAGCCATATGAAGAAAGAGTGTAGATTTGGAAAAATAAATAGAATGAAGTGAAAAAAGAAAATAAAGAGACTAATACAATTGCTACTGAAAGTGATATTATGATTGTGACTTATGATGGTTGTGTTAGTCTTGCAACCCAAGATAGCAACTGGGTAATTGATTATGGTGCCTCATTCCATGTTACTCATAAAGGACTTTTCACTTCCATAACTGATTTTTGTAATATTAGAATGGGAAACAGTAGTGTATCCAAGATTGTGGATATTTGAGATATTTTCTCAGAGACTAGTATTGGAAAAAAAAAAACTAGTACTCAAGGATGTTAGACATTTTCCAAATATTCGTCTCAACTTGATAACCACAAATAGATTTGGTGATGAGGGATTCACAAATTCTTTTGGTGAAAGTAAATGGAAGCTCACCAAAGGCTCTTTAGTAGTGGCAAGAGGAAAGAAATAGAGCACCCTATATGTCATGGAAGCTAGGCTACATAAAGGAGAGATCAATGTGGCTCAGCGAGATGTAAGCAATGAACTTTGACATAGGAGGCTTGGTCACATCAATAAGAAGGGACTTCGAACTCTAGCTAAAAGCAATTTCGCTAAATTTGCAAGGTATGCCTCTTAAAACTTGTGATCATTGTTTAGTTGGAAAAGAACATAGAGTTGCATTTCACACATATCCACCATCTATAAGGCCAAATTCTATTCATTTAATTCATATTGATGTTTGCACTCTACTAACTAGAACTATTGGTGGAGCACTTTATTTTGTGACTTTCATTGATGATCACTCTAGAAAAGTTTGGGGGTTTTGCTTTGAAAACTAAAGATCAGGTGCTAGATTCCTTCAAAGAACTTTATGCCAGATTATAAATAGAAACAGGAAGAAAATTAAAGTCTGTCAGAGCAAACAATGGTGGTGAATACAAGGATCCATTTGAAAGTTATTGCAAACTTCATGGCATTCAACTTGAAAAGACTGTACCTAAAACTCCTCAACAACATGGTGTAGTAAAGAGAATG
Organism: Tetrastigma voinierianum; assembly: GCA_016808115.1. Taxonomy (NCBI): domain Eukaryota; kingdom Viridiplantae; phylum Streptophyta; class Magnoliopsida; order Vitales; family Vitaceae; genus Tetrastigma; species Tetrastigma voinierianum. The sequence continues at coordinate 1,457,943 of JAEQBH010000564.1, forward strand.
AACATAACCATTGAGGAAAGGATTAGGTGCATGGTTTCTCATTTAAAGCTACTTAAGTCCTTTTGGAGAAATGTTATGAGAAGATTTACCAGATAGCGTCACCGTTCTACAAGATATCTTCCTATTGAATATGTGATGCTTACTGATAGAGGAGAGCTAGGAACTTACAAAGAAGCCATTTTACATGAGAGTAAGAAAGAGTGGGTTAAAGCCATGCAAGAAGAAGGGAGATCCTTACTTTAGAACCACACCCTATGACTTGGTGAAGTTACCACAAGGAAAGAAATTAAGATCTCAGAAATAAATGGGTGTACAAATTGAAAACTAAGAACAATGGCTCACAACTTAGGTACAAAGCACGATGGGTGGTCAAGGAGTTCAATCAAAAGAAAGGTATTGACTTTGAAGAAATCTTCTCTCCAGTGGTAAAGTTGTCCTCTATTCGTGGTTCTCTTGGTCTTGCAGCTCGCTTGAATTTAGAAGTTGAGCAACTTGATGTGAAAACTGCATTTTTTCATGGTGATTTGGAGGAAGAAATCTACATGCAACAACCTAAAGGGTCTGAAGTCAAAGGAAAAGATAATATCATATGTGCAAGCAAAGAAGAGCCAGACGAACTCAAGCAAGCACTAAGACAGTGGTATAAGAAGTTTGACTCTTTCATGATGAGTCATGGGTACAATAGAACCACATCTGATCATTGTGTGTTTATTAGAAAGTTCTTTGATGATGATTTTATTATCCTCCTCCTGGATGTTGATGACATGTTGATAATTGGTCATGATTCTAAAGAAGATCGACAGTCAAAAGAGAGCTTAGCAAGTATTTTTCCATGAAAGACTTAGGCTCGATGAAATAGATACTTGGCATGAAGATATGCCATGATAGGAAGAATAGGAAGCTTTGGTTATCTCAAGAAATCTATATTGAGAAGGTTCTTGAAAGATTCAATAGGAGCAAGGCTAAGAAAATTTGTTCTCCATATGTAGACCACTTAAAGCTTAGCTCCAAGCTATGTCCTACAAGTGAGAAGGATATGAAAGAGATGAGCAAAGTTCCTTATGAATTTGATGTTGGTAGTTGGATGTATGTTAGTGGTTTGACTATAATGACACGCTTCATGCAAATTGGAGTTGTTAGCAGATTTCTTACTAATTATGGGAAGGAGCACTAGGAAACAGTGAATTGGACACTGAGATATTTGAGAGGTACTTCTAGGGTGTGCTTGTGTTTTGGTGAACCTATGCTAGATGATACATAGATTCAGACATGGTAGGTGATTTTGATTCCAAGAAGTCCATTTCAGGGTTCTTGATGACTTTCGCAGGGGGAGCTGTCTCTTGGCAATCCAAGTTGCAGAAATGTGTTGCATTATCCACCACAAAAACAGAATACATTGCTATTATTGAGGGTTGTAAAGAAGATTTGTGGATGAGAAAATTCTTGGAAGAATTGGGGTTGCAAAAAGATAAGTATGTTGTTTACAATGATAGCCAAATTCATCTCTCCAAGAATTCAGTGTTCCATTCAAGATTGAAATATATTGATGTTGGGATATCACCGACCTCAGGATGTTCCTTTGAAAGTCAAAGCAATTATATTTGGAGAAAACACATACCAGTGAGAATGGATCAAACATGTTAACTAAGTGTTTGCTTAAGGAGAAGTTGGAAGCTTGTAGGCAAAAATCGAGCTTGGTTGAGACCATGACATGAGGCGGAGGGGGAGATTTGTTAGGTTTGCCCCATCATTTTTAGTGGGCTGGACCAATGGGAAAAAGCCCATATCTTGGAATTCAAAAGAAAAATAAAAAAGGGGAAATCAAAAGTGTCAGACAACTTGAAGAAAAACAAAGGGGAGCGGGTTTAGAGAGAGAAAGAAAATGGGCTAAGGTTTGAATCTTTGGCAAGAAGATTGGAAGACAAAACCTTGTTCGTTTTGGCTCAAATTTGGTGTGTTGATTCCTTACGGCACTTCACCCAGCACTGATCATTGTTCAGCATCCACCCATATCCACATTCGTTTGTCTCTTCCTTAATGTCGCAATGGTTGTGAGTGGTCGAACTGGTATTCGTGTCGACGTCGAAGATCACGGCACCAAAAAATCGAGCTTGATTTCGACTATCGCCATCGAGACTTTCACGGAGAGTCTTGTCGCTGACTCGCCTTCCTGCTGATTTCTATCCCGATCGGGGCGACGATCTCTTGGTGAAGGAAATCCACAAATCTTTTAGCGAGTGGGGGTTTTTCCTTCTCAAGGATCATGGTCTATCTTTTTTGATCGATAGAAAAGTCAGAGTAGTCGATGGAATTCTCAAACAACCTCGAGGAGAAGGAGAAGTATGCAAATGACCCTTCAATTGGTAAGTTTGAAGGGTATGGAATCAAGATGACTAAGAACCTTGATGAGGAGGTAGAGTGGGTTGATTATTTTTCCATACCATGTCTCCGACTTCTAAGGTGGACTATCAGATATGGCCTCAACCTTTCCATCCTACAGCACTGTAAATTAATCCCCCCATGCACGCTGTTTGTTGGCTTAATTTTATCCTTTTTTAGATTTATGTTGGAAACCAGGCCTCATAACAACAATATTTTGTTGTGTATCCATCCACAAGGTTAAGCCAAAACCTAGCTTTTATACCGCTTATTAGGAAATCTCTTGGACCGTTCTTTTCAAGTTGGTATGATATTATCCACTTTGAACCTAAGATCCGCATGATTTTGTTTTTGGATTTCTCCCCAAAAGGTATCATACAAATTAGATGTTGTCCATACTTATCAATTGGGTGGATGGCACAAGGCCGCTTCATCCTAACCCTGCCTCGTTTATTTATATCATTTCTCATGCCTGTCTTATTTAAAAAAAAAATCAGTTGGGCATGACGATCGAGAGGTTTTTTTTTGTTAGTTTTGTTTATATTTTTATTTTTATTTTATTAAAATTAATATATTTCATAAAAATAAAATATTATAAATTTATAAATTATAGTATTTATCAAAAATATTTTAATTATTATTTATATTAAAATTAATCAAATTAAAAAATTAAAATTTTATTTTTTAAATATAATTGAAATAAGACATAACAATACCAAAACTTGTTCCGTGTTTAAGAAAAAAAATCCGAACACGTTAAAAACCCAATTACACTTAAGTCAAACTTGTTCCATTAAGGGAAGGGCAGGGCAGAAACCCGAAAAAAACCTACCCCGTTGTCATCCATGTTATCAACTCATAATCCTTCTCATTCTTAATTGATATATTGACTTTGGGCGCACACCCCAAAAAATGTATATTTTTTCTTTTAGTTTTGGGCCGAAGTTTCATCTGATGCTCCATCGATTGAAGAACCGATGGAACGATGCTATAATTGTTATTCATTTATTTTAATTATGATTGAATTTGATGAGCAAAGCTTTTATTTATTTTTAGTTTCATAAGGATTTCATTACTTGGTTGAAAGTGTCATTTCCGTTGCCACACAAGGAACCATTTTAAAGTAAAGTGCCTAATCACAAGTCAACTGTTTTTCCAAAAACCACTTTTTTATTTTATAAATTTAACAATATTTTCTATGCGTTTTCTTCTTAAGGGGTAGAAGAATTAATATATTTAAAGTTCGCCACCGTCACATTCAACTATTACTGATCATAATTATAGTATATTCTTATCATTATGATCGAATCATGTTGTGAGTACCATGGCTTTTCGACCCAAATCATACTATCTAATAGGCCTAGCTGTCACACGGGCCCATTGCCTAATTCAAACCCAACTGGGCCCAAAACAACTTGTTACCTTAAAACAATGCGAGGGTTTCCTTAGATCTTTAGTGTTCCTTCGCCTGGCCTCAAGCCCCGAGTTCCCAAATACTACCGTACTACCATCTACAAGATTTTCATCAACGAATCTCTTAATTCACTACGTCTCAAAACAATAATCCTAAATAAGGGAATTAGTCTTTGATAAGGAAACTCAAATTTCATCATTAGATCAGAGATATTATCCCTCCAAAAATAACGGAGAATTGGTCTCTGATAAAGAATGGGAGATTCTACCGCTGACATGACAGGATTATCTTCCAAAAATCAAGGAGAAATTCAAGTATAAACGAAAAACCCCCCATAGGGAAAAGATACGCAATTATGTCTACACCAATTGGCTTCCTGATCTTCTCCATCATTTTGGCTAACTTAAGCATTGGAGAGGCGACTGGCACACTGTTGTTGAACCCATTTCCTATTTTTTGTAGGTTCACGTCGTCCTGTTGATGTCCCGAAGGCTAGACGAATCAGGTACCGACATTTGGCGCCGTCTAGGGGAATCAAACAAAAAGTCTCATTGACAACGTGCAAGGGCTTGGCTCCGACAGTTGTCCAAAAGCCCTCCGCCATCAAAAGATCCGACGGTTCCTCTCCCTATGCCTGATTCATCTGACATCGTGGTAATGGCTAGCAACCAAGTGATCCAGTCGCCAGAAGATCAATTTCTTCATTGGCATCAAGATATGGAGAAGAAACAGAGGCGTAAGCAGACAAATGAAGGAATCAAGAGGAACGCTTGCCAATCGCAGAACGTAAAAACAATCGTCTACAAGCCGAAGTGGAGCAAAGACAAGATTTTGACTAGAGAGAGGCGTAAGATAAAGGTCCTGCAAAGCATCCAGCTGTTCACAATAAAGGAAAGAAACCTATCACCCTCGACGATGTGGATACCCTGGTAGACGACGAGATATTCTCATGAAGTTCACCAAATCCCTCTCTAGTAAGGAGCAAAAGCAACAAAGATAGAACACGCTGGAGACACTCACATCGCCCTGTATTCAGCGATTCTAACGGTGGTATACTTCGTGGGGCAACGAGCTGAGGTCAGAATCTGCCAAGTCAAGAGCTCGGGAACACATTTTTTTTACCCACTGGCCCAATACACGTGCAACCGGTTTACCCTGCTTTCGAAACAAGGCTCGCGCTCTATATGCCTCTTACAGCAACAATCCGAGATCCCAATAACATACTTTCTTCCCCCCTGGGACAACATAGCCTTGAATACGAGCCACCATGAGGGTTCAACATGCCGACCTTTGCTATGTTCGACGACTCCAACGACCTTTATGATCACATGCTTCACTTCAATCAGGCGATGACTTTAAACGCCAGAACCGACCACTTACTGTGTAAGGTATTCCCGGCTAGTCTCCAAGAGTTAGCTCTAGCTTGGTTCCATAGGCTCCTACATAATTAAGTGATTTCGTTTAGCGAGCTTTGGACCATATTCATCTCCTAGTACCTTTGCTCAATGCGGTAGAAAAGGAATATTAGTTCTTTGCATACCATAATAAAACAAGAGGAGGAAACCATATGGGACTTCACCAAGAGATTCGGGCAAGTCGGATAGTAGGTAGAAGTTTACAAAGATGGAATCGCCTTACAGAACTGTGAAGAGCTTTTATGTCAGTTTCACTCCATTCTTCCATTGTCTTTAGGACTCCGCCTAACTACAATGGAAGAGTTGCATTGCACGCCGCACAACATTCAACCCTGTGAGGATAACATCCTCACAAGAACAACCCAAACAGCTCTCATGATCACGAGCAAGCTAGCTTAAAGGAAAAGGCCCTGAGTCCATCCAAGGACGTGGCAAAATCAAAGCCACCCCGAGATTCAACCGCAGGCAGAGAACTCCGCAGCTCACCTCATCCGGTCACCTATGAGAGGTTGTTGCCTCTTATTCGAGACTTTCCAGATTTCAAATGACCCGTGCCAATCCTGTAATACCCGTAATTTTTAGCGTGCTTTAAGTGGGTTATTTAATTTATTTTTCTAATTATATATATATATATATTTTATTGATCCTAGAGTATTATTATATATATATATATATATATATATATATATATATATATATATATATATATATATATATATATATATAGTAGTTTGACCTACAAATTATTTAAATACTAGTTTGATTAAATTAAATGTTAAAGTATAGGAAAAATCTTAGTATGTAAATTTATCCCTAATTTAGCTTAATTTTAGATTGGGTCTTAAATAAAAAATAATCGGGGACTTTAGTATTTCAATATTTTGAAGGGAAAGAGATCCCGACTCTCCTCACGTCGTCCCTCTTCCCTCTTTCTTTTTCTCCTTCTCTTCTCCCGGCGCGCGCCTCCGGGTCCGACCACACCTCCGGCCACCGTCCGCAGTAACCGGAAGGCTGCCTAAAACCATCACCCACATTACCCTTCAACCTCCGACCACCCTTGATTCCTGCCTGAACGCCCAACTCACGGTAAATGACTCATTTTCTCTCTCTAACTGCCACCACCCTGAGCCACCGTCGCGCCGCCACCACCACCTCTTCTCGACGCCGGCAAGCTGCCTCGACACGCGCAGCCGCCGTTCCTTCCTCCTCTCGCGGTGGCGCGTCACTCCTCGCGCCTTAGGTGGTCAGGCCGGGCTTAGAACAGCTCCTTGGGGGCGTGTTTTCTCACAAACAAAGGCTATTTTTTGTAGCTCGGGACCCCAAAACCTTAGGAGGTATGATTCGCCATTTTCAAGCTTCTTCTTTAATCGTGGTGATTTTTAGAGAGATAAACTCAAGAAGAAAATTCTGTTTTTATGCGTTTTGAGTTGTTTTTAAGCGTCTAAAATTATAGCTACAAAATTGTTCTTGGATTCCCTAATCCCGATCTATCGCTTAGTACCGGATTTAATTTTTGACGGTTGAATTTTTCTCCGCCACCGCCGGGCGGCGGCGACCTCGGAAGCGTGCCAGTAGAAACGTAACGTCCGCCTCCGCTCCGTGATTCCCACGCGCAATCGGCTTCTCGCATTCGAGCTTCGGTAAAGAATCTATACCCTAAAACGCGTGCGAGCTCTAATTGTATGGCTAATTGTTCGATATTCATTTAATTGTTCGTAGTTGCTATTTTAATATTGAAAATGCCTTATTTATTGTTTAATTGCTCATGTTTGTGTTTTTGAAAAGATGTAACTTAAAATATATACGCCTATATTTCGATGTTGTGTTTGGCTATCCTATGTAATTAACCTGATTTGATTAAACGTATTTTAATTATATCCGAGTTATCCATGTATAAATATAATGATTTATCCGAAGCTATAAATTGTATCAGTAATTGTATTTATCGCGAATTGTTGACCTTTTGTGTTGATTGCGCCGAGCCGTGGATTTATTCAGAAGCTGTGGCCCTCACTGCATTGGATAAAATTTCAGGATATTGTAGTTGTATTTTACCAGGTTCTGGACCCATTTTACAGGAGTTAAGTCCGCTTTTAGGGAGGTTCGCGAATTTCCTGCAGAACATACAGCGCTTTCTATGCCTGGCTTAGTCCTGTGAGTTTTCCGGTCGAATCTAGAGTATATTTAAATCTTAATCTTATTTATCAACGCTCTTTCCATTTTAGATTGTCCGACAACTCCGTCAGATACAAATTTCGAGGCAGAGCGATTCTCGAGATCCGACCATACTCGTGAGTTGATATCATATAGTTTACGACACATCATCTCAGATGCATGGCATAGCATTTATGGCATTAGGCTACACCCATCATCACGACATTACGATTATTATCATTGGAATCAGATACTATGGTACCAAATTATTTAGTTCGTTATGAAATATATCTGCATATGAGACTGTTATGATGATGGATGTGAGTGTGTATTGTTGGGTGCGATATTGCTGCGCATTGTATGTGAAATGTTTGTAATGGGAACTATAGCAGGACATACCACCTAATGGGTTACATCAGACCCGCGTGCGCACCTGCACAATCAGACTATAATGCACTATGTTTCTTATGTACAGAGTTCCCGGGGTTGAGCGTTTCCCTGGGATGCCGGAGGTAGTGTCCTCCCGGTTGAGCTGCTTACTCTGGGCGCCTGGCTATGGATTATGCAGGTAGGATAGTTGCCGGAGTTAAGAACCCCGCGGTCGAGCATTTCTCTCTGGGCGCCAGCTATAGCTCGCTGCTTAAGTGTCAACTCGGAGCTAAGGACCCCGGTCGAGCATTTCTGGGGCGCCGGGCCACATTGATTTGGAGAGAGCCGCATGGCTTGTGTAGTGTATTGGAGTATAGGGTCCCATTAGAGTTCTCGATTATTGTGATGATAATGTGATGATATGAAACTTGATGTGGGTGCATGCATACATTTGTGAGTGTATCGTTATATAGTCTCAATGTGATATATATATATATATATATTATATTATATTGAAATTCTATATGTATGTATATCCTGTTGGATGTAGATGTGGTATAGATTATATGATATTAACTCACTCGAGGACTCCACAGCCTCACCTCTCTATTTTCTTCGTATCGGCTACCCTCCTTCTTCGCATCCTTGAGAACCCGTCGCTCGAATTCCTTTCCTTCACGCTGCCATACGTACTACTATGATAATATTAATCTTTTGTCTATTTAATCTTAGGTGTCACCGCAAAGATTTCTTGGAATATTAGTATGTTTTGTAATTCATAATTTCGGGGTTCTCATTTTGTGTATGCTTCTGATTCGTGTATGTGGATCTGACTTTATTCTCCTATTTGATACAGCTGACATCTCAGCATATTATAAATATGCATGTGGATATATATGTATAGACGTGATCGTATGATAATGCATGAATATTTCAATAAGGCTTGCTACGGGTTTCGGTGGTCTTATGCCTTCCCATTCTCTAGTGCCGGTCACGGCCCCCAGATTGGGTCGTGACAAAGTTGGTATCAGAGCCATAGGTTCATTTCCTATGGCCTAGAGTCTAAGTTTCCAAGATCATGAATTAGGATCAGTTCATTCCTTGTCCGCTCACCATTACATCTAGTTCTCGTCTCATCCGCTAGGCTTCTTTTGTTGTTATCCGATAGTCTTGTGTTTACTTTTCAAGATGGAGACGAGACGAGGGTTACAGCCACTTGCCGATGACAAAAGAACACAAGAAGCACCGAGGCCGGCACAGTCTACGACGAGGCCCAGAGGCCTGAAGATTTAGGTATCCCTTCAACCTAATCCACCAGTTCCTGGAAAGGGCGAAGGAGACGGGTAGGCCCCGCAAGTGCCAGCCTAGACAGTACGCCGATGAGCCACGGTGCCGAGGGAGCCACAGTTAATATGCCCCAGCACAGCCAAGACAAAGAGATGCTCGTCGGCCAGCCAATTATGAGCATTCAAGTGTATGACGGGTGCAGAGCGCTCCAAAGAACTTATAGAGCATCAGCGGCGCAGCAAGCTGCTGGCCAGTTCTCAGCCGGTGACCAGGATTTCCGACCCAGACTCACAAATCCTTTGTTCCAGCACACCAGGCTTAATTATGTCAGGCCTGACAGGGTATCCAGACCCGAACTTGACTTTCTCGACTAAGGGAGAAGAGAGCATTTGATCTCAGAGCATCTCCATACCCGACTATTGAGATGGTGCCTCAAGGGGGCTTAGCATTGCAAAGGGTACAAGGATTACATCAAGTCAAGCTCGAGGGTATGACACGTGGCTCACTAGGGAGAGATTTGAAGATAAATTACATTTCTTTGCCATGAGACAAGAGTACTATACATTTTGAGTAAATGCTATATGATATGTCTCGTAGTGGAGTACACCACAGTTCATGTATCTTAGTAAATTTGCTCCTCGGAGTTAGTCAGGGCAAATGAGGCTCAAGACAGTACATCACCGGCCTCACTCACACTCATATCCCGAGGCGCCGAGAAGTAGCTCGGAGGTCACCGATTTAGCGAGGCGATGGAGACGACCTCTCGCCTCATGGGTATCATCTTTTGAAAGATGGTGCTAAGAAGAAGACCGCACAGAGAGCAACTAGTGTCATCGTGGCTGCAAATAAGAAGACATGGGTGCAGACAGAAGATTCACAAATGTCAAGCAGTAGCGCTTAGACTATGTCATAAGAACGGTGACTGTACCTGTAAGTGCTGAAGCTTCCCACGAGCGTATGTTTAAAGCTTCCATAAAGGTGTCTCAGTGTATAATCATACATGAGTCTGTGCTCTGTAAGTACGCCAGTCGCTAGTTCTCGCAACAAGATGCGGCCCACATTACGTGGTGGATGCATCAGTGGCCCTTGTATGGTGGCTAGTGGGAGTCACATGCTGTTTTAAGTGAGAGTTGGGCCATATGGCCAAATCATGTCCTAGATTTCCAAACAGCAGCCTTTTCTCAAATGGTTCAAGGGCTAGTGCTCGCTCTTCGCCTGGGCTCATCGGGATCGCTAGCGTCCTTCTCAAAGTGTGCGCAAAGATAAAGGATAGCAAAAATGTGGATATGGAGGTAGAGCCCGGGAGGCGATGAGCGGTAGCTGTGGTCGCTTCGAGCTCCTACCGCCCGGGATTTCCGTCAAAGCCGTAGTTTTACGCCACCTCCCTCAGACGCCATACAAATGTCAAGCCACGACGTACTATTCCTGGCCTCGTTATACTAAGGCTAGGTGTTATTAGATCCGGTGCCACACACCCTTTGTGTCTCCTAGTTTTGGCATTTAGGCTTGGTGTTCAACCAAATCAGACTTGAGACTCAAGATATCATTACTACCCCTTCGAGCGATGCCTTAGGCGATATTTACTTTCCATCGTAGTCCTCATTTCTGTAGTAGGTAGAGACCTTCTCCGCTTTGACCTTATTTTGTTGGATAATTGATTTCGAGGTTATTTTAGGTATGGATTGGTTGGCCAGGCATTACGCCACCCTGGATTGCCGAGAGAAACAAGTGATTTTCCCGATTCCAGGATTCGTAGCCTGGCTCGTACGAGCGCATACACACTCCCTTCTAATTTAATTTCAAATGATTACAGCCTAAAGGATGTTACTACGGTGCCGTGGTTATCCGAAGGCTCTGTAAGGACATCGCAAAGAGATAGAGGTAAGGTTGATGATGTCCCCATTGTTTGCAGAATTTCCGATGTTTTCCCTGCAGGGAGTCACAAAGGCCTTTACCCGACAGTGGAGATAGAATTTTGCATTGATGTTGTACCGGGCACCACTTCTATCTCCTTGCCACCTTATAGGATGGCACCTGCAGAGTTGAAGGAGCTGAAGGAGCAGTTACAGGATTTGTTAGACAAAGGTTTTGTCAGGCCTAGTACTTCTCCCTGGGGTGCTCCTGTGCTATTTGTAAAGAACAAAGATGGTTCCTTGCGCTATGTATAGACTACAGATAGCTGAACAAGGCGACAATACGTAATAAATATCCGCTCCCCCGAATAGATGACTTGTTTGATCACCATAGGTACTTCGCGTTTTTCTAAGATTGATCTACGGTCAGATATCATCACCGAAAGAATAAGATAATAAAGGATAGATTGTCTAAGACAACATTAAGGATTCCAGGTACGCTTTATTATGAGTCTTAGCATGTCTTTTGACTCACTAATGCACCGGCAAATGCATGGATTTGATCATCAGAGTGTTCAAACCCTTCCCTCGATCGCTTGTAATTGTGTTCATTGATGATATCTTAGTATATTCTCTGTGAGGAGGGGCAGGAGCATGTAGAGCATTTAAGGATAGTATCAAGCAGATTTCGAGGGAGCAACACATTATATGCCAAATTCTCCAAGTAAATTTTGGTCGAAGTATAGCCTTCTTGGGACATGTAGTATCGAGGGCATCTTCATGGATCCCAAGAAGATGAGGCAACAATGGATTGGTATGACTCAACCCACGTGATCAGGTTCGTTTCTGTTAATGCAGTTATCGCCGCCAGGCAGACACTTTTCAGACTCGCTTCATTCCCTCACAATGCATAACTAAGAACTGAAGCTCAGCGTGACAGCCCAGGCAGGCTCTGTCAGAAGATCAGCTCAATCTCCATTCAGCACATGGTCACTACCCTCGCAAGAGTTTAGCAAACATCGATCGCCCAGAGTCTGATTGGGTGCAATTACAACACACTGCAAGTGATTGTTTTGGTGTTTCAGGCACGAAGAGGCACAACACTTCACCCACTCCACACTGGGAGATGTGCTGACCTTACGAAGATCCCACATACACCAAAGGCACATACGGAGATCTCACCACCCAGCAAGAGTCAAAAACATTTCTTCGCACAGGTTTGTAAACCACACGCGGAAGACGCACGAAAGCTGCTTTGGGCATCGCGATCGTACAACCCAAACATCACCCTGTGGGGGTCAACAAAAAGATGTTTGAGAGAAGTCATCTGCGCCTTGCCTATATTAGGGTACAGAGTAGTTTATTATCGATCAAGGAGTTGTATGAATTCACGATCTGTGGTTTACGGGGCTAGGAAAGCTGGAGTCCTTGTTTACTTTAGCACATTTTAGTCAAATCGGTTCAAAATGGACAAATTAAAACGTACTTCTCGCTGCGTAGGACCTACGCTGATGTAAAGATTAGGATGAGGTTCAAGAGTAGCTCATGATTTCATGGATTTGGGATGCATGCACGCCGAGACAAGTACAAAGGTGCGCCCCGATGTTGATGAACTCATAAACGAGATTATGAAAGAGGCCCATCATACAAATGATAAAGATTCATCCCGATCCACCAAGATGTATCAGTGATCTTAAGGGTAACTATTGGTGAGCGTATGAAGCATGGGATGTAATGAGTTTGAGATCCAAGTGTTCGACTGCCAATGTGTCAAACTTGAAAGCATCGTGGTCGTATGGGTTGTTGTGTACCACTCCCCATTCCGCAGTGGAAATGGGAGAATATTAGCCGTATGGACTTGCGGATCAAGTTGCCTCGAACTTCATAGGTACGATTCCATTTGGGTGATACGATCGAATGACTAAGTCGGCACACTTCTTACCTGTGAAGGCAACTTTTCCGTAGCTGCATGCTAGTGTATATTGAGAGGATTGTTAGTCTTCACAGAACCCGCCCCGATGTGTTCGATAGTCCCGCTCACTTCTACTAAAGCTCTCATGAAGCTTTCCATGAGGAGCTTATACCTGGGATTGACTTTTCCTTAGCTACGCCTTCTCACCCTCGGGACAGACACGCCCGAGAGGACTGTCTCGACGTTGAGGACACATGTTAAGGATGTGCGTGATGGATTTGGAGGCCAATGGGATTGGCATTTACCTTGGTGGAGTTCGCGCATACCAAACAGCGCTATCATGCTAGCATTTCCAGATGGCGCCTACGAGGCACTGTGATTTACAGAAGTGTGTGACGCGTTTGTCGGGAAGAAGCAGAAAGGAAGCAAGGTGTCCCGAATTGGTCCAAATCACTTCGAAAAGATTCCTTCCCTCCCTATCATTCGAGATCGGTTGAGACCCCGCTTTCAAGAGAGACGTAAGAGCTATGTGATCCCAAGAGGAAACATGTGGAGTTCGTGTAAAGTATATGTATTTATGAAGGTTTCGACGCGAGGCGTGATGAGATTTGGTAAAAGGGGAAGTTGGCACCTCAAGCCGGACCATTTGAGATTGTGGATGAGTTGGGGAGCGCTTACCGACCGGAATTGTGCCACCTAATTCCTCGCCAATGTTCATCCTGGCCTTTCATATATCTATGTCGTGAGGAAATATGTGTCCGATCCTTCACGTACACATGTGCTCCGCTAGTTGTAGGTCGTGAGGATTTATCGGGATGAGGAGAAACCTCGTAGCTATTGCGGGATACCCAGCCCGTCAACTCCCGACGAAAGTCATTCGATGGTCAAAGTCTTGGCAGGCGTAACTCATTCGACTCAAGAATGCACGTAAACCAGCAGAGATGCGACGCTCATACCCATATACTTGTTCCAAGAACAGGTATGTTCTTATTCTTAAATTTAGGGACACCTTCTTTAAGGGGGAGAGAATGTAATACCCGCACTTTTAGCGTGCTTAAGTGCTTATTTAATTTATTCTTCTAATTATATATATATATATATATATTTTATTGATCCTAGAGTATTATTAAGTATATAGGTATATATATATATATATATATATATATATATATATATATATATATATATATATATATATATAGTAGTTTGACCTCTGCCAAATTATTTTAAATAATTAGTTTGATTAAATTAAATGAATAAAAGTATAGAAATATCTTATATATGTAATATCCCTAATTTAGCTTAATTTAATGGCTTCTCCTAAAATAAAAATAATTGAGACCTTTGGGTGGCTTTTGAAGGGGAAAGCAGAGATCAAATCTTTGGGGCTCCCCGACTCTCTCCTCATGCCGTCCCTCTCTCTCCTTCTTCTCCTTCTTATTCTCGGGGCCGTCGCTCCGGTCCTAGACCACACACACCTCCTCCACACCGGTCCGTGCGATCTCAAGGCTCTAAACCATCACTCCATTAATAATCCCTTCAACCTCCGACTACACTCGGGATTCATCTTAGAACGCCCAACCCCATTTTAAAATGAACACCTCCTCTCTAACCGCCACCACCCCGAGCCACCGTCACACGCTACTCTCCACCACCTTTCTCACGCCCAAGCAGCCGCCTCGACACGCCAAGCAGCCCGGCCGCTCCTTCCTCCTCTCGCGTGGCGCCACACCCGCAAGGCCTAGGTGGCTTCGTCTCAGAATGCAAATTCCCCTTTGGCGTGCTTTCCGGCCAAACAAAGGCCATTTTCGAGCTCGACCCCAAAAACCTTAGGAGGTATGCCATGATTCGCCTTACTTCCCCAAGCTTTTTAATCGTAAGGATTTTTAGAGAGATAAACTGCAAGAAGAAAATTCTCGTTTTTATGCTTGAGTTGTTTTTAAGTTGCCCAAAAATTATACAAAATTGCTTTTGGGCTCCCTAATCCCGATCGACGCTAGGTACCCCTCGGATTTGGCTTCTCCTAATAAAAGCCGAATTTTTCCAGCCACCGCCGGCGCACTTCGCACCCTTGGGAAGCTGCAGCAAGCTGCATCGTAAACGTCCGTCTCCGTTCCGTGATTCCGACGGTGCAATCGGTTTTCGCATTCGAGCTTCTGCAGAAACAATCTATACCCTAAAAAACGCGTGCGTAGCCTAATTATAGTCTGTTCGATATTCGTATTTTAATTGTTCGTAAAGGTTATTTTTAATATTGAAAATGCCTTATTTATCGCTTAATTGCTCATGCTCGTGTTTTGAAAGATAACTTAAAATATATACGCCGTACGATGTTGTGTTTAATCTTATCCTATGTACTAGAACCGCTGCTGATTTTTGATTAAACGTATTTAAATTATATCCGGAGTTATCTCATGTATAAATATAATGATTTATCCGGTTATAAATTGTATCAATCAGATATCGCGTAATTGTCGACCTTGTGTTGACTGCGCCGAGCCGTGGATTTATCTCAGAAGCCAGGCCCTACTTCTACATTGGATAAATTGTGATATTAGAAGTGTATTTTTACTGTGTTCTCGGACCCATTTTACAGGAGTTAAGTCCGCTTTTTAGAGGCTCACACTTCTCGCAGAACATGGGCACGGGCCATGCTCGCTTGGGGCCTGGTGGAGTTTTCTCGTCTAATCTAGAGTATATTTAAATCTTAATCTTATTCTATCAATAACGTCTTTTCCATTTTAGATTGTCCAAGGCCTCCGCTCAGACAAATTCTTCGAGGTGTGCAGGAGTCGATTTTGAGATCCGACATACCTCGTGAGTTGATATCATGGTAGTTTACGACACATCATCCGCATGCATGGCATGCATTTATGGCACAGGGCTACACCCATCATCACGACATGATTATTATCATTGGAATTGTATTTACTATGGTAACTAAATTATTTAGTTCAAGCAGAAATATAATCGCATATGAGACTGCTATATATGTGATGCGGAGCGCATTGTCAAGCGATATTGTCAGGTATCGTATGTGAAATGTTTGTAATGGAACTATATAGACATACACCCAATGGGTTACATCAGATCAAGGCGCACCGGCAATAATCACTATAATGCGTAATTATGTTTATGTATATGAGTTCCCCCGTTGTCGTAGCCGCTTCCTGGGATGCCTGAGGTAAGGTCCCCGGTTGAGCGCTACTTCCCGTGGCGCCGCTTATGGATTACAGGATAGTTGCCGGAGTTAGACCTTGGCCGAAAGCATTTCTCTCGTGGCGCCTATAGCTTTGGCCGTTTATGTCAATCGGAGTTAAGGACTCCTCGGTCGAGCATTTCTCTCAGGCGCCTTCGCCACATTGGATCGAGAGAGTCGTATGGCTTGTAGTATTGGAGCATAGGGTCCGCTAGAGTTCGGACATTGTGATGATAATGTGATGATATGAAACTCGATGTGGGTGCATGACATATGTGAGCGTATCGTTATATAGTCTCAATGTGATATATATATTATATTATATTGAAATTCTAGGCATATCAACTCTCTCTCCTGTCATCATCAATAAAGTTATAAACTTTTTCTTCTTTCTTTTCTGAGGTAGGAATATAAGAAGGGTTGTGCTGCATAAGTACGCCACAGCCAACAAGTAGATGGGTATAGATTATATGATATTAATCACTCTCGAGACTCCGATACCACCGCTTTTCTTCGTGCATCGGGCTACCCTCCTTCTTCGTATTCTGAGAACCCGCCATTCTTTCCTTCACGCTTGCCATATACGTACTACTATGATAGTATTAATCTTTGTCTGGCTTTAATCTATGTCAACAGCATTTCCCTTTGGAATATTAGTATGTTTTGTAATCCAGATAATCGTTCATCTTGTGCATGCCGACTGTGTATGATCGACTTTATTCCTATCGATGTTTGACATCCTGTTATTATAATATGCATGTGGATATATGTATGCATGTGACGATGATAGTCGCATGAATACTCAATAAAGGCTTCGCTACTGGTTTCCTCGTGGTCCTATGCCTTCCATTCCCTAGCCTGGCCACGGCCCCCGACCATTGTCGTGACAAATCCAATGACCCTTCTCATGAGATCTCTATGCGACGCGACTATCACGTGATCACGGGCATGGAGACAAAAATATGTCAAAGCCTAAAATTCTTGATAGAAAGCCTGATTAAAGAGGGGCACCTTAGGAGATATATCAGTGGAAGTTGACCGCGAGGAAGAACCTGCCCGCAACATGCGTAATCACAAATCCGCCAATTTGCACACCCCAAATCTAGGTCTAACTATATACTGGCGGCCTCGACGACATCAGTATCAATCAAAACGGCTAACAAAGAAGCTCTAAGAGCAAATTACGCTAAAGCCCGGGTGAACGCTGTCCATATAAGCGATAGCCGGGAAGAGACTAAGCCTATTGACGACCCTATAGCCTTTCCCCCAGTAAACCCCAATAGGGTAATCATGCCCCATTACGATCCACTTATACCAATTTTCAGATAATAATGGCTTCTGATGTGCATAAGGTGCTATGAGATCCTCATAGAGCCGTGAGATTTGTCAGAGCGCCCACCTTTGGGCAATATGAAGCCCACAAATGCCGACCAACCGGGCGATCCTTCTAAGCCAACGGCGCGACAATCGGCGCCCTTTAGGAGACATTACACTTCCTGCATACTGTGGCCAATAACCTCAAGAGGTTTCGCAGCTCCCTGGGCTTGCCGACAACTCCAGACCATACATAATTGCACAAGAGGGTACCCACCTAGCTACATACAATGAATAATGTCCTAAACATATCATCAAATGGTCGCCTATCTAACCGCGAGGCAAGTCGATCTTCTAAGCAGCCTAGTCGGTCAGCACGACAATGCGCAATTATCCATAAAAGAGAGAGGAAAAGTATTTAGGCGGTTCTTCCTGGGATCGTATTCTCATAATAGCTACATCATCAAGCTCAAGTATGACAAGAAAAAAGGATCCGTTAGCCATGGATCCCTTGGAGGTAGTAGCGCCCGGATCGGCCGCAGAAACTCACTCTACACGCACTAAGGTTAGGCCAAATAAGAAAAGAACAATCACGGCTACATTGTTAGGGGAACAAGGATATATTCACCGAGTCACTCGTATTACGGCCCAGATCGACCCAACATTGGCCTCTTATAAATTGAATGTGATTGCCACATCAATGTTAGGGATAGCGCCCTGTAAAGCATGAATTTATATTTATGTTTTATGAAATTAATAAAGTGTCGTATTTATTACATTTAGCTATTTTGTGCATAATGTATGAATGAAACGTTAGAAAATCCCAGATTTATTAATGTAACCATAACCCCAGTGTTTAACAGTTATACATGAGAGGATCGAGGTTATGGATTATAAATCATATTGCCCGTAATAAATTAATTGAAGTTTGAGGATCTTCCAATTAAATATTATCAAGCAAATTGGCTATCATTGAGAATGAAGTGACCTTTAATCCGGTCACTAATGTGGCGACATTAGAGTGGAGGCTCCATATATAATAAGATTATATAGATTAGACCAAGGCGTTAGCTTGAATTCTTTAAATATCGTTTGTCTCAAGAATTCAAACTACGCTAGATGATCATAGGCGACGCCTCACAATCCCGAGTAGTCATAGACCTCGCTTCTATGCTCAACCGGGCTTTTCGAAAGTCACGGGTTAGCCCGCTATGAAATACCTTAATACTTGTGTCTTCGAGGCCCATGATGTATGCGTACTGGAATGTGAATCCATGGACATGGAATCCAACCCTTCCTATGGAAAGTTCGACGCTGGTTCCTTATGTTGCCCGAACCTAACACAGCGCCTAATTTATACCAGTTTATAAATTAACCTGCTCACTACAGCCTCGATTAACGGAACTAAGGATCAAGATATAATTAGAGGGGCAAACACTCACCGTACTCTCAGTTATGAACCACTGGATAGAACGCATGTAATGATTAAATCAATGGACACTAATTTCCGAGTAAAATCGATACTGTATGACAAGAGTTCAATTTCAAGTTTTTAGTGGAATAACTCGGCCGAAATTAATAAACAAAATAATTGATTAAAGAGTTTAATTAATTATTGAATTTATCGAGCTTGAAATTACAGTCCATGGGTCCTAATTCCAATTCTCTATATTACTACAATGAACGATTCATGATTTGGAATAAATTGCACTCTCGTAGTAATTTAACCGATGGAGATTATTTTTAAATTACAAATAACACTAGTTGCTATTTAAATTCGAATTTAATTCATTGAATAAGGGAAATAAATCTCAGAAGGGTAATAATATTTGAATTATTATTATATAATTAATTCATTTCTTATCTCGATAAGGATTTGAATTAAAATTTAAATATTATTAATTCATTTCCTTATCTCACAAGGATTTGAATTTAAGAATATTAAATATACTAATTCATTTCCTTTATCCGATAAGGATTTGAAACGTCCGTAAAACCCGAGTAGAGTGTATATTTCCGTGTAGGTCGCCTTTGAGTATAAGGAAACCAAACGAAAAAGGAAAAAAGGAGGTTTTTTTTTCCAAACCCTAGTTTCCTAGAGTCTCTTCCCCAGATCCTCGTCTCATGTGTCGTAGCACACAAGGTGGAGAGACGTAAAAACCCAGAGTGTATTGTTCCGCATCTCGAATCGTTGGTGCCCACACACCTCAAGGAATATGAATTGAAGACCCTGGTGCAGGAAGTTTTTTCAACCCTACTAGCTAACAAATCTCCTATAATAAGAATGTGTATGTATCTGATCTTCCCTTTTTGATATTAATGTGTTTCAGATTGCTCCCCCGCGAAAAATAAGATTTTCTTGAAAATTTTAAAACCTAATTTCCGCTGCGTTTTGATTTCATTTCCATCAATTGGTATCAGCGGTCCATGTAAATGCATATTAATATTTTTTTTATTGTTTAAGAAATTTGTTTTCTTGATTTATGCATGAGCCTCAGCATTCTCGCATATTTTAATGTGATTATTTGTGTTCGTGTATGGATGAATGATGGTTGTTAATTATATGGTGTTTCGGGGGGGTTCGACTCTTATTTTCCTTGTAGATCTTGTGTGTGTGCTTCATTAATGGCATAGGATTTTTTTTTGCAATTTTTTTGTATTCTTGGTGGATCGGAAATTACACAACGGGCTCGACATGAAGATGGAGCAAACTTTCTTGGGAATTGGTGTAATCCCAAGAAGCCCATTATGTAATTTAAATATTTTTCCCATTATTTTTCCAAAGGTTGTAATTATTAGAAATACCCAAAACACCCGGCCCGCTTTTATTTATTTATTTATTTACTTTATGTTATCAACTGTATGAGATGCAATTCGAATAACATGTCCATGCATATAACATGTCATACATGAATGCCCACCATATTGTATCATGCATACCATCCTTTAGAAACATGTTCTACTAGGAATGTTTGTTTATTTGCCGCTGAATAATAAATTAAATAATGGATATAGTTTAATAGTTAAACTTGGTAAACCTCTATCTCTAGGACGAGCCGTCCCCTCGCACGTCCCTTGTACCGTAGAAATGAATATCCCGACGTGGTGAGCTAATGCTCGGCAGTGAATCACCCTAAGCGGCCGCCTCCACCCTGGGCGCAATGCAATGCTCCAAAGAAAACATACATTCAAGTAAATGCGTGATCCTACTTGAATGTCTAACTGATCAACCCACATCCCGAGTCCTCACCGACTCCCTCACACTTGCCTAAGTCATGTATGAGAAAACGTCTTTTTCAAAACAATTCTTGTTGTTTTCGAAACTATACTACCGAAGTATCGGTAAAATATGGGACTATCCTCCGAGGCGAATGCTGGAGAGCCCTCCTCGAAATCGCCATGGTCCTCTCATCCAAATGATCCGTCTGGACGCTCTCCCAACCTCATTCCCCTCCTGAAATTCATCCCGTGAGTCTCTTTCAAAAAACATTTTCGCTTTTCTTTCGCTTTTTCATGTCATGTATTCACCCACTTCTGTGCCACCCTTAGCATATGAGATGCATCATGCAATTTCAATCGTTTTCAACCAAATATATCAATATGCATATATATTATCCAATTTAGAACTCACACATGGAATTCAAATAATATCAAACTTCAACCCCCAAATTTACTCACTCTTTGAGCTAATCGCTATTCCATTTCCAATGGTTTCACACCCACAATTATATTCATATAATTGTGACATCGGTTAATACATCAAGCTTTAATAACATATTAAAATCATCTCAATGGCCTGCACAATTATATTTTATATAATTATGTCATTATATTAACACATTAAACTATGTATTAATCTATCTATTTCCACACAACCTCAAGCCATTCATTTCAATAATCTGCTATCACAACACATGGACGATTTTTTGTCCAATTCACACAACCCGGGACCATTTTAATAGCCCCGAATGCAAAGAAGGTCAAATCTTAGCTGGGCAAATTCACTTGTCCAACCACTGCTTACTGAACCGAATTTTTTACCCATTTCCTGCCTTATAATCACTAAAGCATAATTTATTCCATAAATTATCATATAAACACCTCCAATCTGAACCCCAAAATGTACCATGGACTCCACTCATGAAGTGTTCTGTGGCTTCACACCTGTCCCATATTTTGGGACCGATCAAACGGCCCATTCCCGACCTCTTTCATATCAAGCATACATTTTTATGCACAATTTCAACACAAAGAAATTAATTAATTTTCCTGACCGTCACGGATTAAGAAAAATCTCAAAAAATTTCCATCACCCGGTCCCAAGTTTTGGGATCCCGATCAAACGGCCCTCACGGTCTCAAACCAACCGAACATTGAAAAACACTAAATAAAGTGGGAAAACCCAAGTAGGAGAAACCTCACCCTTGGAGTTTGGAGGAAACTCCATAAATCCTGCACTCCACGCCGGGGGCTTCTCCCTCTCCGCTTAGAGCAAATTTTCTCTCCTTTCTCGTCCCGAAGACCCGCACATGGCTCGCGCATTTGCCCATATTCTTAGGCGAACACCTTCTCTCTCTAAAACTCAAAACCCCATAAATAACGATCTTTCTGATTCAAAATCACGTTTGGCCTTTTGATTTAATGAAGAAGACTAACACTATTCAATTTTTGTATTGGTTTAGTGACTTAAAAATTTAATTAACACCATTATGTCCCTTCTTTTCTCAGTTTTGACAATCAAAGACTATTTCGGCCAACCCATTTCATCATCATTTCTTACTTATACCACTTACGCACATGAGTATTTGTGTTATATGTTACTGCTGCATTGAAAATAGCTTACTGCATTCTAAACGCGGATGCCTCAAAACGTAAAATTCCGACTCGGTCTCTCGAATTTGACGAAATTTTACGTGCTAGCTAGATTTCGAGACCCATTCCAACGGTTCAATCCACTGTCAGTCCAAGATCTAGAGAATTAATTCCATTTTAACCGAATTATCAATTTTGTAATCTTAAATTACATTTTGCCATTTTTCCGTAAATTGAATTTCGTCTTACATTCTCCCTCCTTAAAAGGAATTTCGTCCCAAAAATTCAGACAATCACATTACTAACATGGTATATGCACTGCACTCTATCATGCATGTAAACAAATATCTTAAACGACCAAAACCACGTACCTTTATCCCCTCGAACAAGGATAGGAGCCGCATCGCTTTCCCTCGTGCCCCACGCTGACTCCTCCACTCCATAGCGTTATCGCCCATAGCACTCTCACTAGCCTCACCCGGGCCCACGCGCCGCAAACCCGATCACGCTATCCAAAATGCACACACCGGTCCCCTCCCCTCAAAGGTCCCATCCGTGTCAACCTCAATCTGTCCCCAATCCACCACATGAGCTGGATCTGGAGTATATTTCTAGAGCATGGAGACGTGATATACTTCGTGGACACCTATCATGTTGGGCGGTAACGCCAACTGGTACACAACAGTGCCTACCCTCTTGAGTATCTCGAAGGGCCCAATGAACCTCGGCAATAGCTTCCCGCGCCTGCCGAACCTGACCACTCCTCTCTTAGGTATCACCTTCAAGAAAACTTGATCACCAACCTCAAACTCTAAGGGTCGACGTCGCACATCTGCATAACTCTTCTACCGGCTCTGAGCCGTGAGAAGACGCTATCGTATCAAGCTCACCTTCTCAGAGGTGTCTCTAATCAGATCAGGACCAGTGATGGAGCTCTCTCCCACCTTGGTCCAACATAACGGTGATCTACATGGCCTCCCATACAATGCCTCATATGGTGCCATTCGTATACTCGCCTGATAACTATTGTAGGCGACTCCATCAAGGGAAATGTTCTCCCGCCTACCCTATGATCCGTAATCCATGCTCAAGCGTGTGCTCTAACACTTATATATAATCCACACAATATGCAACCCTACACAACCCCTGCTTGGTGTGTAAACGTTGACCTTCCCAAGGTCACAATCACTGACAATCCAATGGACCATCAACCTAGCCCATGTCAAGAATGACATCCATTTACCGAGCCCTTGCCAGCCCAACAACACCCAATGCAATTTCTAAAGGGGTATCCAAGTCTCGAGTCACTCCCGACTCTTATCACTTAACTCTAAGTCTACGTGATAACCTGACCGTGTGTTTTCATCTCGAGTCACTCCCGACTCCTATCACCCAACTCTAAGTCTGCGTGATAACCTGACCGTGTGTTTTCATCTCGAGTCACTCCCGACTCCTATCACCCAACTCTAAGTCCGCGTGGATAACCCGACTACGTGCTTTCATCTCTGCAACATAACTTTTCGCTTACATCGCAGCCTCTTTAAGTTCTCGCACGTACTCGATATCTCCACGGTCTCTTACACTCCAGCACGAAAATTTCTCGATAACTCCACTCAGGTCTCTTGACCCACACAGAAATTTGATAACTCCACCTGCCCTTGGCACTCACGTAAATTTCGATAACCCACTCATGCCCATACCCTCACGTAAATTCGGGATCGCCCCGGCCCTTACACCCACACGTAAATGCCCTGGGACATTCCCTGCCCTACACCCAATACGTAAATCCTATCTCTCCTGTCTCTTACACCTACGTAAATTCGGATATCTCCCGGTCCACACCCATACGTAAATTCAGATCTCTCCTGTGTCTCTTACACCCACACAGGACCTTTCGGATACTACCGGCCCCTTCACTCCTAAACTGGTAAGCCAAATTAGGATTAACGACCCCTTCTTGCTTTGCCCCAACACACCTTTAATTACTCTTCATTTCGATTCGAACTATGAGTCTTCATCGATCGAACCCTAAGACAAACTCAACTCACACTCACCAAGATTGGTGAATGAACATACCGTGCACCCACACCCTACTCGACGCAATGTTACCGTGCACATAAATGTAATGATGCCCTACTGTGACACCCAATCCCAGGCATTGTCCACCACAAAGCAAAATCCTGAGATCTCTCACTCTCATAATCTCTCGACTCTATCGTGTCAACTCTCACCCTTCATCCTAGGGAAGAACATCTATACGTGGCTTCTCTAAAGGCATTAACCTCTAAGTCCAAATCCATCACACAAGATGCAACAATGAATGAATATGATGCATCTAATTTGAACAATACTCTAGTCAACAAGTGTAAAGAGTATAAACGCATTCTACATATTCCTGTCATCGATGAGCCACCGTACCATGAGACCCTCTCGGCTCCTAGACAATCTCTACCATATGCCCAGTCGACCAAGAATGGTAACAAGTCATCCGTCTGCCCCGACCGACTCTACCAAAAACCCCGTGCTCGACCGACCTGCTCTCCTGTCCCGCCATGTGACCCGCCCGGGCGAAGTACTAGGTGACGGTCCCTCTAACCCATACTCAGGGCTCGGAGAAAGAAACCGTGTCTCCTGGTCCCGGGTCGCCGACCGGGACCGCACAGCCCTAAAACCCTGATCCTGTTGCCTCCGAGGGGGCAATCCTCTCCTCATATGTCCGACCATCGGGCAATGCAGTAGCACACCACATCCGCTCTATCCCGACCGGGGCAACCCTAACTCTGCTCTCGGCCTAGATAACCCGGTGGGCTCCTGTGAAATTCAAGCGAACTAAGCCTTCGCTTTCCCTAACTAGAAGAAGGTTGATCTCCCCTTCCCTTTCCAATACTGGTCGCACCCATATCCCTCGACGCTTCGCATGTCATCCACTCCTCCCTCTCTCGCTCAAATGAGGATGATGTGCTTCAAATCATCGGATGTCGCCGACCGGCCTGATTCACTATTGCATGCTCGCGCGATAATGCCATTTATCCCTACGCCGCAAGGCCTCGTCGACAAAAGCCGGTACGTCAAATGCCTATGGTGCCCCGACTAGCACTCGTGGACGTCCTTCTACATCCTCGTCCCTTCATTAGTCATCTACACAATTAACATGGCACAACTTCAATTCAAGATTCTAAGGCATAAACACACCGAGACACTAGTCATACATATAACCGCCAGCACGCATCGCCCTTGCATTTAAAATATCGTTTCAATAAAATTATTAAAATTTCTTTTGAAAAAATTTACTTTATTTTTTGAAAATTTATTAAATTTTTATTCGATTTTATTTTATTTTTATTTAATTTAATAAAAAATTTTCGAAATTTTTTTTGATGAACAGTATTCATGAATCGAGTTCACGAACAATGTCCAAAAATCGACTCAGAATGCATCGAGTCAAACCGGGCAAAACAGCCGAAGCGCCGAGTGCATAGCCCATCGCTCAACAAAGACGCCTTATGTGCCGCGGCGCTCATCGGCGCTTTACGCCGCTTCGCTGCGGCGCTCAGGCGCTTTGGGGCCGCCGCGCGTTTCAGCCGCCGCGCCCGTTTCACGCCTAACGCCAAGCGGCGCTTATAAAGGCTAAGGCGCTTCGCTTCGCGCCGCTGCTGGGCCGCTGGGCCGCTGCCAAGTGCCCGCGCCGCGGCTCGCGCCTGGGCAGCGCCCCGTGCTCCTGGGGGCCGGGCCGCCCCGCGCGCCCGTGCCTCACAATCGTGCACGGGGCGCTTCCCACTCTGCGCGCTTAGCGCCGGGGCCGCCGCCGTGCTCCTCGCCGCTTCGCCCGCTGCTGCCGCGCTCGGTGGCGCTGCCCCCCGTGCTCCACGCCCCAATGGGCTCTTTTCTCTTCTCAATGGGCAAGAGTCTATTTCCTTGTGTTCTGAGATACCTTAATTTTCATTTCTTTTTTCACGACATTGGAAAATACCACAAAAATATATTTATTTATTTTCTTTCTCATTTTCCAAGACACCAATAAATTTTTGAGTTAAAATTTATTTCTCATCTATATATATATATATATATATATATATATATATATATATATATATATATATATATATATATATATATATATTTATTTTTATTTTTATTTTTTTTTTCATTTCCCAACAAACCAAATAAATTGCTTAAATTTATTTTTTTTATTTTCTTGTTCTAGTTTACACATTGTAAACTCCAAGGTTTGTTTTCCAACCTGCCTATGTGCTATCTACCTAAGCACACAAACATTCACATCACACATACAACATGTCATACACACCAAACACACAACCATACACCAAAGCATATTATACAAAACTCACATGCGTTGTCCTAGTTTTGTCTGCCTTCCTAGGGAGGTAATCTTTATACCCAGACCGAACATCAAACCACCCAAGTGGTGATGTTCTTACTCGACTATGGCCTAAGCCCAAATCCTCATTCTCTAGGTTTTTCATATACCTATACTCTACATCAAACCACCCAAGTGATGATGGATACCCAAACCCGAGCTCCCTAGGTATTCGTATACCTAAGCTCGATGCTAAGTCGTGACCAAAACCCCAGTTCGTTGACTACCCGTCAACCCGCGTAACAGATTGTGAATGCCCGGCAACTTACATTTTCGACTAAAATCGGCGCAGTCTCCTTTCGCACGTGAGCTCTACCTAAATACAAAACCTCGCGATAAAACTGCCCCAAATGTACCCAATATAATCGCCTTATATCAGCAAATACTGGGCTCTCATATAAACAATAAATACTCATCATATGTATATATATCCAACTATCCAACCATAGTTCAAGAGTTCAAATTTTACTCTTATACAACATATATTAAAATTAAAACAATTCTAATACATGTAATACGTCATAACCTAAAGCCACAATCCGGCTTTCTTCTAAACTCTATCTCAGATCTGAGCCGTCCTCGCACGCCCTCGTAATTGCGAAAATAATATCCCCACAGGCGTGAGCTAATGCTCGCAGTGGAATCACCCTATGGGCTACTCTCCACCTGGCACCACGCCTGGAAGAAACATACATTCAAGTAAATGCAGCCATCCTACTTGAATGTCTAACCCGATCAACCCACATCCCGGAGTCCTCACCACTCCCTCACACCCTGCCTGCTACGATGAGAAAACGTCTTTTTTCAAAACAATTCCCGTGTTTCGAAACTATACTACTACATCGGTAAAAAATACGACTACATCCTCCCGAGGCGAATGTGTTGGAGAACTTCCCGAAACAGACATGGTCCTCATCCGAAATGATCTGTTGGATCGCCTCCCAACCTCATTCTCCGAAATTCATCCCCGTGAAATTCCTTCAAAACATTCTCGTTCTTTTCTTTTCCCGCTTTTCATGTCATGTATTCACCCTAATTTCTAGGCTACCCTAGTGCATATGACATGCATCATGCTCATTTCAATCGCTTTTCAACCAAATATATCAATATGCACATATATCCAATTTAGAATCACATGGAACGAACAATATCAACCAACCTCCAAATTTACCTCACTTCGAGCTAATCGCATTCCATCAATGGTTTCACACCCACAATTCATGTTCCCACATATAATTGTACATCAAGTTAACACATCAGGCTTTATGCATTAACATATTAAAAATCATCTCAATGGCTTTTACAAACACAATTATATTTTATATAATTATGTGTCATTATATTAACACATTAAATTCATATTAACCTATCTATTTCCACACACCCGCCATCTATTTCAATAATTCGCACACAACACATGGACTAATATTTTGTCCAATTCATACAACCCAGACTGATTTTAATGTCAGCCTCAAATTTCCAAAGAGTCATCGTCCATGGATGTTCCCACTTGTCCAACCACGGTTTCACTTTTTGGAACCGAATTTCTTACCCATTTCCGGTCTTATAAACACCAAAGCATAATTTATTCCATAAATTACCATATAAACACCCCAATTCAGCCTCAACAGCTACTGGATCAACAAGAATGTCTAAAATTTCCAGCCACTCAATCCCATATTGGGACCGATCAACGGCTCATTCCCACTTCTTTTCATATCAAGCATACATTTTAATGCACAATTTCAACACAAGCGTACCCCACTAATTCTTCTTCCTCGGATCGTCACCGACAAAGAAAAAATCTCAAAATTCCAACAATTTGTCCTGCTTCAAACCGGGGACAACTGCCCTCACGGCTGCCTCAAACCAACCGAAACATTGAAAAACACTTAAAAAGTGTAAAACCCAAGAGGGGGAGAAACCCTACCCTCCTGAGTTTGGAGGGAAACCCTAAATCCGGTGACTCACGCGGGGGGGCCCTCCGCAGCGTGCCTTCCTTCTCGTCTCGAAGACTTCCGACCACAAATTGCCGATATTCTGTATATATGAACACTTTCTCTCTCTAAACTCAAAACCCCATAGCCGCTGCATCTTTCTGATTCAAAATCACGTTTTTTGCCTTTTGATTTAATGAAGAAGACCAACACTATTCAATTTTGTCATTTAGTGACTTAAAAATTTAATTAATGACCATTATGTCCCTTCTTTCCCCCAGCTTTGACACCCAAGTATCTATTTTTAAATTTCGGGTCCATTTTCATCATCATTTCTCTACTCATACCACTTATGGCATATGAGCAATTTCTGTTATATGACTTTCGTCGCTCAAAATCGCTACGGCATTCAAACGCGACATGCCCTCGAAAAACGGTAAATTCGATCATGTCTCGACCGACCGGTAAATTTACGTAATAGCTAGATTACAGACGCATTCCAACGGTGCAATCCGTTTTGTCGTTTTAGATCTAGAGAATTAATTCCAAATTTTTTTAACCGAAATTATCAATTTTGTAATCGAAATTACGATTTTGCCCTTTTTCCCGAAATTGGAATTTCTCGGGTCTTACATTGCCACTATCATTCTGGGGATATGCGCTGCAAACTGTAGTCTACATTTTGAATGTAGTTCCCTCTAAGTCTATCCAGAACACACAATGCTAGAAGTTACGGGGATGGTCAGAAACCCAAACACGCTACATCCGTATATGGGGTGTACCACACATGTGTTGAAAGAAAGACCGAAGCTAGAACCGCGAATGTATATGTCTGCTTGTTGGGTTACCCCAAAGGAACGGAGGTTTGTTCTACGCCCAAGATAAAAGCATTTGTATCGATCTAATGCTACCTTTCTTGAAAATTACCATGGCAAACTTCAAACCTCAAGTAGCTGCATTCGGGAGAATCATCGTCACGCTCGATCCTCCGCCTCGACCCGACCGACTGGCAGTCCGAACCGAAGTCCGGGGCGTGATGCTATCTATACTATATACTATACTATCTATATCCTATACCATCGACTCATCGACTGCTCTTCTCATAGTCAGTATTCTCGTACTCCGTTAAGGTGTACAAACAATTTCTCGTACAACAAAAATCATTTATACATATACAAAGGAACTACCACCGGAGTGGTGTCCTTAAAAGTCTATACACATATACAGTAGTCCCCTTTACTTATACAAATACTATACAATACATTTCTAATACACAAAAACTCAGAGATTATAGCTGGGGCCACGACGAGCACCTATCTCCCGAGCCGACCGCTCGTTGATGTGGAATGTCCTCCGCCCCCTCTATCCTCGCTCTCGTACCTACACCCGATTGAACACCCGTGCTAAGCTTTACGCTTAGTGGGAACATAAGCATGGACAACCACCAATGGCGATTGTCACAAGCTTATACATATGCATTATATATATCTAAACATATTTCTATAACTTTAATTCCTTGTCATCTTATATTCCTATTGCATGTCAAACTTTTTCTATTACATGTTCTATATCTTTGGAATATCCTTTACTTATACTCTCATCGTATTCGTTTCTATACTGCCACATACTCCCATACTTCATCATGTCTCTAGTCTACATGTCTTTTTCATCTTTCTAGCCATGTCTTTTATTGCATTCTTTGTACTATTACGTATATCATATCATTCCTATCTATCACAAATACTTTGCCTATTTCTCGTCCCTTCTTGTATATCGTATACTTGATCTATTTCGCCTTATTTCTTGTATCATGTTCCTTGCAAAGCTTCCTATGCTTTCATGTCTCTATACTTCTTCATATAATCATCTTATACTATCCTCAGACGTTTATCTACATTCTTATACTTTTCATATACTCTGCTCTTTCATATGTCTTTTAATTGCCTCTTCATTTTTTCATGTTGTAAGTCAGGTATCTATTCTATGTCTTAGATATGTTATATCTATACTTTCTCATAAATATACATATTCATACTTGTACTATCGCTGCACATCTCATATTATTCCCATCTACCGTGACACTTTCGTGCTTCATATACTTTCATTACTTTTCGTGTGTTCATACTTATTCCTCATCAATTTATACCGTACTACTTGTTCTTGTAATTGTCAGATTTCATCAGATAGCAAAGTTGCTATGCTTCCTCATATCAGGTCACATTCCTTCTATACATATCATTTCCTTTTGTCATGTCCGCAAATACCTTAGAAGCTTAATATCGGAAACCAGGTAAATTCAAGGTACTATCACCGTACGAGGCGTTGATCTCGTCATAATACCCGGCGCATCATCAATCGTACAGATGCTGACCTATGTCATGCTACGCGCCCGAAGGTACTATCACCGTACAGGCGCTGATCTCGCCTGCTGCGGGTGACTTCATGGCCACCGATCCAAACGGATCTATATCATCGACCCAAACGGGGCCTCAATATCTGCCTCATGAATATGCTCGTTGGAAGAACTCGTATCTTCCCTATAGGCATGCCTATCTATCCCTCTACTCGTGTTCCTCCTACAAGCAGATAATCGCCTTATTACATTTTCTTATTATTATCTCATAAGCATGAATAAATTCATTGTTACTCATAATTGCTTTTACATATATACCATCATTACTTTTCCGTATTAGTTCTCTATCCGTAGTTTCGTATTCCGTGCTCTCATATATCTATATATATTACATATAGTCATATCTCTTATATCATTTATACATTTCTACTCATGATTTAGCTATTCTTACTTTCTATATTCCTATCATGTAGGTTTACTCATTCACATTTTCATATATGTACTTATCATTTATGCAATTGTTCTCATTCTATGCTTTGTCATCTTTTACTTATTTCCATTTGTTCTATCATTTATGCCTTTCTACCATGTGTGTTCTCGTAAGATGTTCCATCTTGTTCATTTCCTGCATGTTCATCATATATTCCTATCATTTACATATTCCCCTCAGCTATGTCTCTATCTATTCATATACTTTCTATATTTATATCATGTTCCATCTATTCGTTTACGTATGACAATCATATGTTCAAACATATAATCTTTATATTCATATGTGCCTCATCAATTGTGTACTTTTTAGACTATCGTGATCTTATGACATATCCTATCATATCTTATCATATCTTATGACTTATACCTATCATATCTTATGACATATCCTATATTATCATATTCATGTTTTATGAACATATCTATACATATTTGCATTTTCTATATTTTTCTTGTTCTTATTATTACATATAGCACTTCATATACTTATGAAGTATGATGTCTATGAGACACACCTCATTCATATATTCTCATTCCTTTATGAATCTAGTTTATTTAAGAATTGAATCAATCCAATCGGATCATCCAAACTACAAGAGTGGCATTTTCATGTCAACTAGTCATTTTACCTATTTTTCTAGTATGACAGTTTGTATTACTCATTTTTTCCAAATCTTTAATCATATTTTGACACTATGTCCTTATATCATTTAAATCTATGCTATGGGTGTTATTCCAACTGGAATCACCTAATTCGGAGCACTGACCCCAAGCTTACGTCCGAAACAACCCTAATTTCTCTCTATGTTCATCATCGAAACTGCACTTGGTTTCGCACATGGTCCCACTTCGAGTGGATTTTGGGGCCACATATAGTCATACTTGACGATGTCTATTTCCATATGGATGGTTTTCCTTGAAGTCTATTTTTATTGGCCAATGAATCACTCAATTCGGGATAAGAAATGAGTGTTACGCCAAAATACGGAACCCGATCAAAACCGGAAAAACCGTATTATCACCGTGGTCAGACTGCATGCTCCAACATGTACCATGGGCCAAAAATGACCAGAACACAAGATGTACCGTACATGCTCAAGTTGTACTGGTA
Organism: Tetrastigma voinierianum; assembly: GCA_016808115.1. NCBI lineage: Eukaryota > Viridiplantae > Streptophyta > Magnoliopsida > Vitales > Vitaceae > Tetrastigma > Tetrastigma voinierianum. The sequence goes on from JAEQBH010000564.1 coordinate 1,490,322, forward strand.
CATGTCAATTCGAAATGCCCAAATGTGTGTTTTTCTCCATTTTTCCATTTTTCATCCCGCAAACCAACTCTATACTTCAAACACACATCAAAACCATTCCATATATCTCAGAACTCCTTTTCTACTCACCTCTTCAATCCTTCTTGTTATTTCCCCCAAAGACTCCATCATGAATTTCCTTCAAAAACCATTCCCAATATGGGTCTAAACTCCATACATAAGCTAAACCCAAGGATTTGTTAGGGTTTATTCTAAACCCTAACTCAATTGCTTGTCATTAACTACAATCCACCTCAAAATGAGGATTTCTACTTTTCTTGTGGATTTAGAGTTTTACCAAGCTATTTTTAAGAATTCTAGGTTAGGGAAGAAATCCTTAACAAAACCCTAGGTTTTTGGGAACAAATTAATAACCATGCAATTGTATGGAAAACAATTCCAAGCTTTAAAACCCCATGTAGTTCCATACCAAAATCCAAGTTCCATACCTTAATTTGGCTTTGCTTGCTCTTCTTCTCCTCTCTTTCCTCTTCTTTCTTCTTCTCTCTCCTTGCTCTTCTCCCCTCTCTCTCTACGTTTTCTTTCTCTATTTGGAGCACCAAATTTGACTTAAAAAACCCATGTTTAAGGCCATGTTTGGCCAAGACAAGAAACCCATTTTTGACTTTAACTTTTCATAATTGTATTAAGCCCTTTATTTCTATTTCTATTCCAACTTTCATTTGCCTTTATTCCCATAACTTATTAAATTTCTATTTTGGCATCCCATCTTTTAGCTGTCATTACCTTTAGTCCTCAAGTGGTAAATTACCACTTTACCCTGGCCTCGACCACTCCCAAGTCTCTAATTTTATTTCCTAAAATTCCTATTATTGGGCTTTCTTTAATATACCCTTAAACAAGTCCAAAAACCGCTAGGGTATATTTCGGGTGTTATAATTGATAATCCGATCGACCGACCACGAGACCAAGAATCGCATCGGGAACGTGAATAAAGAGACTACAAATCCTAAGGCTGTGATTTACCCAGACCTCGACGTAATGAGTGGTTCTGGGAACAACCAATTCGCTACACGTAGGCCGTGAAGCAAATGTTGTTGTAACAATACTAGTGATGAGGATCCATTGTCACAAGCATGCGATGGATGATCTTGATAAGGATAAAGTGGCTACAACATGAATGCTGAAACAATTATGTATTCCACTCGCTCTGGAACTCAGATCTTCCCGAAATGGCCAGCCCATTGCAAATGGATATATAAGAAAAGAGAGGTGTGGATGGAAAGGGAGATTTTCAAAGCACGGCTAGCCAAAGGCTATACACAAAAGGAGGGAGTCAATTATGAAGAGACTTTCTCCCTAGTAGCTATGCTTAAATCCATTCGCATCCTTCTTTCCATTGCCGCTGCTCTTGATTATGAGATATGGCAAATGGACGTTAAGACAGCCTTTTTGAATGGTTATCTTGATGAAAAAATTTATATGATGCAAATTCAGAGGGTTTTTATAGTTGAAGGCCAAGAGCAGAGCGTCCGCAAGCCGCTAGGTCCATTTATGTTTCTTACAAGCTTCGCTGGGTCTGAACCTAGCGGTTTGATGAGATTCCATCAAAACCTTCACGGCTGAGCAAAATGTTGATGAACCCAGTTCACAAGTACATCACATGTGAAACCAAAGTAGTCTTTGGTGTCAGACGTAGATGATATCCTACTCATTGGGAATGATATAGGATTATTGTCTGACGTAAAGAAATGGCTAGTCGAAAAGTTTCAAATGAAAGATTGGGACAAGCGAAAGCGCGTACTGGATCCAAATCATAAGGGATCGCAAGAATGCATCTTGGCTCGTCTCCTCAAGCATCTTATATTAATACAAGGTGCCGGCCTCTGCTGATGCACTTAAGAAGGGTCAAATACCGACCGACATGGAATTATCCTCTCTAAGGAGCAAAGGTCCCACGACACTGTAGCCAAGAGGACATAAGATCTGCTCCACGCCCGCCAGCAGCCCCATGTATGCCATGTCGTGTACAAGCACCGACATCCGCTATGCGATAGGGAAACAGGCCCACCGTTACTCAATCCAACCTCGGGTCATGACCGGATTGTGGTAAAGCACATTCTCAAGCACCTTTAGGAGAACGAGAAACTATATGTCGATTTATTCAAAAGTTGACTCAATCCCATAGATATACCGACTCGACTCATGTCGTACGCGACGAGGGCCGAAAGCTCGACGTCCTGGGTCGCATTCACTCGTGTGGAGTCAAGTGTGGTATGGAGAAGGTCAAACAATCCAAAGATTGCAAATTCTACCATGGAATGAATATATAAATAGAAAGAGCTACAAAGGCTGCCTCGCCAAGTTAAGCTTCATTCCCGATCCTAAGCTGTTCCAAATATGGATAAACCCATAGTACTTATCGTGGACAACAAAGTGGAGCTGTGGCAAACTCCAGCAACCAAGGAGTCACAAGAGAGGGAAACATGTAGAGAGGAAGTATCATCCGATTAGAGAGACTCGTGCAACCCAGGGTGACGTGGTCAAGTTATGAAGATAGCATCGCAAGACAACCCCATGGATTCGTCACCAAGACGTTACTCCCAAAATCGCTTCGAGGTCACTTATCCGGGATGGGTTTAAAAGACATGTCTCACATGCTTTATAATTGGGAGATTGTTAGGGATAGTGCCCCTGTAGCATGAATTTATATTTATGTTTTATGAAATTAATAAAAGTGTCGTATTTATTACATTTAGCTATTTTGTGCATAATGTATGAATGAACGTTAGAAAATCCCGCATGAGTGCCACATGTAACCATAACCCCTTAGTTTACCGCTATACACGAGAGGATCGAGGTTATGGATTATAAATCATATCGTCTGCACAAATTAACTGCCTGTGGGACCTTCAAATTCAAATATATCGGTCCAATTATCATTGAGAATGAAGTGACCTTAATCCGGTCACTAATGTGGGCGACATTAGAGTGGAGGCTCCATATAATAAGATTATAGACAGACTGGGGGCGCAGCTTTTCGAATTCTTACCACCGCTTGTCTCAAAGAATTCAAACAGCGCCGCTAGATGATCATATGCAGATCAGTCTCAATCCTGAGTAGTCATAGACTCCTGTTTATGTCAATTGGGCTTTTTGAGTCATGGGTTAAAGCCCGTTATGAAATGGGCCCAATACTTGTAGCGTTCTCGAGGCCCAACATGTATGCGTGTACTGAATGAACTACGGACATGGAATCCAACCCTTCCTATGGAAGCTGGACAGTTGGTTCCCTTAAGTGTTGGTTCTGGAACTGAACAGTTTGAGCGCTCTAATTTATAACAGGTTTATAAATTAACTGTTCACTAATGGATTAATGGAACTTAAGGATCAAGATATAATTAGAGGGGCAAAATGGTAATTTCACCCGACGGTTATGAACCACTTCTAGGAGGATAGAACTGCATGTAATGATTAAATCAATGGACACTAATTTCCAAGTAAAATCGATACTGTAATGACAAGAGTTCAATTTCAAGTTTCATGAATAACTCAAATTAATAAATTAAAATACTGATTAAAGAGTTTAATTAATTATTGAATTTACTGAGTTTTGAAATTACAGTCCATGGGTCCTAATTCCACCCTCCTATATTACAATGAACGATTCATGATTTGAATTGCACTCTCTGTAGTACTTAAACTGATTATTTTAAATTACAAATAAATAATTAGTCATATTTAAATTAATTTAATTGCCAGTTTCATTGAATAAGGAAATAATCCAGAAGGTAATAATATTTTGAATTTGTTATTATATAATTAATTCGCTTCATTCGATAAGACTTGAATTCATAATATTAAATATTATTAATTGCTTTCCTTGATCCGATATGATTTGAATTCTAAGAATATTAAATATAATTAATTCATTTTTATCCGATAAGGATTTGAACGCCTATAAAAACCCGAGCGCAGGTATATTTCCTCGGTGTCGCTTTTGGAAAGAAGGAAACCAAAAAGAAAAAGGAAAAAAAGGAGGTTTTTTTTCCCCCAAACCCTTGTTTCCTGGGAGAGTCTCTTCCCCTTAGAGATCCCTTGCCCATGTGTCGAGTACATTGCGGTAGATCTTACGTAAAACCAGAGTGTATCGTCTGACCTGACCGTTGGTGCCTACACACCCTAAGGAAGGAGGGCGGAATTGAAGACCCCGGTGCAGGAGTTGCCTCAACCCTACTAGCCAACAAATCTCCTATACAGAATGGTGTATAGATCTGATCTTCACCTTTTGATATTAGATATGTGTTTCAGATGGCCTTCATGAAATAAGATTTTCTTGAAAAATTTTAAAACCTAATTCCGCTGCGTTTTGATTTTGTTTCCATCAAGCAAAGCCAGTGAGGTAGAGAGTACGGCTTTTTCACCCAGATCGCGATTAAATTATCTAAAAAGACACGGACAACCTGCATGGCTTGCAAATGTAGTAGACGTCCTGAAGAAGGGCGGTAAATTGAGGGTATGTGTGGACTACACGAACCTCAATGAAGCATGCCCAAAAGATAGTTTTCCCTTGCCACGAATAGATCATATCACTGATGCCTTCGCTTAAGATGGATGTTATCGCTCGCATCCTTCTGGATATCACCAGATTCCCATGCACTCACTGGGATGTTGAGAAACGACCTCATTATGCCAAACTGCCATACAACTACAACATGATGCCTGTTTGAAGAATGAAAATCATCGTTGATCTATAACCAAGATATTCTAGCCATTGATTGGTAGGACAATGGTCTATATTGATAATATGCTCATAAGACCAAAGAACCCACTCCTGATCATACTAAGCACCTGTAAGAAACCAATTTACTACGCACAAACTAGCATGAAACTCAACTCTTAAATGCTCAGTTAGTTCGGTAAGTCCCCGGGCTTCATGGTGACAGGGTGATTGAAGCCAATCCCATTCAACCTGGGAGCTATTAAGGAATCTGTTCCTACCACCGTAAAAGGAGCAGTGAATCAACTGGCCTAAGCACGTCCTGGTGTCTATCTCTCGCTTTACAAACCGATTAAAGTCGTTTTTCACCACCCTAAAAGGGGGAAAACGTGCAAGATGGGATACAGAATGCGACCAGGCCCTTATAGCAATCAAACAATACCTCACCGAACCGCCCATTCTGGTTAGCCTTGAGACAGGTGAAACACTCTACCTTTACTTAGTTATGTCTGATGTTTCCGTAAGTACAACTTTATTCAAGGAAGATGAGCACTGACAGCAGAAACCCGTATTCTTCATAAGCAAATCACTATTCGAGGCAGAAACTTGATATACCCGTCTCGAGAAGGCGGCTCTGGCCCTCAGGGTGGCAGCTAAAAAACTCTGGCCCTACTTCCAAGCGCACCCTATCACTGTGCTCACCAACCTCCCTCTCAGAAGCACTATACATAAGCCGACTTGTTAGGACGAATGGCTCGATGGGCAATCAAACCTAATGAGTTCGACATTCAATTTAAGCCCCGCCTGGCGTTGAAGGGACATGGACTGGCCGATTTCCTAGCAAAGATTCCTCAAAGATATGGGAGCCGACGACTGCCAGGACCAATGTAATTGCGCTTCACTACGACGGAGCCGCCTGGGTTACAACTTAAAGCGCCAACTGGAGAGGTCATAGAGCAGGCCATACGTATCAATTTCTCCGCTTCTAACAACGAAGCCATCATAGCCTGCCTCACTCTATAAATCTCCGTGGTCCTGCAAAAATCTAAGATACAGAGTGAATTTCAACCCATGGCTCGCGATAAACGGAGAGTACGAAGCAAGAGATCACAGATACAAGTATGAGTTTGATTAACCCACGGTTGGGAAGTTTCAGGCCTACGCCAGAGCATATCCCAAGCAGCTCTAATAGGAAAGAGACGCCGTCGCCGTAGAATGTCCCTACTAATAAAATGACAAGGTTCCTCCCTCAGATACTATCAACCGTACCGCCAATCACTACCAACTGTTAAATGAAGTGAGATGAGGTAGCCTTGTCTCATGGATGACTCCGATAGTTCACTATTTAAGTACGGGGGAATTGCCGGATGATAAAGCTGAGGCCCACAAGATCCAGCCAAAGCGGTACGCCTCTCTCAGCTTTCAACGAACAATAGATATGATCCGGGCGGGCCCTATATTAAATGCCCTACCCAACAACAGGATGCATATTCGTTGTAACTTCATGAAGAGATATGCTAAACGACCCAAGCAAGAAGACACACACGCAGGCCCATACCCAAGGTTACTATTGGCCGACCATATGGACAGATGTTGCCGCCTACATTAGAAAATGTGATCGCTGCTAGCGACAGGCTCCCGTATCAAAACTCCCGGCCCAAGAGTTGACTACCATAACAAGACCCTAGTCTTTCGCTAAGTAGGGTATTGACATATAGGGCTATCTCTCATCGCTCCTAGCCGTATTAGCCGTTGTTAGTTACCACCGACCACGCATCAAATGGATAGGAGACTCAAGCCTTCATGGGCCCACGAAGACACAAGGAGGCTGCCTGGGCCATGGAAAACATTTATGGGCCCTGATACCCGAAAATTGTACAGATAATGGGTTGCGTCGATACCGGCAGCATATAACTTCACAACTAATTGAAGATAAAAAAACCTATACTCCACCCTACTCGCACTGCAAAGTAATACTAGAAAAGGCTTAACAAAACACTCCCAATGGCTCTGAAAAAATGCCTACATTCAGCTACAGGAAAATGGGTAGAGGAGTTACTAGGAGTGTTATGGGCCTATAGAACGACCTGCCGGAAGCTAATAAGAGAATCACCATTCTCCCTCACATACGGGATGGAGGTTATCATCCCCATGAAAATCGGAATGCCTACTATTCGACAGGAATTCCCAAGAAGCGCACCAAGCTATAATCAATGATCGACATAGCTGATGAACTGAAGTACAGAAACACCTTAGCTTCATACCAGTAGAGGTTAGCAAGTTGGCACAATTGGCATTTAAAGACGCGTACATTCAAATCCGAGGAGTTAGTCTTGAGAAGGGCTTTGGTGCAAACACATTCAACCTAGCGATGGGAAGTTACAAATTAAATAGAAGGACTGCATTATGGTCCGAGTAGAGCCAGCTGGTTCTTACACATTAAACATACCAGACGAGACTGATGTTCCCAGAATGTGGAATGCCATGCACCTCAAGAAATATTATCAAGAAGTGTATCTTACTGGGAAGTTATCATCAATGTTATATCCTTTACGTATTTCTTTAAAACCTACAAATAATTTGTTTCAAAGTCTGCATACAATAAGTCAGTCCAACCAGTATCTAAAAGTCCGCATTACTGTCATCATCTCTGCCAAATCTAAAAGTCTAGATATGGTTAATACCACGGCATCTAAAGTGTATGCGTGTCGCTATCCAACCGGGCATCTAAAAGTCTAGATACAGTTGTTATTCGACTAGCATCTAAAATTCCAGATACGGTTGTTGTCCCATCGCGATCCTCTGTGGCTTGCTGCCAACCAGCTGTAGTTCTTAACAAATGAAAATTCTTAGTCGACCTTTTTAAATTTCATTAAAATACGTAAAGTGTCACCATAAATTACAAATAAAGTTTATGTGTGGCCAAAGAGGCGCCACTTGCAAAGTTTTCCAAACATAGCCTAAGCAAAGAACCCCACCCCCACCCCCATCCCCCCTCGGGCTGACTCTATCAGCGATCTATGGCCCATCGCCCTAAGGGTCGGGGCACCTCGAGTTGTCAAAGAACTCTATAGAAAGTGGGTTATAGGAGTCAAGCATGCCATTTGGGATGTCTGGCCGATCCCGCAGATGTTGTTCTTGAACGCACAACACCCATAGCCATAAGCAAATATAAGATCCAGTGACCCCTGATAATCCTGCACCATGTCTTCCCTATCCTTGCAAATTAAACATGAAGGAAGACACTCACGCTGACGCCAGAGCCCGTGAGAAGGGAAGCATATCTCTCGCCTCATGCTGGGATTTCGTGGATCGCACTACGCCCCGTCATGGGCATGTTTTGTGCGGTCTCGTGATGGCTCTATGTGTGGATCACAGGTATCTCATATGCCACAATTAGTCATGAGAACCAAGTTATCTTTACTTTCTTTTAATTGACTTACTTGGTGAATAATTCCCTCTTTCCACACATACGACACAAGACCCAATCTAAAAACCATGCAATCTCATGTCGCTTGTCAACATCAATACATTATATGGGAGCATTCAGATATCTTCTCTGGTTTCAACAAAGTGGGTCTTTGTCTCCCTTCCATCCTTTGAAGCCCTATTTTTCTTAAGATATTCATACTGAAAATGATCGTTGAATTCCAAGTTATTTTCTTGGTTTTTTGGGCTAAAAAAAAAAACCTTGGGAATTGACTGACTTGCCAAAAGGTGGAAAATCAATTGAAGTTAAATGGGTATACAAGACAAAACTCAACGAACAATGTGAAATCGACAAGTATAAGGACTTGTTGCAAGGATACACTCAAAGAACATGGAGTTTAATTACCAAAAATTTTTTTTCTTGGCTGGTCAGCCGGATACTATTTGACTTGTTCTTGCTATTGTGGCTCAAAATGCAGGGCCTCATACCAATTAGAAGTTAAATCAACGTTTCTTCATGGAGATCTTAATAAGGAAGGATACGTTGCACAACCACCTGGTTATGAGATCAAAGGTGTTGAACATAAAGTATATTGACTTTAAAAAGTGTTATACTTGATCAAGTAAGCCCTCGCTTTGGTACAATGAATTTAAGCATATCTTCGCAGAGAAGAATTCAACAAGTGTCCTTATGAACTCAATTTATTTCTCAAGCACTCCTCTACCTGTAAGATCTTGATTGTGTGTCTCTATGTAGATGATCTTATATTTACTGGGAATGATGAATCTTTGTTCATTTCTTTTAAACACTTATGATGCAAGAATTTGAAATGAGTGATTTGGGGAAAAAGACGATTTTCGGGTTAGAAATCTGGTAACGGAATAATGGATTTTTCGATAAAAAAATACGCTTTACGATGTCTAGAGATTTCAAATGGTCGATTGAAATTCAGTGCACAATCCCATTATTCCAAAAAAAAAGTTGATGAAAGATCCCATGGGAGAGCCAGAGGATGATGCTCTTTACAAACAACTAGTGGGTAATTTGATCTATTTAACCTCTACTAGACCAAAAATGATGTCTGTGGCCAGTCTCCTTAGTCGGTACATGGTTCATCCTACTACACTTCATCTCCAAGCTGCTAAATGTGTGTTAAGGTATGTCTAAGGCACTCTTACATTTGGTGTGTTTTATAGCAAGGAAAAGAACCAATATCTTGTGGGATTTTCCGATAGTGATTACGCAGAAGATGTAGAAGATTGCTAGAGCACTTTCGGCTTTGTATTTTAATTTTGTTTAAGAGCTATGTCTTGGTCCTCTCGCAAGCAACCTGTTGTTACACTATCTACCACATAAGCAGACTTGTTGTAGCAATTTTCTGTGCTACTGTGCTGTATGGTGATCGGCATACAGAGCAACTTGATCAATCTCAAAGTGACACAACTGTAATTTATTGCAACAGTAGCTCAACAATCAAGGTTTCTCGCAATCCTGTTATCGAAGCAAATACATCAATGTTCGGTTCCATTTTCTTAGAGACCTTACACAAGATGGGACAATCAAACTAGATTATTATTGAACTAAAGACTAACTTGTAGATCTTATGACTAAGCCATTGGAGCTATTTACTTTTGAAAAGTTGCAAGCACTTATGGGAGTTTGTCAAAATCCATGTGTCAATTGATATGATATTAGTTTAAGGGAGGGAATGTTGCGGTAGTCTTAGTATTTCTTTTGTTATAGTTGTGATAGACTTACTTTTTCTTATGTTAAATAATTCCTATTGCTCAGGAAGCTGACCCGTTCTTTTGCTCTACTGGTAGGATGCCCTATTTTAGCTTTCTGTTACTATAAGGCTACAAATAGCCACTTTTACATTCAATCAGATATGAGCTTTCCCTTACTTTGCTTTGCATAAGTCATACCTGTATCAACATCTGGTATCAGAACTAAGTGAAAACTTCTTCGTGATCTCTGCGCCGTATTCGTAACGGCCAATGATACTAGTTTTGTTCAGCCTAGTATTCCTTTTTTTGATGGTCATTATGATCATTGGAGCATGCTGATGCAGAATTTCCTTCGCTCCAAAGAGTATTGGCATATTATGGAAAATGGGGTTCCTACTATAGTAGAAGGTGCTGCTCTTACCGAGGCATGGGGAAAGGAAATTGCGCACTAAATTAAAGGACTTTGATGTGGTAGTAAACTATCTTTTTCCGTGCTATTGATCGCCTATTCTCAGTCATTTTGCACAATAAAGATACTTCCTAAGGAATATGGGATTCCTTGAAGAACAAAAACCAAGGGAAAGCACATATCTTATTGAATGTAAAAGTTCCTATATATAGCCTTACAGTAACAGAAAGCTAAAATAGTGCATCATACCAGTAAAACAAAGGAACGGATCAGCTTCCTAAACAATAGGAATTATTTAACAGAAAAAAAAACTAAGTCTAGCACATCTATAATTGTAGAAAGACTAAGTTAACCACAACAAGGTCTTCAATTGAAAATGTAAAATTATAAAAGGGAAAAATAAATAAATTAAAGAGGCATACTAAATATATATATATATATCTGTGTGTGTGTGTGTGACAACCCGTCAACCCGTGAAATTCCTGTGGATTTTGGGTAACCCGATACCACACTGTTGTGTCTCATTTATCGGGATCCATATTTTCACAAAAATCGGGCACAGTCTCTTTTGTTCGGGGAGCTCTAACCAACATACAACCTATAACAAGATATCATAACCCACTAGTCCCCAACAAAAGTAGTATTAACCCCATTGTGGTCCATCCGTCCATATCCCCAATACATGCATCCCTTTACTGGGACCCATTCATTCACATTTAAATCTAAATTATGAAAATAAAACTCTTAACTACAGTTCGTAAGAGTCCGATCATGGCCCTCTTACCATAATTACATACTCGACTATTTTAGACAATAGTCCAAAAAGAATTTAATTACAATTCTTTTATGCAAAATACTTTTTACAAAGGAAATACCAAGGCCACACATCGGCCTCCTTCATAATCACGGCTTCGTCGAAGCGTCGTCTCCCTGTACACCCTCTGTAACTGAAAGGGGGTCCCACGACGAGGTGAGCAATGGCCAGTAGAAAAATTTTCCAACAAGGGCTACTCCTCACCTAAATGCATATGAAATGGAAACCATGAAAACGTCCAATCACATTCAATATAAATAATGCAATCCTATATGGAATATTACGTGTCATGCATAAGATGAGACTTCTCATGCCCATAACCTGATTCCCGACTGACTCCCTCACACATGCAATGTTAAGTGTGAAAACCAGTCATTGGTGTTTTACCCAATGACTCAACCCATTGGACAACCCTCCAATGTTTATTCAATTTTACCAAATCCCGTGTGTTTATTTGGGTTACGAATTTTCGAGGTCTCACTACAGGATTCACACGCATTCCAATACTTTCTCGAACTTACATCACCGGACGTATATGTCTAACCGAGAATAAAATTTGGGTCTTTCACCCTTGGGGGGGATCTGCCCCATCTTGCTTCACCTAAACACACAAAATTTATTAATATTATTTTATGTACCCGTGAGTCTCAATTTTGGACGTTTGGCCTTATTTTTGAGCTCACTACACATTCACCAATAATGGTGAATAACCAATACCATGCACCCACACCTGATTCGAAGCGATGTGACCGTGCATATGAAATGCAATCATGCCCTTTCATGTTATGTCATGCTACATGCAATTTATAAATTCCGGATAATTATACTTCCTACATATAATTTTCATTCATCATACCTCCATGTTAATATTACCATAAAAGCAATATATTAACATGATTTTTACACACAACAACTATTATTTATTTTTCCAACAATACACACAAAATGGCCCAAATCTCGGACCCATATAAAACAGGGCACCTCTTAGTCCCTTCATGGCCATGAACCATTTTTGGTTCCATTCATCAACAAATTACTTTGATACCAAAACACATAACAAACTTGAAGTGATACCAAATCTTGATCAAACTAAACCTTAACCCAGCTCTGTGGGATTGTTCGAACTAGTCCTGTATTTCCATTATTCAGTCCCAATCTTAGGGCCCGAATCACACTTAACCCGATTCTGACCAGAATGCATACCATTAAATGACTTTAAATTTAGAAAATAATCAAGTAGGAATGTTCTACTCGTGGAGTTTGTGAAACTCTAAGATTTTAGGCACCTACATGTGGCTCTCGTGCGTGGACGGACTTTACTTTTTGCTTAAAGCGAAAATCTGATGATTTTATTAGATGTAGAAAGTGAAAAATAATTTTTTTCCTTTCTCTCTCTCTCTCTTCTCTCGCTCTCACTCTTTGCCTCTCCCCCCTCCGTTTCTCTCATTTCCTCTTCTATTTGACTTTTTTTTCTTTTTTTATTTATTTTTTCTTTTCCTTATTATTATTTTTTCTTGTTTTATCTTTCCACGTGTTCCTCCGAGTTGACACTTGGCTGGTAGGCCATTCCACACTGGGATTACCACATGTGCATGCCATGTGTCGCGGCTTGCAGATGCCTAAAAGCATTGAAATAAGCTATCTTGAAAATCCTCAAATCAGGTAATTGAATTAGATTTGCGAGATGAATTCAATGGTAAGAATCCAGATTTTATCATCGAATCTCTGAAAATTTCGGTCTGAACCAAAATTACATTTACCATTTTGAAAAATTGAATTTTTACCCGAGGTTTTACATTCTTCACATGTAATAGAATTTACGTCCAAGAAATTCATACATACTAACACATACAAACATATGCATATGATATGAGTCATTCTAGTTCCTATATTAGACTTCTAATATTAGACAAACGCACCTTCATCCTCGAATAGGAAAGGATGGGTGACTGCGTGCTTGTCCTCGCATTCCCGAGTTGCCATAATCATAAGTGTGCCGTAACGCTTTCACTAGCCTCATAGTCTTGTGTCGCCAAAACGCTGATCAGAGCTATCAAGATGCATAGCTGAGATTCCCTCCTCGAAGGTTCAATACGTATCCTTGATAATCCCTTCCGTCCACTTTACATGAAATTTGGATCCAGGAGTATATAGAAGCATGAAGATGTGGAACTTTGCACTAATGAACAGTGATAAACTTCGATGGTAGCGCCAGCGGAGTATACAGCATGCCCACCCTCTTGAGTATCTCGAAGGGCTCGATATACCTCGACACGAGCTTCCCACGACTTACTTGAGACACGACCACTCCTCTCTTAGGCATCACCTTTAAAAGTCGTGATCACCCACCTCGAGAGCTTTGGGGTCGTGTGTCTGTTGGTGCTTGGCTCTTCTGACTTTGAGATGTGAGAAGGCGGCTTTTAGTATCAACCACCTTCAGGGTGTCTGCAATTAGATCAGGACCAGTGATGGAACTCTCTCCCTCATCCAGTAATGGGATCTGGCCTCTATGCAAACCTCATGGGTACCATGCTGGCCTTTTCTCGTTTGATAATTATCGTTGTAGGAGGAATTCCACTGGGGCAAGTGCTCACTGACTACTCTGCCCCAAGATCGAGGCATGCTCGGCATGTCTTCAAAATCTATATGGTCCTCTCGGGATGGTGACATACATTACGTAAGATGAAACCGTAGTGCTCATCGTCAAGTATGTTCAGTGGTCTTTTTTAGAAGAACTCTACAAAAGGATCACGTAAACCTGGGATCCTATCCGTCTGATAGAGACTTGCACTCCAGCTGTAGCCAGGACAATCTCACACAAATATACACCAGAAGCCCGAGGAATTTCTCTGTAGTGTCAAGGTCATCGCTTTGCAGAAATTAATGTCGACAAATGGCCGATCCACTTATAGCCCATCTGCGTCATGCCTCATGATATAGTGGAAAGTGGGTCCCAAAATCCATTGTGACATGCTCCTACTTCCACTTGGCAGCTGCTCTAATGGCTGGAAGTAGCCTTTGCGGCCGATGCTCGACCTTTACACCTGGCGGCCCGGTGGGGCAGAGTCGAGACAAGATCCCCGACGTCTCGTTTACCGTCTCGCCACTGGCAATATCCCCAGTAGCGAGATCTCGGTACTGTCTTCATGTCACTGAATGCCGCGACCAAATCGAGAAGCCGGTGGAACTTTATAAGGATCTTCTCTCCTAGATATGTCACTGAGGAACCCGCGGCTTCGTCCACCATAAAAGACTACCATTTGTGGCGGAATGCGCTGACCTTAAATGCCAATACATTTTCGATCACGATGGGCCGCATTATCTATAAAGTCACGCCCATTTGAACTCCGTCACCACGCTCAATAAGACGGCATAGCCACACGCTACTCCCTAATGCTCCCCGAGCGATCCTTTATCTGCAACCTAAGCATCTATATAGTCGTCTGCACTTGCACCCGAGGCTTCACTGCCAAGTACTCCGCTTGTGACTTAGGCGAGTGCATCGTACTTCATTTTCCTTACGGGATGGTAATAAAAAGTGAAGTCATAGTCCTCCGGATACTTTGTCCATCTCACGTTGCCTCGTATTTGAGGTCTCGTTGTGCGTAGAAAATATCTCTGCGTCGGACTCGCGTGGTCAGAAAGTACCTCAAGTTACTCACCATACGGTAGTGGCACGCGAATCTTTAAAGGCAAAGACAATGGCCCCCGACTCCGGTGGATCATGTGTAGGGTAATTTTGCTCATGATTTTTTAGTATGCGTAACCATAAGCTACAACCCTCCCATCTTTGCATCAAGACATATCCCGATCCTTCCCATGAGGCATAAGCGGAGTTGACACACCCCACGCCCTGCAGGCGGCGGGGTGTGCGTAGCCACTCAGCGAAATCGGTGTTACCTCTAACGACTAGGAAATCCACATGAAGCAAAGCGTATTGCTTGCTTAAACCTCATAATTTTTTTTCTTTTATTTATAACTTAGAGGATTTGGTAAAATCTTGGCGACGGAAAAAACTTAGGCAGCATGGCGGTACGCCACGTAGTCTAATTTAAATCCTTTGTATACATCCGATTTACCTTATATCAAAATATAGCGGCTTGACATACCAACACATTCTCACAACTAACATACTATATTTTTATACATATGTTCAATATACATATTCAAAGTATGTTCTTACAAATATTCTTAATTTCTGACACTTGTCTGATCGGAACGATCTATTGTGCTCCAGCGTCTTACGTACCTGTACTGGAAAATAGTTTTTAAAATAGAAAATAATGAGCTAAAAGCAGGCTTTCTCGAGTGGTGTATCTTTTTATAAAAAGGTTTTGGCTTAGGAAAACATCTCAAAAATGTAAAACTCTCTTTCTGATTATTTTCCAGGAAGCTTTTACTTTGCCTTTGCTTGCCTTGCTTTGAAAGTTTCTAAAACTTTTCTTTGCTTGCTTGCTTTTATACATGCTTGCTTTTAAAAAGTTTATAAAACTTTTAATACTTATGAAACTTTGTTTTGTTTTTCTTTAAAAAGCTTGTAAAACTCTTGACTATTACTTGCTTAGAAGTTTATAAAACTTCTCATAATTTTCTTAACTAACTTGCTTTATCTTGCTTGAAAGTTTCACTAAAGGCTTTTCAAAACCTTTAACTTTAAAAGTTTCCTCAAAACTTTTTCATAAGAAAGAACGGGAGCCACAGAACCCGCCTCATCTTTGAAAGTAAGCGGGAGTCACGGGAGTCAGCCGTTTGCTTTAAAATCCGCGCGGAGCTTGGCTGTAGATCGTTTGAAATACAGCGGGGCACAGGCTCGTAGTTTATTTAAACTCTCGGGCACAGGCGGCCCAGGAGACGATGGTTGATTTTTCTGAGCGCATATAGTAAGCATAAGAGCATCCAACCATTGGAGCTATTTTTGCTTCGCATGCCACTGTGAACCTGCAGGAACGCTGTGCTCGACCGTCTTCAGTGGAAGGACCTTTGTTCGCGTCACCTTTTAGATGAATATGGTGGAGTCTGACCTCGTCATTCGCCATCAGCATGCCCCAGATTGGGAGGCTCATAACCTTATATATACTCTTATCGTGTGATTAGTGCCCAAAGTGCAATTTGGTTATATTAGATAGGTTTGAGTGCTTTGTGCACTAATCTAGCTAATATTAATGTCAATTGGAAGTGTTCAAAGTCTTTTTAGTATCACTTATCTTGTTAGAGGTTATTTTCATTTGTTTTGAGTTTTCTTTTCTCCAGGGTTCAGCCTCCCGGGATGTATGAATCATGAGTTTGAACTCAAGTGTCGACCATCTGACCCGGCCGAAGAATCAATGAAAAGCGAAGTGAAGTGAAGAGAAAAATTGATACGGAGTTGAAGAGCCAGCGAGGATGGAAATCTTGCGGTGGAGATCAATGAAGCACGGAATTTTAGCTGGGGTTGCGAAAATTTTTAAAACGGGATCTTGGTGGCAACCTTAACAAAATTATAACATAGCGGTGCTAATTTTGACGAGACCAGTAGTTAGCTAGGCGGCATTTCCTGGCGAATTTTTGTTCTGGCTACTGTAAGAATTTCATTTATTCCGTGAGTGCATTGTCGCAATTGCAGCTAGCGAAATTTCCACATTTTATTTATGCTGGTGATTTCGCTACTACGGCGAAATTCTTGACTTAAGCGAGGAAATTTTACGCCTCGTCATGCTTTGTATTTTAATACTAGCAGACTTCCCAAATTTGGTGTATTACTCTCTTGTCCTTTTAACTTAGCTAGATTTACATGAGTTTTTGGTATTTTCATGTATTGAGGTGGCCTATATAAACCCTCTCTTTTTGTAATAAATATAGAGGAATTTTGGGAGAGAAGGAGTTGGTAAGTTTTTATTTTTTTGTCTCGTTTTTTTTAGGTTTTGCTTTTTCTCTTCTCTCTCCTCTTTCTGCTCTCCTTGCTCTTGGTACATGAACACCTCTTGAGGATGTGACTCAAGAGATGCTTGGCCTAAGCTCCTTACTTTGAAGAGGAAGGAAGGTAGCTTGGTGGTGCAGAGCGTATGTGTTGTCCTCTCTTGTATTAAGCCATAGTGCGTGTTTATGACCCCCCGTCTTCTCGAGATTCGGGATTGAATTCAATAGCATCAATGTTATTGACGGCCAATACTCTCCATGCTTTAGGATACAAAGGCATACTTAATGCTAGATGCACCGTGGTTCTTAGATGGTCTTTACGAGCCTCCTCGAAATGATATTTAAATGCTAGGTTTCAAACAAAGAAAAGGGCCATAGATGCATGCTACTGTGTTGACTCAAATAGGAGCTGATTTCCAAGGGTGAGGTTTGGTTAGTTAAACATAGATCCTGCTATGCCTGACTATAGGTTGCATGTCATAACGCCGAGGATAAACCCGAGGACACTTGTTTGCCCTAACTTACCAAGAAGGACCTAAATCTTCAGTTAACTTTTCACACTTTATTTTCAACTTTACAATTTCTCGCTTTTCAACCTACTTCCACTGTTTTTTTTGGAAACAAACTAAAGAGTCCAAATAGAAAGCCTTACTCTTCATGCACTTATGGAAATCATTTTAGGATGAAAACCCATCCCCGTGTTTCTGACCTCTAGACTACTCATATCAAGAAAAGAGCTTTGACTACTACAGTGAGGAGGAACTTAGGTATATAAATTTTGTTTGATTCCTCGATCACCCTACCGTGGGTACGAATCAAATGGCGCTGCTGTCAGGATGGTGCCAACCACTAATGGTGTTGAAGTGTACTTGCATCAACATCACAAGTGAAGTAACCTCAATTCTTTTGAAACTTAGTCAGAACTCGCGCCAAGATTCTTAAAGAAGAATCGCACTGTTTCGGGCTTTTTCATTCAGCCGCTTTAATTTTTGTTATTTAACTTTAATCCTTTCAAGCTTATTGTTCTCTTTGTTGTCTCTACACTCTCTTGTAAAGGTGTTTACGCAACAAAGGATAGAGACACATCGTAGGATCGCATAGAATCAAGACACAACCTCGACTCCAAATGAAGTGTCACAGATATATCGATACCACATCCCATACTAGGAACAACAGTATCACCGAACCCCCACATGAATCCAAAATGCTTATAACCATGAGGATCACATCCACCCTCCTAGATTTAGCTGCCCCATCCCGTGCATCATTCCTCCCCGTGAAGAAGTAGCAAAGTGAGGCCTTATTTCGGTACCCCTACTCCCTACATATCATGGTATAAAAATGAAAACCCATACACTCATATAGTGGATTTTGAGGAGGTTTGCACTACCTTCAAGGAAGGTAATATAGAGCTGGCGGATTTGTCAAGCCGAAAAGCATTTCCATTGACCCTAGCGACAAGACCAAGATTTGGCTAAACTCATTGAGACCTGTAACCATCTGGAATCGCGTAGCCGCAGTGCACTCAAGAAGTTCTTCGCTCATAAGACCAATAATTTAAAAGACAAATTTATACCTTTGTAAACAGATGGTGAGAGATTTACCAAAGGTTTGGGAGAGATTTATGGAAACCATCGCGTCTGGTCCACATCATGGGTTTGACACTCGATGTCAGAACCACTTCTACGGTGGTATGTCTCCCGCCATGAGGCAGCCGGAAACCATGTGTGGAGGAGACTTTTACAAGCATCCGACGGTTGCTGATTTTTAAATTACGCGGGCTGAAACTTCTAAGGGTCGGGATGAGCCCAACTCTAGAGAATTGAAAGGATGAGACTCCATAGTTAACCAAAGAGGTGGGATGCGCGACCGCAGGAAATAGAAATGTGAGAGCTGTGATTTCAACCCTGGCTGTGAAAGGTAGAGGAGCTTGAAGCAGTCGCCCAAAGAGGTGCATGCAGCTGGATCGAATCCTAAGGCACTACCCACCTCGCACTCACTTCCAATCCAGACACCCAAGCAGCAGTAACCATGTCCTATGGCCCCGGCAGTTGGAAGGATTTGATGTCGAATGTGCAAACACCGTAGACAATACAAGCCACAACAATCCACTGCCCATACGGTAATACCTACAATTCCACCGAGGAACTCACCTTGCATGCAGGGAGACCCAACCCCACTATGTACCCCAGGTGCAGGCCTCGGTTGGTACCTGTAATCCACAGCAACCACCACATCTCTTTACTCGATGGAACAAGCCATATTGAATTTGGTAAGGTGGTGGGCAACTTTACATTGAGGAACAAAAAGGATCAATGTCTGGCGCTGAGTTGGCTTTCTTGTAGAAACACAGCGAGCAGAGAATAGATGGGCTTGAGAGCGATCTCAGCAGAGAAAATTGACAATCTACGGTATTCAATCACGAAGATCCAACGAGTTGCTAGAATTTGCAAGAGAAAGGAGGTTTCCATCACCAAGAAGCACTTCCAAATCGAGGAATTCATGAGGTGGGGTCATCGACAATTCGGGAATGGATGAGTTAAAAATTTATATAATTACGAGAGTGGAAAGAATTTGATCAGCACATGCGGCTTTGTTGAAGAATCCCAGATCAAGGAAGAATTGCGATGCAGGCATATTCTCCTAAAGGAGAGATTCAGTAAATCTTAGCATACCACCTCATTTCCTGGCTTGCACTTAGAGTAAGAAGAAGGCATCTCGTAGCCCAGGAGGCATCTTAAGAGTCTTAAGGCGAGTGAGTTAACATACCTTTATTGGACATAATCAAACAAGTGCCTTGTAAAATTTTTGAAGATCTTTACACGATCAAAGAGGGATTAGGCATTGAGAAGAAAGCATTTCTCCGCAAGGTAAGTCGATTGCCATAATCAAGCTCTAAATACCCTTTGTCAAATACAGTCCGGGATCTCCCACAATTTCAGTCAATATTGGTGGGAATTGTATAGAAAAGTCCTTGCTTGATTTAGGAGCCAGTGTGAACCTAATGCCGTATTCAGTATACAAGCATCTAAGTTTAGGTGAACTTAAACCTACCAACATCACACTATCATTGGCCGATAGATCAGTGAAAATCCCTAAGGGGATAGTTGAGGATGTCCTTGTGAAAATGAAACAAATTCTTACCTAGTAGATTTGTAGTGCTTGTGACGATTGCAAGTGAACCCATTCATGTACTGATCATCTTTAGGAAGACATTTACGGCCCACGAGAAAATGCAATAATAGTGCTAGGAATGGAGTCATGCAACTAACCTTTGGTAACATGACGCTGAGTTAAACATGCTTCCATTTGAGCGATAAGCAAATTTATTTAGAAGCGAAAATCAAATTTACGTGAAGTTGTTGATTGATGGTGTGCGGGAAAGCATAGTGTCCGGGGGTAAGGAATGTCGGCCATGGAGTTGAGGAGATATTGGTCTTGCCATCGACGCAAGCTGCGAGCCCGGTACTTTCCCGATTCCACGAAGCCATGATGAAGAAGCGAGATCAGCATTTGGGCGCAACACTATAGACTCAGCCAATTTGCGCGGGGTTGAGAGATCTCATAACCCCAGCAGGTAAATTTGAATGAAGCTGGTTGGGGTGTTTCCATCGCAAATTCAGTTCACCCGTATTTTACTTTTGTCTTGAATTAGTAAATTTTAGTTAATTTGATTGTTTTTTAACAAACTTGTTGGTGTCATTTTATATATTTAGTACTTTTTTTATATAGTATAGTGCGTGTGTTCGAGTTTTAGTTATAGTTACATAGTGAATTTTATAATAATAATTTTTATTATATATATTATTAATTAATTTAAAATTTTTGAAATACAGGTAGTATTCTCGGTTTAGGCAATATTCGCTCAAAGTAGCGAAATTTAGCGAGAGACCATAAATGGGTTAAATGCTTATATAAACGGGGGAGGGTTGGCTAAATTGTCACTTCCACATTCTCCCCACTCCAGTGCAGCCTGAAACCCCGACCTCTGCCTTAGTTCGAGTCTCCCGACCCCCGTACGCCGCTATTCCTTTGCTAGGAGTTGCGCACCTAGCAGTGAGTCCAGTCTTTGTGTGCGGCTTACCTGACTTCCGGCCGCCAGCCGCCGTGAGCCGAGGCGCCGGTGCAGCGCCACACGTCATTTATTAACAAGCCCCCGCCCACTGAGCTCGATCTCGGCGAGCCGGCGAGTTTCTAGTGTTTGCCCGACCTCGATCCGCAGCGGCGCCCGCGACCACACCATTTGCACCGGCCACGGCAGGAGCGCGATGAGCGCCGCGCGATGCCGGGCGGTAGTGCCTCGATTGACTTTGGTGCCGCCTTAGTATTTAATTCTTTGCGAGCCCTTATTTACCCGATTCGGTAGATTTGATTCGCGACGGTGAGCCTGGTTCATTTGCTTGCCAGTGATTTAGTATCCTCCGAGAGCCTCGGTTGATACGATGCGGCAATACATTTTTGGTAAAGTCGAGCCCTTTTAATTATTTTATTTCGATTACGGTATGGATTCGTGCTCGAAGTGGGTCCGTGTTCGGCCAGTGAGATTGATACACGAGAGAGGCCCGGCGCCGGTCGGGCGCTCGGTACCATCCGCCAGGTCCTGGCCGTACGAGAGCCTCGGGGATTGGCAGCTTCTCGGACCGCGGATGGGACCGTGCCCCGTCACCGATACCTGAAGGAAGTTCGGAGGCCCGAGGCCCACTCCGGCGGACCAGCACGCCAGACCCAGGCGAGTCATCATCCTCTCATTTTAGCCGTCACCGGTCATCGACTGCTAGGCGACTTCATCACCCATTCTTGCACACTTTCGGTCGGCATGACCGTTGTTTATAGGAACCGAATTCCGGGGAATGTGCGACTCCATCGTAGACCATTCCATCAGCGGTCGTACTCTACGGCGTCCCATGGTGATCCTAGATACGAGGGGTCATGAGGTTGATCGGAGTACACTATTACCTTTCGTGACTCGGCGGCATTACGCCCACAGTGGTGTTTCGGTTTACCGCTCGATGACCTCTGGGGATCCACTGTGGTCCGTGAGCTTGATTCGATATTGATGATCGCCGCGGGTACTCGGCGGCGATATTTGTGTCTTGGCTTGCGTATGCCGTAGGCCAATCTTGGGAGTTCACCGGTGGGCCCGCGCCTCGTAGCGAGATGGTTCGGTATGACCCGGAGACCTCCCTTCTTCGGACCGGTATTTCACGAGGAGCGACTCAGCCTCGAGATCTTGTTGCTTGACCATCTGATGGGGCGAGCTTATTCGCTTCGACGTGAGGAGGAGGGAGCCATCTTGGGCGCTTTCTGGGATCTGGGATTTTAGTTGGTCCTACGGTGGTGATAACCTCTCTTTGGAGTTTGAGGAAAGGTCCATCGGAGGACTGGTACGAGCGAAGAGCATTCCACTTATCACGAGACTCCTCTGCCATGTTCTTAAGCATATGGGATTCCCGGAGCCAGGATCGAGATGAGGTTCGATGCCCCGCCCGATTGTAACCGATGGGCGGGTGATATACCGTATCTTTCCACTTACGACCACTGCGGGACCCGGGAGGAGTCACCAGGGTCGGAGGCGGATCCTTGCCGTGCGAGATGATATACACCTTACGAGCCGAGATCTGTGAAGTCAGGTTCACGAGATATCACCTCCATCCCCTCCTCCACCAGGACTACATCAGCGGCTGCCGGTGATACTCGGCCGTCGCATTGACCGCGAATTCGGCGGGATGCGGTCGTATGTTTCGAGAGAGATAACTAGTGTGATGGATGCTATCTACTCGCTAGCGTATCGCTTGATGACCGGGATCGGTTTGGCCGGTGCCATTTCCATGCGACCGCAGTTATGACCCGGGTGCTTGCCGTGTTCTGATCGAGAGGACCGCGTGGCCATGGCTTCTTTGGATGTTAAGGTGCGGCGTGGCGACTTCGAGCCCACCACCACCACCACCATAGCAGTGAGGTGGTTGGGTTTCTTACATTTTGTGTAGTTATGGCTTTATTAGCGCTGCCCATTTTGATTAGGATTTATGTATTAGCCATAATAGGCAGTGATAGTTTTGTGTTTAGCTTTGTATTCATGTATTAGCCATTTTGGCTATATCAAAAGCTATTCATTTTATATATATACAACTTTTTGTACATATCATGTTTTGTGCCTTTACCATGTGTAAATGTTTTCTTTTCAATTGAACAATTGAATTTACTTTCTGATTGGACAATTGAATTTAACATGTTGGGAAATTGAAGCCATGTTTGTCACACTCTATGTTAGGAACAAACTCCATGCTTGAAACAATTTTTTGTCACCCCACAGTTCGACATGCTCAACTTGAAATTTCTCCCTTATGCTAATTCCTGTTTGCACTCGGATTAATTTCAATAGGGTATGGTTGTTACTTCCTTTAAGCTTTGCATATGGCCTTGTAAGCATGTTGGCAACCTAGGATAGGTTTGTGTTACCCATGCGAGAATGATGTTGTCTTCCCGAAAGAAAAAAGAAAAGAAAAGAAAAAGAAAAAGAAAAAGAAAAATAAAGTCGTGAAGTTTTGCCCGCCCAGAAACCCAGAGACACGGTCAGGGGTGTATGGCGAAAGCCTTTGGCTCAGATGCCACTAAGCCTTAATTGGTTGGGAATTAAATCGATTTTGTGTTCAGTTACATGGTGAATAGGTAGAATCTAACGATTTGTAGGTGCTTGATTTTGAGAGTCATCGCAGTCGAGGTGAAGCACAGTAGAGTTTATTGGTCAAGTGATCCTTTGACGATGCCTAAACATGTCGGTTGGGAGTCATGCGGTGGACCCAGTTACGGACTTTGGTGGTCGAATTAAGCATTGCTTCCCCTCTGATGTAGTTGAATAAAGCAAGAAGAGTGTAACTAGCCCTATCTAGGTTCGTGACTTAAGGCCATGCCGATTTTCTAGGTGGGGGAGGGAGACGAATTTTGCAATTTATTGGCGTAATGCGGTTATATAAAGAACCATTAGACAGGTGGAAATTCAAGTTGAGAATCATGGAGCCAAGATTGACCTAGAATTGTTCTTGTATGGATTTAGTTCTTTCATATCGATTTACAATTGTGATCATCGATTTTTCGGTTAAAAGCGATGTTTATATGTGCGCCATACCTTTTGAATCATAAACTTTTTGCAAATCAATACATGCATCTCCTTTTTGTTTTGCATTCTTGGGGACTATGACGTTTCGGTTGGGGTGTGATTAGTGCCCGAAAGTGCAATTTTGAATACATATTAGATAGGTTTGAGGTGCTTTTGTGCACTAATCTCATGTCGTGTACGATTGGAAGTGTTCAAGTCTTTTTAGTATCACTTATCTTAGTTTTAGAGGTTATTTTTGGGTACATTTTCACGGGTTTTTGCGCCTTATGGGAGTTCGATATCGAGATGTATGTGAATCATGAAGTTTGAACTCAAGTGTCGACCATCAAACTAACGAATCAATATTAAAAAAGCGAAGGCAAAGTGAAGAAAAATTGATGCGATTGAAAGACGAGGATGAAATGCAGTGGAAGTCAGTAAAGCACGGAATTTTTAAGTAGAGTTGCGAAAATTTTCGCTAGGATTGCGAATTTAGCAACCCTAGTAAATTCGCAATATATGAAATTGCTAATTATCGCTAGACGAGCCAGTTTAAGCTAGAGCATTCTAGCGAAATTTTAATATTTCGCTACTCAGCAAATTTCGCTAAGCTAGTGAAATTGTTCGCTATCGTGATGCGGCTATGAGAATTTCTGTTTAAATGCACGGTGATTCGCTACCTAGCGAATTCTTGACTAGCGAAATTTTCCCTGCCTCAAATCATGCTTTTGTATTTAATGCTAGGCTTCAAATTTGGTGTATTACTCTCTTGTCCTTTAACTTAGCCAAATTTGTAGGTTGCAGTATTTTTAAATGTATTGAGGTGGCCTATACTCAAGCCCTCTCTTTTTTGTAATAAATATAGAGAATTTTGGGGAGAGAAGGATTGGTAAGTTTTATTTTGTCTCGTTTTTAGAGTTTTGCTTTTCTCTCTTCTCTCTCCTCTTTCTCTTACTTTCTTGGCTGCAAACACCCCTCTTGAGGATGACAACTCAAGAGATGCTTGGCTTAAGCCTCCTTTCTTTGAAGAGGAAGGAAGCTAGCTTGGTGGTGGGGCATATGCATGTTGTCCTCTTGTATTAAAAGCCATAAGTCTTTGTGTTTATGACCCCGTCTTCTCAAATTAGGGTTGAATAGCATTGAATGTTATTGATTTGACGATACTCTCCATGCTTTAGGATACGGTGCATAGCAATGCTAGATGCCTTTGTGGTTCTTTAGATGGTTTTCTGAGCCTGCCGAAATGATATTTAAATCTTTGAGGGTTTCAAGCGTTAAAAGGGCCATAGATGCATGCTACTTGTGTTATTTCGAATAGGAGTTGATTTCAAGGGTGAGGTTTGCTAGTTAAACATAACGTCCGGTTATGCCTTGGACTATAGGTTGCATGTCATACTTGCGAGATAAAACCGAGGACACTTGTTTCTAACTTGCAAGTTAGTGACCACAAATCTTCAAAGTTAACTTTTCACACTTTATTTTAGGTTTTACAATTTCTCGATTTTCAACCTACTTCCACTTGTTTTGAAACAAATCAAAGAGTCCAAATAAGCCTTACCTTCATGCACTTATACCGTCATTTTTAGGATGAAAACCCATCCTGTGTTCGATACACAGTAGACCCCAGCTATCTTTGCGGTAGCTTGACTACGGCGGTAGGAGAGAAACACAGGTATATAAGTTTGTTGATTGGGATCACCTGCGTGGCGCGAATCAGCGTGCGACGATCTCGCGCAATGCATGATGTATGTCCTAAGTTTGCCGACCAGGCAAAACTAAAATGCATGTATGAGATCCTAACACCACCGTGCACGTACGGATTACCTCTGACCGGTTTGCTTGCTTATAACTAGGGAAGGCTTGTTTTTCGCAAATATTCTTTGCTTGCTTCCTTGCTCTTTATAAAATGGTTTTACAATTTAAAACCATTTGCTTGCTTGCTTGAAAAATGGTTTAATTATTCAAAACCATTTACTTACGCTTTGCTGCTTGAAAAATGGTTTAATCATTCAAAACCATTTTCTTACTACTTGCTTGCTTGAAAAATGGTTTAATTATTGAAGCAAATTTACTTACTTCTTGCTTGCTTGAAAATGGTTTGGCATTCAAAACCATTTGCTTACTTGCTCTATTTGCTTTCCTTTTCAAAATGGTTTAACTCAAAACCATTAGCTTGCTTTCTAATTCATTTCTTGCTTCTTGAAAATGGTTTGCATTCAAAACCATTAAATACCAGTGCAAAACAGTTTATAATAATAATAATAATAATACACTAGTATTTGGAAAATGATTTAGAACACTCACCTCTTTGCTTGCTTAGCAGGCACGAGTTCCACACTTTTCCGCCTTTGCTTTTTAACCTACACACTCAGCCCAGATAAAGCTGAAATATTAATTGCCTACGTAATCGCATAACTTAGCATACTTCTAGACTTAATTGCACACTCAACCGAATATCGTAGAAGCGCTTCGCTTGCCTCGCGAAAAATGCCTTCACGTTTCGTCGAGTCCTAATCTTAAGTAGGCTTTATCTCTATCTTAATCATTTAATAGATTTTCAACTGTAGTGCGTGAATTTGAATAATTATACAAAAAACATAGCATTAAGGCATTTTGGGCACATGTGTGCCAGGGTACACCACTGGACTAATATCGGTACACATTGCATTCTAATTAGAGGTGTACGGTACACCTGAGCGTCTTCACCCGGTACTTTATACGTTGGGGTGTGCGGTACACCTACATCTTAGGTACACCTTAAATTTTATAGTTGCTTCTTTTGCCACTTTTGCTACCAATTCACTTCATACAACTTCCATAATTCATAACAACTCAAGAATTTACATGGAATTCATCCAAAACAGCTCCACAACACTTAAATTGGTGCTATGGAACCTCAAACCAAAAAACCTTAGGTGAAAATTCAAGAACTCTACCTAAGGTGCAATTGTACAGTAAAACATATTATTTGTTGATTCACATGGTTATTTTCTCCCAATTGAGGTTTCTTTCTCATAGCCCAACAATTTAAGGTTCATGTGAGTTTGCACAAACCTAGACCAAAAGGAGCATCTAATCTCCATACCAAGTCCTAGGAATCCAATACCTGCCTTCAAGACAACAACATACCTGATTTTGGACTTCTCCTCCTCGCTTCTTCTTCCTCTTCTTCTCTTCCTTGCTCTTCTTCTCCTCTCCCTCGTATTGAACCCTAGCCTTTGGAGACCAAATGAATTTTTGGCTTTTGTTTTTCTCCTTTTATATTTTAACATTTCCTTTAATTACCGTCTTACTCATCTTTTAATTTTAATTGTAACTTATTATTTGTATTGTGGCCTCCTCTACATAGTGAAGGATTTTTCATGGTATATTCTATTTGCTAAATGACCATTGTACCCTTGTTCTCATACACAAGTCGGGTTCATAATTTACATGTTTCCTACTTTAGTCTCCCAAAATACTATAATGTGACATAGTGCTCTTATACACCCTTCTGAGTATCATATCACGCTGTAGACTCTTTCAGACGGGGTGTTCTGTTACACCATGTACCTTTGTCCCTGTTTGGGACTATCAGAATAGGAGTTGAAGTAAGCCTCCTTTTCAACTCTTGGAATGCCTTCTCACACAGGTCATCCCACTTAAACTTGACCCCCTTCCGGGCCAATCTAGTCATAGGTGCTGCTAGCCGGGAGAAATCCTTAATGAACCTCTTGTAGTACCCCTCCGGTCCCAAGAAATTGTGTATCTTGAAGACTGACTTTGGCCTTTCCTAAGTCAAACAGCCTCTACCTTCTCCAAGGTGTCTTACGACACACTGAGAAGCGACACGGCGTGTGCTTAAAATTTTACCTCAATGACCCAAAATTTACATTTACGAACTTGGCATACAAGCGATGGCCCTTGGTGCGAAGAACAGTCTCGATGATCGCCAGTGGGAGTAGATCAAGATGTAGTCAGCAAGACCATAACAAGTGATCAAAATAGAGTGCATGCCTTTATGCATGAGATTCGCGAATGCGTTGGAGCATTCGTCAAATAAATCATTGTGAACCGAAATGCCCATGTGTGCATCTTAAACCTTTGCATTGAGGATATTAGTCTCCTGCTTCCAACTGATGATAGCAGGTGTGAAGGAATTACATCTTAGAGTAGACTCGTGCCCCTTTCAACTGATCAAACGAATCATTAATCCTCGGTAATGGATATCGATTCTTGACCGTAAACCTGTTCAACTGTTGATAGTCAATGCATAGTTGAAAAGTCTTCTCCTTCTTCTTAGCAAATAAAACCGGAGCACCCCATGGTGAAGTTCTCGGTCTAATAAAGCCCTTGTCCAATAATTCCTGCAGTTGGACCTTGAGTTCTTGCAACTCAACCGGTGCCATCCTATGAGAAGTCATTGAAATGGGCGACAAACCGAGAGTGTAACTCAACAAAGTATACATCCTATGTGGAGGTAATCCCGGTAGCTAATTTGAAAAAACAATATATTACTCGCAAACCACCAGGAGTAAACTGAGTCTTGTCTCCACTCATCTAGGGTAAGGCTTGCTTGCTAACCATCAAATTTGTCCTCTCCTAGAGTGGGTACGTAGTGCGGGGTAAAGCATCGCTGCTTCTCCCCCTGAAAGCGTAACTCATGCATCCTGTGAGTAGGCGGTAACCCACCTCTGATCACAATCAATGTGACTCTATGGGCCGCCAAAGCCGATCCATCCTAAGGATGACATAGAACTGGGCCTGTCCATATTTTTCCCGGGTCCATGAGTGAAATCCTTTGCTGAGATCTGCAACTCACCCAATCCAGGCATATTTGATCAATCTTCACCACCCTATCCCTAGGGAGATTTCACATATAACGACTTTCGAGTTTGTACCTCTATTGAAATTTTCACATTATGCAACTATAAGCATGAATATGATGCATCTAAATATTAAACAACGTTCTAGTTAATAAGTGCGAAGGCGAAATGTATGCTCTACATCGGGCGTGCCAAGCTCGTTATGCGGGTACCAGTAGACATGCCCAGGTCCACAGAGTCTCGACAGTGTTCTTTTGTCCTCGACCTCAACCCATATCTAGCCTCTGTGTAGCGGAGGCTCCTGTCTAACACCCTTGGGGCGAGTGCTGGTTCCTCGGCGCGATCGGGTGAGAGGAATAAACCATGTCAGTGCTTATCCCACGATGGCGTGTGCCGACGTAGTCTTGGATCCTTACCTCCGGGCTAATCTCGCTTTCATATGTCACAGAGGTGATGGCAATGAAACATGTCAGCTGGTCCTAGCTGGCCGAGAAACCATTTGATATGGCCTTGGCTTTGATAGTCGTAGCCCCGTCCCTGAAATCCTAGTGGAATAGAAGTCTTCTGCTTATTTCTCGGGTAGAAGAAGGTGAGTGCTCATAAATCTTGCCACTGGCACCCACATCTCGGATGCTTACGTGCATCACTCTATCTCTCTCATGGCCTGCTTGGTGCGACCATGAAGTCCGTAATAACATAGGAGAAATCTGATCTTGCCCGGATGGACAACTTCAGAAACATCTCAGTTTTACCATGGCCATATATGGCCACATAGTCATCGAAGAGAAAAGCGTACTTAACTTCCAGTGAGCTTTTCACGTGTTTAGAGCCACGATCTATCATTCCTTGCTTCAACTCAAGGAACTCCCGAGCTTTTGCATGTCTAGCTAATGACGGGAAAAACCTACCCATGAAGAGCTCTTTGAACTCTCCCCATGTCATCGTCTCAGGATCCCTCGAGACTCTAACCTAATCTCACCACATCTTGGACTTACCCTCTGGCCAAAATGTGGCTAGCATGATCCTTGTAGCATCGGAGGTAATCTCCATAGCCTCCAAAATCCTCGAGTGTGAACCAATGATCGGCTACCCTTAGATCCCTCCCACAGTGAATGTCGAGGATGATGTGCTATAAACATTGAAGTTGCCCGGCCCCCCACGACCCCAATTGCACTAACTTTGAGCAATGACGGTGGCTGTACACCCATGACCTCTATAAAGGCCCGCTGAACAAAGCCAGGCGGTGGTCGACTGCTACCTGTGGACGATCTCTAAGTCCGCGCCCTCGACTTGCCATCTACCTGATTAGTCAACATTGAATTCTCTCTTTTCATTTACCACATTAGTGGTGCATAATGTCAAACACTAATAAATAACCATTCCTACGTAATCATGCTTATTCATTTTCCTAACCCCTAAGGTAACGTTTGCCAACCCTAGTGTTCTTCTTTTCCTATATACATTCTTCCATGTATATCATTCATGCAATTTATACACACAATCACACAATAAAGCAACATGTTAAGTATAAAACATGCAACACACAATAATGCATGATCTAACCCGTGCCCATCGAGTCCTAGGTATTCATATACCTAATCTCTGATACCAAGATGTTCTTATTTTAGGAATTACTTATGGATACCCAAATTCGAGTTCCCTAGGTAATCGTTTACATAAGCTCTGAGACCAAGCTGTGACACTCCAAATCCGGGGGTCCCGTTGATAACCCGTCAACCCGTATAATTCCTATGGATTTCGGGTTACCTGGTACCACATTGTTGTGTCCCATTTATCAGGATCCATATTTTAACAAAATTTGGGCAGAGTCTCCTTTGTTTGGGGAGCTCTACCCAACATACAACCTGTATAATAGTATAATCATAACCCATCCAGGGTCTCAACAAAAGTAGTATTGACCCCATAGGGTCCATCTGTCCATATCCCCAATATAAACATCCCTTTACCAGGACCCATTCATTCACATTTAAATCTAAAATATGAAAATAAAACGCTTAATTGCAGTTCGTAAGAGTTCGATCATGACCCTCTTACCATAATTACATACTCGACTATCTTAGACAATAGTCCCAAAAGAATTTAGTTACAACTATTTTATACAAAATACTTTTTACAAAGGAAATACCGAGGCCACACTTCGGCCTCCTTCATAGTCACGGCCGTGGACGTCGTCTCCTGGCCACACCCCACGACATCTAAAGGGAGGTCCCGACCCGAGGGTGAGCAATACCTAGTAAAAAAAAAAATTTTTTCCTACAATGGCTACTCTCGCCTAAATGCACATGCAGTGACATCCGTGAACGTCCAATCACATTCCTTACGCAATAATGCAATCCTATATGGAATGTCGTGTCATGCATGAGATACTCCTCATGACCACAACCCGAGTCCCGACTGACTCCCTCACACATGCAATGCCAAGTGTGAAAACCAGTCATTGGTGTTTCGCAGTAGTAGCCGATGGAAAACCCTCGATGTTTATTCAATTGCAAATCCCATGTGTTTATTGGGTTCTGCCGAATTTCGGTGTCTCACCGCGGGCCATACGCCGACATTTTGAACTTACACATCACCGGGCGCATATGTGTAGAAAACAAAATTTAGGTCTTTCACCCTTGGGGGCGGTGGTGGGGAATGCATCGTCTTGATTCACCCAAACACATGATATTTATTATTATTATTTTATGTACCCGTGAGTCTCAATTTTGGACGTTGTCCCAATTTTCGAGCTCAATACACATTCACCAATAATGGTGAATAACCAATACCATGCACCCACACCCGACTCGATGCGATGTGACCGTGCATATGAAATGCAATCACACCCTTTCATGCTATGTCATGCTACATGCAACATTTATAAATTCCGGATAATTATATTTCCTACATATAATTTCAATTCATCACAATTTTCATGTTAATACATCACGCAAGCACATATTAACATGATTCTTACACACAACAACATATTATTTATTTTTCCAACAATACACATAAAATGGCCCAAATCTTGGACCCATATAAAATAGGGCACATCTTGGTCCCTTCACGACCATGAACCATTTTTGGTTCCATTCATCAACAAATTACTGTGATACTAAAAACACACAGCAAAACCTGAAGACATAAGTCTTGGGATCCAAACCAAACCTCAACCTAGTCCAAGAGTGCCCGAAATCAGTCCCAAAAATTTCCAATATTTAATCCCAAAATCTTGTGACTAAATCACGCGACCAGTTACGGCCCCAAAGAACGCCCATGCCATTTAATGATCTTTAGGCTAGAAAATAATCAAAGTAGGAAAATTCCCTACCTTGTGGAGTTTGACGAAACTCCAAGATTTTAGTACCCACGCGTAGCTCTCGATGCGTGGACTGACTTTGCCTTTTTGTCCGATGAAAATCTACGGTCCGATTTCGGTAGATCTTAGAGAGAAGCGAAAATTCTTTTTTTTTTCCTTTCTCTCTCTCTCTCTCTTCTCTCGCTCTCACTCTCTGCCTCCGTTTCTCTATTTTCTCCTTTTATTTGACTTTTCTTTTTTTTTTCGTTTTTTTTCTTTTCCTTATTATTATTTTTTTTGGTTTTATCTTTCCCATTATTTCCTCCACTTAACACTTAGTTAAATGTGAACCATTCACACAAGTGCACCACATGTCATGCAATGTGTCACCCGACACCCGATGCCTCGAAAAACATGAAATTCCAATTATCTCGGAATTCGATGAGATATGACAAGTTAACTAGATTTCAACAGGTTAACTAGATGTCTCGAGATGAATTCAACGGTGAAGTTCGTTTCGTTATCCGAGATCTAGAAAATTTCCGATTTTCAACCGAAATTACTGTTTTACCCTTTGTTAGAAAAATTGAATTTTTTCCCGGGTTTTATAATATATATATAGAGAGAGTTTCCACATATGTATGTTTCTTTGTTGGAAACTTTACAATGTTTGATGTAAGCATAAAAGGTGTTTTATAGCCTACTTGAGTTTAGTTGATAACAATTGAGGATATTAAATGGTTAGGATTAAAATTCAATCAAGCATAGGTTAAAAAAAAGCCTATTTTGAAATATATTAACAGGTTATCTATGGATGGTTGAATTGATAAAAATGCAAAGTAAAGTAAGGAATTATGGAACATATTTGCCCAATAAAACTTTACTGAGATAAATCTCCAAAAAATCCCAAATATGTATATCTCTCTAGAAAGGGTCTAGACATGATATAAAGAAGAAACCTCTTATTAGGATAGGGCACAAGAGCAAGGCATGATGTAACATAATAAGATTTCAGTTATATATTTAGATTATGATTTATTTTTATCTTTTTTTCCTGGATTACATTAGGGAAAATAGCAAAGAAAATCCCAAACTTTTACGAATTTTGCATTTAAATTTTGGACAAAATTTTTTCTTAAATATATGAACTTTAATTTTAATTACGGTTGTAGCCTTGGATAAGCCAAACTATAATCCAAACCTCGACTATAGTAAAGTTGCCCTCAACATGGCATTTTAATTTTTGTTTGCAAAAAAAAGGAAAATTATAAAGAAAAACTAGAAATTTCACAACTTTTACATTTAAATATTAGACAAAAAATCTTTTTTAATTATTTTTACTATCTTAAAAAGAATTATATAAACATGAAAAATAATTAAAAATAAAGCGTGTGGGTTTTTATTCAAACATATGTAAAAACTTACAGGAAAAATTAAAAAATATTTTAGTTTAAAAAAATTATTTTTCTGAGGAAAGCTACATTATTTGCGATAAGGTGCATAAATGTAGTTCTTCTTAGTTGAGAGTCAGCATATGTGAATGGGGCTTTAACTAGCGAGAATGTCCCGCTTCAGTAGATTATCATGAAACTGACCAAGATATCAGAGCTTGATGTTGTGATTCATTAACCCATATGTATTATTATATTGTTGTATCCTTCAACATCCAGTATGTTCATCATTTGAGGAATTGCGAGTTATCTGACATGAAATCCTCAACTCCACCAAAAACATGTAGTTTTTGAGAGATTTAAAAAAAAAAAAAGTGAAAACCATCACACAAGCAGGAACATTCATATTGAATCATCAAAAATCAAAATACAGGATTTACGGAAGTGTACTTGAATCCATAACAAAATATTGAATCTGAGTGCGAAGCCTCTAGAATGTGATAAAATATGGGACTACCTAGAGGCGAATGTGTTGGAGAACCTTCAGAAAAGTCATGGTCCTCATCAGAATGATCGTTGGGCCAGTCTCCCAACCCCGTTCTCCGGAAATTCATCTGTGAAATTCGCACCGCAGCCATGTTCGATTTTCCAGAAAATCCGTATCATGCGCTCCACACACAATTCCTAGGTTACCCGATGCATATGAAATACGTATACCATTTCAACACAATTCATATCACACATGCAAATATATCATCATACATATATTTACATAACTAAGGCACATAAAACATGTTATGCACATTCATCATCAATTTCACCAAAAAAATTAGCTCACATGGGCTAATTTACAAATACGAGCAGTTCGATTTGAATTACTCAGCCAAACACATTATTTCACAAAAACATTTCATGAACACTATTCACATGAACAGTGAAACCCTCGGGTTACTCTTCACGACCAATCAACCAATATCGGTTCCACTTTGTGAACCCGAATTTCATAGCCATTCCCGGCCTCATACACACCACAATACAATTTATTTCATAATTTATGAAATAAACATCCAAAACAGCCCCAACACATTCTTGGACTGTACAAATGGGCTTAAAAAATTGCAACAATTCGGTTCCAAGATTTGGGACATATCAAACGGTCGTTCAAGGCCTCAAACCAACCGAAACATTCACAAAACACTTAAACAAAGTGTAACTTCAAGTAGGATGAAACCCCTACCTCACGGAGTTTGTCGAAACTCCTTAAAACCAAAGCCCATGCATAGGCCTCGCTGGGTAGAGCCGCTTTGCTTCTTGCTCTGAAGAAATCCGACGGTCGGATTAGCCGGGATCTTAGATAGAAGGCACACCTTCTCACTCTAAACCTGACCTAAAGCTCCTTTGTCCATTTTCCTTTTCCTACGTTTTGTTCTCTCATAAAGGTAGGGATGTGATTGTTCACTATTTTGTTATTATCATTTAAACAATTTCTATAATGCCAATCATGTCTGACTTGGTTTTTACATTTGGCACTATTATTTATTGATCATTTCCATCATTTCTTTACTCATGCAACATATATAACATGAGTACATGTTATAAGTGACTTTCGCCACATCACATGTCGTTTTACGGCACCCGATACTCGATGCCTCGAAAAACGTACAAATTTAGACTATCTCGGAATTCGACGAAATTCGACGTGCTAGCTAGATTTCGTGAGATGATTCCAACGGTGAAATCCGTTTTGTCATCCGAGATCTATAAATATTTCGGGTTTTGACCGAAATTACGATTTTGCCATTTTTCCAGAAATTGGAATTTTCTCGGGTCTTACATTCTTCCCTCCTTAAAAGGAATTTCGTCCGAAATTGTGGACCAATTCTCTAATTTCACATGCATATGCAGCACGTGCCTTATACCATGTGCATGTAAATTCGTCATTTAAATATAACGACTAAACCCGCGTACATATTATAAGCGAGAGGGATAGGTGGCCCAGCGTCGTGTCTCGGCTCCACCTTGAGCTCCTCCACTCCGCAGTCTTTGCCATAACACCCTCACTAGCCTCACGGTCTTGCGTCGCAAAACCTTATCATGGCTATCCAAATGCTGCCCAGTCCTCTCGAGTTACATCGAGTGTCGGCCTCGATCTCTCCCGATCATACATGATTTGGATCTGGAGTGTACCTCCATAGCATGGAGACGTGAAATACCTCGTGGACACGACATCTTTGGGCGGGGTAAAGCCAGCAGTGCGGCTTTAGTGCCACCACTCTCGAGTATCTCGAAAGGCCTAATGAATCTCGATAACTTCATCTCTTGCCCGACGACGGCTCCACGCTCTTAGGCATCACGCGAAGGCGTGATCTCCAGCCTCAGACTCTAGGGTCGACATCGTACATCGCGCAACTCTTCTCACAAATGAGCTATGAGAGGCAATGTCGTATCAAGCTTACCTTCTCGAGGAGATATCTCTAACCGGACCGGGGACCCCGTAGTGGGCTCTCCCCACCTCGGTCCGACATAGCGATTGATCTACTTGTATACTCTTTGATAACTATTGTTGTAGGCGAATTCCACCTAAGGAAAATGCTCCTCCGACTACCACTTATGATCCGGGCGCATGCTCGCAGGCGTGTCCTCTTTACCTATATATAATCACCTGTATGTAACCCCTACACCTTTTTGCTTGGTGTGTAAGCGACCTTCCCAAGGTCACAATCACTAACAAATCAACCTAGTCCATGTCTGAATGACATCCATATACGAGCCCTTGCCGGCCTCTGACAACACTGATACAATTTCCAAAGAGTATCTAAATCTCGA
The DNA here is from genome assembly GCA_016808115.1 of Tetrastigma voinierianum. NCBI lineage: Eukaryota > Viridiplantae > Streptophyta > Magnoliopsida > Vitales > Vitaceae > Tetrastigma > Tetrastigma voinierianum. Next base: position 1,526,736 of record JAEQBH010000564.1, read on the forward strand.
GTCCTTCCGACTCCTATCACTCAACTCTAAGTCTACATGATAACCATGTTGTGTGTTTTCATCTCGAGAGTCCCTCCGGCTCCTATCACTCCAACTCTAAGTCGTGATAACCGACCGTGTGTTTTTCTCTCTCGAGCGACATAACTTTTCGGCTATTGTGACCTCTTTACATTCACATAGAAATTTCGAATATCTCCACGGGTATCTTACACCTACACAGAAATTTAGGATACCTCCTCGGGTCTCTGCACCCACCGCAGTGGACCTCCGGGTCTCTTACACCCTGATCGGGATACCTACCAGTGCTTACCCACCTAGAAATTTGGGATACCTCCCGGACCTCTTACACCCACACGGGACCTTTGGATACTAAATTGGTCTCCTTCACCTAACTCCGGGTTTCTCACACCTTAGGGATTAACGACCCCCTTCTTGCTTTGCCCAACACACTTTAGTACTCTTCATTTCTGATTCGATCTATGAGTCTTCATTGAATGAGTCCCAGTGAGCTCAGCCCTTTTCGCGAAGTGGTGAATGACTATCTTGTGCACCCGCGCCCGACTTCGATGCGATATTCACAGTGCACATGGCAATGATGCCAACTGTGACACCCCATTCTGGGGGTCACCATGAGCAGAATCTCGGAGATCTCTAACGTCAATCTCGACCTATCGGAGTCAACTCTCACCAATGCAGGAAGAAGCATCATGCAGCTTATACAAGGCCTTAACCTCTAAGCGAAATCCATCACACAAGATACGACAATGAATGAATATGATGCATCCAATTTAAACGCTACTCTAGTCAACAAGTGCAAGAGTAGAAACATACCCTATATATTCGGCTGCTCTGTATGCTCAGCCTATAGTACCATGAGTCCTCTTGCTATCTAGAGACCGATCTCACCTCTATAATATGCAGAATTTGGCGGCAATGGTATTTACGTCATCTGCCCGACGTGACCAGTGTCAGTCTGCAAATCCTATGGTCAACCTCGACCTACGCCCTGACCCTGGCCTATGTGACCCGTCTGCGAAGTGCTAGGTGCTTGTGAGGCACCCTCATACTGACATTGGTCCCTCTGACCCATACTAGGGTATGGAGAAACAAACTGTATCTTCTCCTGTCCCTCAGCTGACTGGGACTACCGTCCCCAAACCTCAGGATCCCTTTCTCTAGAGGCAATCCCTCTTCATGTGTCCGGGCTGCTGGCAATGGTAGAACACCATCTGCCCATCCTGACTGGAAACCCTAACTCGTCTCATTGATGATTGGGACTGCGGTGTCCCATAACGGGATCCGCCTCGTGGACAATCAGGCGAATTATCGGCTGTCGCTCAAATAACATCATCACCGCCACCTTTGACTAAGAATTCCCATCCCAGTCTTGGTCCTGATGACCTCGGTCCCGTCCTAGATATCCTTACGAAATAGAAGTCTTTTGATTCTTTCCCGGGTTGGAAGAAGATGGATCTTCCTTCCTCTTAGTTCCAACACCCATATCTTGGATGCCTCGTATGTCATCTACCTCCCTCTGTGGTCATAGTCGTCTTAACCCTAGAGTCCACTCCTCCTCTAACCATTGGAGGACGATGTGCTTCCTCTGTTGGAGGTCATTTGACCATGCTGGCTCACTATTGCATGTGCGATAGCGGTATTCCCAATCCCCTATGGCCTCGGCAAGGCTGTAGTCAAAAGGCGATGGTGCAGGCCGATTACCTCGCGGATGCCCTCTACGTCCTCGTCCTCGACTAACCATCTACACAGTTCAAATGGTAGTTAAATACAATGTAGTATCTCCAAGGCATAAACACAGCCCCGAGACACTATTCATACATAGAATACAGTTCATACGTAATGTCCATGTAAGACAACCATTCCATAGTAAACCATTTTTATCAACAAAAATTTTATTTTCTAAAATTTCATTTTTCCAAAATTTTGTCTCATTTTATTTGATTTTATTTTATTTTTCAAACAATTTTTTTTTTCGAAAATATTTTGTTGTGAACAATGTTCAACGATGACCGAAACAATCTGGGTCAAAAAAATGAAACGAGTGCCACCGGTGTGCACAGCCAGTGACCGACCGGCGCAGTGCGCCACGAGGCACGCCGCGGGCATGAGTAGGTGTCATGGGCACTACGGCCCGTGGCCCCGGCCGTGTCGCGAGCGCGATGGCCACATGTAGCGAGCGCCAGGGAGCCGTGTCGCGGTGTAATGTCGCGCTCCCGGGCTGGCGTATTATCGTGGTTTAATTTTGTGACATGGAAAGCTGCCTTGCGTCTGCTCACGCTATCATAATACCCTTTGGTATTCGCGATACAATACCTCGGCCCGACCACCTCGGTCTAATACAATAGATTATTGCCAAGACATATCTAGCCAAAGCGCACTAATGCAATGGTTGTTGTTGATACAGTTCGACCCGACTACACACCTAAGTTGCAATACGCTTCCCTATGTGCGATACAATTTTCGATAAACCAACCTCCGTCCCGCTGACATCGCGATACAATTGTTGCCTTGAGATACAGTTTCCCCAACCAACTAGCCTTCCTATTGCAGCCACAATTTTGTTGCCTACAAGACTGAAGTCCTGTCTGATTTTATTGTGATAGCCCAACAGTTTTCACAATTTTTCATACATTTTTTTTTTTCATTTATTTCAGCTATTGGAAAAATACCCAAATATATATATATATATATATATATATATATTCTCATTTTCCAGAACACCAAATAAACTTAAAAAAAAAATTTATTTTATTCAATTTTCTTCAGTTTTACACCTTTGTAAAACCTTGAAAATAATTTTATTCACCACTTTTTTTCATTTAATTTTTGGACATTTTATTAAATTTCCCTCAAACCTCTGATCCAGCACTAAACCTAGTGTTCAACCTTTAAAATTGATTAAAATTTTATTTTATTTATTTATTTTTTTCCAATAACCCAAATAAATTTATTAAAATTTATTTCTTTTATTTTCTTTGTTCCAGTTTACACACTGTAAACTCCTAAAAATTTTCCAACACACTATGTGCTATTTACCTAAGCACCCAAACCAATCACAAGACATAACAATTCATGTTATGTACACCATTCACACATTAATCACAACAAGCACACAACATACATGACAATCAACATGCTCACACATACAACACATGCATGCAGTGTTCTAATCTTGCCCCGTGATTTCCTAGGTAATAACATACCTAACCTACATCGAACCACCCAAGTGGTGATGGATACCCAAACCCGAGCTCCCTAGGTATTCGTTTACCTAAGCTCTAATACCAAGCTGTGAAGGTGGTGACAGGACTCTTGATATATAGCTACCAGCACAGAGCTCTTGGGTGTCGTTTACCTTGGCTCGTCACCAGGTGTGACACCCCATTCCGGGGTCCGTTGACAATCCGTCGACCATGGAATCTCTTGAATGTGCGAGTGGCACGACACTAATCACGAATCGGAACGGGAGTCTCCCTTGTACGAGGAGCTCTACCCGAGGTACCTAACCTGTCCCAATCAACATCATCAAACATATACATGAGTAAAAACGACCACTTGGGCTTCATCTGACCTACTCATGATATATCAACTATATACCATAGTTTCAAGAGTTAATAATTTACTCTTATACAACACATTAAAATTCTAGAATTATAATACATGTAATACATCATAAAACCATCAAAGCCACAACCCGGCTTTCTTCAAAATCGGCCTCCTAAGATGGCGAGTCTCCTAAATCTGCAGCTCCTGTTACACGAAATAATATATTTCCTCGACAAGGTGAGCTAATGCCCCGATGATGGAATCACCACAAATGGGTTACTCTCCACCCTAAGTGCATATGCAATGCTCGATGTAAACACACACTCAAGTAAATCGTGATCCTGCTTGAATGTCTACATGCCATCCCCGTGTCTCAAATCCTCCCAGAGCTCCCTCACATACTAAGCCATGTATGAGAAAAATAAATGTTTCAAAAACAAAACACATTTGTTATTGAAAATACACTACCGAATGTCGGTAAAAATATGGGATTTAGCCTCAGAAGTGTGTTAAAGAACCTTCGAAGCAGTCCTTAGTCTCATCGAAATGATCTGTTGGGCCGAATCTCCCGACCCCATTCTGTGAAACTCATCTGTGAAATTCCTTCCGCCAACCATGTTCATTTTGGAGAAAAAATCCATGTAATGCACTCACACCTAATTCCTAGAGTTACCTGTGCATATGAAATGCATATGCCATTTCAACACAATTCATATCACACATGCAAATATATCATCATGCATATATTTACATAACTAAAGCACATAAAACATGTTATGCACATTCATCATCAATTTCACCAAAAAAAAAAGCTCACATGGTCTAATTTACAAACACGAGCAATTCGATTTGAATTGCTCAACCAAACACATTATTTCACAAAAACATTTCATGAACACTATTCACGTGAACAGTGAAACCCCTGGATTTATTCCACGACCAATCAACTTGATACTCCGGTTCCACTTTGAACCCAGAATTTCATAATATTCGGACCTCCTTACACCACAATACATTTTATTTCATAATTTATGAAATAAGCTTCCAAAACAGCCCCAACACATTCTTGGACTGTACAAATGGGCTTAAAAAATTGCAACAATTCGGTTCCAAGATTTGGGACCAATCAAACGGCCGTTCAAGGCCTCAAACCAACCGAAACATTCACAAAACACTTAAACAAAGTGTAACTTCAAGTAGGATGAAACCCCTACCTCACGGAGTTTGTCGAATCTCCTTAAAACTGGAGCCCACGCGTAGGCCTCCTTGCATAGAGCCGCTTTGCTTCTTGCTCCGAAGAAATCAGACGATCGGATTAGCCGGGAACTTAGAGAGAAGGTACACCTTCTCACTCTAAAAACATAACCTAAAGCTCACTATCCGTTTTTCCTTTTCCTTGCACGTTTTTGTTCTCTCACTTAAAGGTAGGAGATGACAACTGTTCACTATTTTGTCCTATTATCATTTAAATAATTTCTATAATGCCAATCATGTCCATAAGCTTGGATTTTTGACATTTTGCACTATTTCGGTCGTCCATTTCCATCATTTCTCTACTCATGCAACATATGTAACATGAGCACATGTTATAAGTGACTTTCGTCATATCACATGTCGTTTTACGGCACCCGATACTCGATGCCTCGAAAAACATGCAAATTTCGACTATCTCGGAATTCGATGAAATTCGACGTGTTAGTTAGATTTCGCGAGACGATTCCAACGGTGAAATCTGTTTCATCATCCGAGATCTAGAAATAATTCGAGTTTTGATCAAAATTACGATTTTGCCATTTTTTCAGAAAATTGGAATTTTCTCGGTGCTGCCCGAAAATTTATGATCTTCCAGATACGAATCACGAATACGAGCTTTATGATCTTCAAATCTAAATATGAATCGAGGCATATGATCTTCCCGGATCTATACTAGTTTTCTGTATAATATTTCTCTCTGACAATGGGAATCAGAAGAAAGAAAAACCTGTTGTGATCTGGGGACCATGACCCCTATTTATAATCAATTATGTTTGTATATGAACAATCACGATTGTTTGTAATTTCTATTTTAACCGATCATAAAATTAGAAATTACGCTTGTCTCTACACATTCATGGCCACCCTTTATAATATATTAATTAAGGCCCCAAAACTTAAATTAATCACTTTAATTAGCCTAACTTTATTTGATAGCCTACCAAGTGCATTGTTTAATATATCGGAGTCCATATTTTTCGATTTTTACTCCAACAATCTCCCACTTGGGCTATATATTTAACTTTATAAACATGAATTATACTTTATGAGCTCGAGTTTGCTATCAAAACTTTATATACATTAACAATCTTGTCCATTAACCACACCCGATATAGAACCATGATCGTCGTTACATATTTCGTAACTAGACCCATCAATGATCACATATATCAATGTAACTAATGACAAGATCAAGTGTGGATGTATGTAGCATGAAAATTTCATGCAATGTGATCTAACATACCTATTTCAGCTGCTCCTCCTTAAACCTTAGTGAGATCAAACCATACAAAATCAAAGTGGATGAAAACTGAATACTTTACTGCAGTAAATAATCTTACAATCCACAATATCCATAACAAAAGTATCTAAAAGCATCTAAAATACAAACTCCCACTAAAACGACACATCTTGAAGAGAAACCACACCCATATGAGCAGTGTGCTCATGAAAGACCTTGGGTGGTAATCCCTTAGTCAGTGGATCTGCAATCATGGTGTTTGTCCCAATGTGCTTTATAGATATAAGTCCACTCTGAGCCCTTTCTTTGACAACTAGGAATTTGATGTTTATAAATTTTGGCTTCGTCGAACATTGGAATATAATCTTCTTGATTTATTGTCACAAAATAGCAAAGTGGTCTTTTAATACCATCCATAATATCTGCGGCCCGATGAAAAAATTTCGCAACCATATTCCATGATTGGATGCCTCATTACAAACTATTAAACTCGGTGCCATGGTGGAAGAAGCTACAATATTTGTTGTACTCTTCAAGATATAGCACCTCCGGGAGTATGTAGATATATTTGAAGTAGATTTCATGCTATCCTCGGCATCGACAAAATTGGTCGAATATCGATGATCTCTAGCGATCTTTCGATAAGTGAGCATGTACTCTTTTGTTCTCTGTAAGTACCTCATGACACGCTTAGGCTGCTATCCAATGATCCTTTCTAGGATTGCTTAAATATCTGCCTAACATGCCAATAATGTGCAATATCCCGGAATGCGTACATGCCCGAACATACATCGGACTTCCTATTGCTGACGCATAAGGAATCTATTGCATCTCCTGGATCTCCAAATTATTCTTGGGGCATTGACTGAGACTAGATTGTCTCCCACTTAGCCACAGGGGGTATCACTTGTTTATAATCTTTGTACCAAACCTTTTTAAATTTTCTCAATATAGCTCTTTTTGTGATAAACTATGTATTCCCGAGATGGAGTCGATGTATCATGCACAACACAAAAGAAGCATCACCAAGATCTTTCATCTCAAATTTCTTTGATAAAAATATCTTGGTTTCATGCAACATGCCTATATCATTGGTGTGAAGCAATAATCATCAACATATAAAACCAAGTAAATATGCTTACTCCTTTGAACTTATGGTATATCCCGGTCATCGGCCGTATTCATCTACCGAAACCCGGACGAAATGATAACTTAGTAGAGCTTGTAATACCATTGACAACACTTAAGCCCATAGATAGATTTCTTTAACTTGCCAACCATTCTCTTTGTATCTCCCAACACAAAAAAATTTTTGGTTGCACCATATAGATTGTTTCATCAATGTCACCCTTGAGAAATGCAGTCTTAACATCCATCTGATGAAGCTCAAGGTCAAAGTGCACCCACAGTGCCATTATTGTCTAAAAGGGTCTTTCGATGAAAGCTAGGAGAGAAAGAATCTCTTTATATTCGATGCCTTCCTTTTGTGTATAACCTTTAGCGACAAAGGCAGGCTTTGTATCTCTCCCGTCACCTTTAGTCCCTCACTTGGTTTTAAATATCCATTTGCAACCAATGGGTTTCACACCTTTAGGAAAAGGGACAAGATCCCAAACGTCATTGTCCTTCATGGACTTGATCTCTTCATTAATGGTATTAATCCACTCTTGAGATTTAGAACTTTCCAGGGCTTGGCGGAAGTTGATTGGATCATCTTCCACCGCACCAATGTCAAACTCATGTTCTTGAAGAAATACAATGTAATCATTTGGCAATGCACTTCTCCTTTCTCTAGTGGATCTCCTTAATGGCATAGGTTCCGGAGAAGGTAGAGTTCGTTCTTAAGGCAGGAGGTTCTTGGATATTGTTTTGATTTGGATACGCTGGCAGACAGTAACCGGGTATAGGGCGATCAATGTCAATGGCGGTGTGGGAATATTAACATATTCCTCTTCAAATCAAAATCCCTATCACTTATCTCACCCCATCAAACTCGAGCATCCTCGAAAAGCCCAGCGCGTTTCAGTCTCGAAATTGATTTAGTAGTAGGATCATAGAATTTGTAACCCCTGGATCTTTCACAGTATCCAATAAAATAGCAACTAATCGTTCTTGAATCCAATTTCTTTTCATGTAGTGCAGCCAAGGCCTTGATTGATTGGACATCCCCCAAATGGCAAGTGCTTTGGAGCTAGGCTTCTTGCAGTCCAAAGTTCATAAGGAGTTTTAAGCGATTACTTTAGTTGGTACTCTGACCAGGATATATCTGCAGTCTTTAATACTTCACCCAGTGATAGCAAATTCAGAATGACTAATCATATATACTTCTTACCACCATGTCTTTAAGGCGTTACATTTCGCCTTTCAACTAACACCATTAATGCTTGAACACGGCATTTTGTGTGTGAGTTGATACCGCACTCCTCTAGGAATTTAGCAAATGGTCACCGGACGTTGTTCACTGAAGCGTCATACTTTCCATAGTATTCACCACCACGGTCAGATCTGACGTTTTTAATCCTTTTATTGAGTTGATTTTCAACTTTAACTTTGAACGATTTGAACACTTCCAGTGATTGGGACTTTTCATGAATGAGATAAAGGTAGTCATAACGTGAAAAATCGTCTATAAACGTGATAAAATATTGTTGGCCATTCCATGAAACTGTAGGAAATGGCCCACAAATATCTGTATGTATCAGTTGTAAGACATTTGTAGCCTATTGGCACGAATCTCTTGTGTTTGTTTGTTTTCCCTTTATGCAATTTGTCTGAATTTCAAAATCTGCAAAATCAAGGGTCTGAATCCCGTCCCTGACCTGAAGCCTTTCAATTTCCTTTTGGAGATGCTTGACCTAATCTCTTATGCCATGATGATGAGAATTTTCATCGGTTAATTTTCTTTTAACACCTTGAGTGCTTAATTCTGAGTTTAAATGATATGGAAGCAAGCTGTATCAAGCATATAAAGGTTATCTACATAAGATAAAGAACCGGTACCAACCAAATTTGAATTCTGAAAAGACTAAATTTGTATTTCCAAAAAGAACAAGTATAGCAAATTTGTCGATATGGAAATAGAAACCAAATTAAGTCGAAAGGACGGTACAACATATGTCTCCATTCAAATCCAAAATAAGTACGATTTTAATAATAACCTAAATGTCCCAATTGCCTCAACTTTGACCTTCTTGCCATCGCCACCACAAAGATGTATCTTTCACCGTCATTTGGCTTTCGACAGCTCGAGGCAACCACTGCGTGGATACAGCGATGTAATTAGTTTGCACCAAAATCTATCCGCAAGTGTGTTTTAGGCAGAAGTCAAATTAACCTCGAACAAACAAGATTAAGAAGTGTACCTTTCTTTGCCGCGCCAAGCATGATAGTTTTATTGCTTTTCTTGCCACCCATGACTCCATGAAGAACAACCGTCAACCCTTTTTTTCTTTATGTTGTTTCTTTGATATGGAATTTCTCTACTTGACTTCTTTATCCTTCTTTCTTTTCTTACCTTTATCCTTGGAAGTACCAGTCAAATAAGCACTTTCTATCTTTTCTTGCTTCAACCTTTCCTTTTCTTGCACACAATGTGAGATGAGCTCATTAAGAGACCAAGTCTCCTTTTGTGATTGTACCTCACCTTAAATTGAATGAATGTGTGGGAAGAGATATCAAAACCAAATGCCTGAAAATCCTCGAAGTCCAGTTTATGTGCTCTTAAATTTGAAGCAAGATGAGACATTTCCATAATGTACTCCCTAATGTTCCCATTACCTTTATATCTCATTGAGATGAGATTTTCCAAAAGTGTACTTGTTTCAGACTTTTCATTCTTGGCGAATCTATTCTTAATTTCTTTTAGGAACTCTTTGGCTGTCTTTATCGTTTCGGATATTGTGCCCCTGAATGCTTATGGAATGGCCTTTTAAATGATCATCAAACACATGCGATTTGACTTCTCCCGCCTTTCAATATCCCTCTTTTCATCAGATGAACTTTCAACAGTAAGAGGTGCAGGAGAAGAAACCGTTAACGCAAGGTCCAGATCCATGACACCGAGAACTATTTGGAGGTTCTCATGCCATGTCTTGAAGTTTGTGCCATTTAGCATAGGAATAGAATTAATGTTGGCATTAATGTTAGAAGCAGAACTAGTAGCTAAATCAGAGAACAATAAACAAGCAAAACAAACTCACATAAGATGCAAAACCGAAAAATAAATTCAAATAAAGGCAAACCCCATCTCAAGATATCGGACACTCTATTAATATTTTATCTTTGGATAAAAATATTAACTTGTAAGTGATATCTTGGTGTATGTCAAATACTGACAATAAGAACATATCAGATGATAAATCTTCCTTTGAGCCAATTTGTATTCATATAGCAAAACCAAATAATTATCACGCGTTTATTACCATATGTGTACATGCAATTATGTTAAACATTAATTTTCCTTTGGGCCAAATAATATTCACATAAGTTACAGACACATAATCTTGTTATTTTTTGAAATAAAATTAATTTGTACAAAAATGGTCACTTTGGTGACATATTGTGTTAATTAACTTATCTCAAAATATATATATAAACACCTATATTTGAATGTAAATTTTCGTAAATACCTTTATGCGACAACATAATTATTTAAATCACCAGCTAAAACATCCAGTTAGCGCGCCCGGCTAATATTATTATTATCACTTGGCATATTTCAAGTACCAATGCTCTCATTTGTGTTCTGCTCTCTTCTCTGTAAGGAGGAACATCCCTTGATAATATGATCTCTCCCCACTTTTTTAGTAGTGAGATTCTGTGCTTCCATAGAGGTGTTATAGACTGTTCTCTGCTAGGGACGTGCAGATACAATAGGTTATAAACTTTGGGCGTGATATAAATAGAGTGATTATTTATGAATATTATTTGGAGAATCAACTCTGGTATAATAATAGATAGGAATCAGAGTTGGGTATTTTTCAGTAGATCAGAATAAAATAATAATAATATTTATGAATTTCTATTTGTTCAACAATTCAAATGACATTAGTTGATAATTTAAATATGTGTGATATCTGACAGTGATCATGATGAATAAATAAATAAAGAAATGCGGTTTTGTGGGCGTCCCTGAATCAGTAACAAAACATTGAATCGGGTAAAAACTTTGCTGATGTCCAGTCTGAATGGGAATATGAGGGCTTTTGTGGTCTTGCCAGATCTAAATCTGAATCTGAGACCTTATGATCTTCCATATCTACTCTAGTTTTCTGTATAATATTTCTCTCTGGCTTGATAGGAATCAGAAGAAGAAGAAAAACACTGTTATCGATCTGGGGACAGGCCCTGTATGACAATTTATTGTCATTATATGAGCAGTCCACGTTGTTTGTAATTTCTGTTTTTGCCCTCATAAAAATAGAAATTACGCTTGTCTCTACACATTCGTAATACACTTTAATGCTCATGATGGTGGACATTGGCTTAGGTGAATCTCTTCAATTAGCCTAGCTTTGTTGATAGCCTATAATTCACATTTATTTAATACTATGTGAAAAGCCCATATTTTCGATTTTACTCCAACGATTTTCTTCATCATATGAATCGAGGCTTGGAAAAAAGTACTCCTAAAAGTTTTTATTCTTCCTAAATTGAAGCGAGGATTAGCTGAAATTTGAGGTGGTGTTTATCCCAACTCGTCGATAAAACACGTGACAAATGTACGCAGTAGTGAGGATAAAGAAACATTGATCAATTACTTCAGGGACGAGAATTAACCATCACCATTTGACAAAAGCTAAAATTTCACACCCAATCATTACTAACTATAGCAGTTCACTTTGAGTGAACATATGTACCACTTTGTATTCTTTTGTTGACATAAGGTATCCAAAACCAACTCAATGATCATTGCGAGGGGAAGATGAGCCCTCTACTAAGCTTACAAATTATTTTGTGGCAGGGTTGTAAAGGTAGAAATAATTCTCAGAGACAAAACATATTAGACCATAGCCAGAAGGCAACTTGTCAATGTATGTTTTGTCAACTCTTTTCCTACCTTCCTTTCCAAGTCCATGGAATTTCAATGAATAAATGGCCACTCATTGTCATCACTCTTAGAGTCATTCATCTGTAGTATCTGATGATTTTTTTTTCTTGATTTCTAATGATAAAAATCAAGAAAAGTAGGATTTGAGATCAAGTTCCACCAATGTTTTGATACACACCTAAACTTGCACAGATAACTCCTGAAGTCTTGTATAGTATGTGAAAATTGATATCTCTTGGGAGGTTGTATATTCTTCTCTTTTGTTTCTTTGATGATTGATATATCAAACTAGATTGGTAATGAAGGAAACTTGACATATTTGTTTAACCTAGTAATGAAGAAAGTAATTGTGAATTAAGTTAAATAAAATAAAATAAAATAAAAAAGTACGTGCTTATGAAACTTGAAGTATGAGGACCATTAATTGAAGAATAAATACTAGCTAGCTAATAAAATTAGACTATTTGAATGTGCACAAAAAGCAAACTTTAATAAAGAAACAATACCTAAAATAACTAGATTGGGATCATCAAATATTGTTTTTGAAGAATAATTAGCATACTGGATCTCCCATATATTATATTAAAACCCAATTCTAGTTTTATGTTTAAAAGTAGTGGGAATTGAGAATTAAAGGGAAAATAGTTAACAATTGGCTTTTGAACATTTAATTGTTGGTCGTGGCCATTGAAGTTAGGACACAAAATCCATTATGATTAATTTATGCATCCATATATTTTCATATTTGATGTCGACTAGAATCATTTTGCTTTTCTTTCTATCCAAACTACTTCATCTATCTATAAATAGAACATGTGCATAACTTTATCCTTAGTCACCCTTGTTGACCCTAATTAGCCTATTTCTTTGTCGACTACAATACTTCCTTGTCATTAAATAATTCCCTCATTTGATCTATGACAAATTGGGGTGGATGGGTGGGGTATGTTATAAAAAATATAAAAAATTAAATGAAGAAGGAGGGGAAAATAAAATAGAAAAAAAAAAAGGAAATGTTGAGTAAGTTTGAGTTTAATGGCCTCCTTATTTGCGTGGTAGGTGTAAAGGGGTGTTTTAACACATAATACCTAAGTCAACTGGGAAGCTATTAACTAAAAGCTCCGATGGGTTTGGAAAGCTTAAGGGAATCAAACATTACACTACTCATATAACCTTATATGTTTATATTGTGGATAAAATGAATTATGGTGGACAATGTTAAAGATCAAAAGCAATAAGTTTTGGGGAGATGAGTATTGGTGGAAAGTCAATGGAATTTAGGATGAATGATGACTAAGTGTGAACTGTGAAATTTTATTCTTTATTAACGCTTAGCTTCTTAGTCATACATTACAAGCTTAAAAAAGACCTAATGATCCTAAGCATTGTATTCAGTCTACTAGTGAAGAGTAATATGAAAAATGAGCCTATGGAGCTCTAAACATCCATTATACAGAGATCCATCATAAATAACCGCTTGCATAAATTCATACGGGCTGCTAATGGTTTGTTAGGCAAGACTTCACATATACATACAAAGAGAGAGAATCAAAGCTAAGACAAAATCAATACGGGGTTAAATTCCATAGTCATGCCACCTTAAGTTTTCTCCTTACTACTAGATTATATGAGATCTTTGAGACTATCTAGCAATTTAAATCAAGTCAATACTCACTCTTTTCAATTTCATTTTATACCTTCATTTTTATTCACTCTTATTTTCTTTCTTTCTTTCGGTCGAGCATTAGCAAAATATTAAGTTTATGGGTATTTGATAAGTGAATTTTAAAATCATTTTATTGATATTATATACTTGATGTTTTGTAGTTCTCAAGGTTTTTTAAAGTGTATTGATGCATTTTATTTTGATTTTTTGGCAGCCTTCGTTAATCTTGGAGAAGCGATGACTTAAAGTGAAGCAAATTTGAGGATTGGAAGCACAAAGTTCGTTTTTGGGCACTAGAATGGCGCGGTGCTTGAATAGTAGCACCTCGGTGCTTGAATCCCTAGAATGGATAGCAAGGGTAGCATCCTAGTGCTTGAATGATTAGTGCCTAAAAAGTGCTATTTTGAACCCTATTTTTTATAGGTTTTGAGCGCTTTTTGTGTACTAATTATTATAATTAACGCAATTGACATGTTCGGGTCCTATTGCATTTCTAATTTGCATTCGAGGCTGTTTTTGTAGTTTTGCGAGGTGGAGGCCAAATTATCGTGTCAGTCAATCATAACCAAAATTCGGGTTGATTCCATCAATTTCATATGGTCTCATATCCAATTTCAACAAGCGAGAATGAAGAATTTCAAGCGGAAGAAAATTGAAGAAAATAGCAAGCGACGGGTTGCGGGATGCGTGGAGTAGCGACCGGGATGCGGGAAGCAGTCGTTCGCTATGCAGTTTTTTAAGCTATCATAGCGAAAGTTCGCGTACATAAAAATTAAGTAATATGCAAATTTTTCGGCTAAGCTAGCGAATTTTGCTAGCTAAGCGAAATCTTATTCTAATGAAATTTTGGTTTTTTCTATTTCTTGCATTTTTCGCTATATAGCGAAAATCACTATGCATAGCGAAATTCCTGCCCCTCTGTTTTTGATGTTTGTGATTCAAAACGACCTCGTTTTGTTTATTTACCATTTTGTCCCTATTGTAATTACATATTTTAGGCATTTTTGGTATTTCACACATCTTGTATGGCTATATAAGCCAACATGAATTTTGTAACCCTAACTTTAATCTTTCAATGCATGTGACTTTGACTCGATTTTCTCTCTTTCTCTGCTCTCTCACTCTTGGGTGCGAACACCCTCAAGGATGACAACTTGGAGGATGGCGACTAAAACCTGTCCTCCTTGAAATTATGGAAGGTTGTTAGAGGCGGATCGAAGAGGCTCTTTGGTGGTTCCATTTGTTTTCACGCGAGTTTTGACATTACGGTTCCCTTTAATTTCCAACTACAGGTTTAATGCTTTTTGATGTACTTTCTTTGGCCAATACTTGGCAAGCTTTTAGGGTTTAGTGTATTCTTACACTAATATCCATTAGTTTCCATTTACGAGACACTGAGGTAGGTTAAGGGGTTAGATTTTCACTGTAGGAACCATGAATGCTAAATAAATGCTTTCTATCGAGGAAAATTATTAGGGTTTTAGTTTTAAAGTTAAATGAGATCAGGTTAGGGAGATGACTATATGTCATCCTCCCCCAGCCAGAGAAATAAACCGGGACCTCTCCGGTTAGCCTAGGATCTTAAACCCGAGTGGCCCAATGCTTCAAAGGAGTTCTATTTTACATTTTATTTTATTTATTTTCAGTTTTGCAATAACCACGCTACTGTTTTCACAAACCTTAAAATCAAATTTAATTTACCATTTTTGACTTCATAAATCATTTGTCTGAAAGAAACCCATCCCCGTGTTTGAGCCCTAGACCGCTGCTGCGGTAAGCTTGACTACGGCAGTAGAAGGAAATATAGGATACAAATATTGTTGATTACGATCACCTCTTGGTAGCGAATCGACTGAACAATAAGACTGACACTTGAAACGGTGGCACGAGGCATTGTATCACGGACCTCAAGCCTATAATTTTCTGAATTTGGCCTCCATAAGAGAGGAAACTATAAATAAAAGCTTTTAGGAGTTTCAAAAGGGGGCTTTGGGTGGTCGGACAGCAGGTTGCTCTATTTTGAGAGAGAAACGAGCTAGAGAAGAAGATTTCTACTATATCCTAGTTCTTTTCTTTCTCTCATTATGACTCTCTTTACATATATGTTTTTTATTCAATTGTGATGTTTTTAGATTTTCTTTCCTAGGCCTACCAAGCGTAGCTAGATCATGAATGTTTGAATTTTATCTAGTTTTTAATTGATTGATGTTTTAGTCCATATCTATGTTGAGTATTTCATTATTCTATTAATGCTTGTGGGTAATTAGTCATTATTCACATGATTTGTGATTCAATCCGAGATCAAGAAACAATGATTGAATTAGACCTTGAATGATATACCACATGATTGTCATAGAGTAGAGATATTTATGAGATTATATGTGGTTTTTATGATTTTTATGTAATGAGTTACGTAGATTCCTGAGTATCACATAGATGTTGTTAGCTTATCTATTGGAATATGTTATTGATGCTTGAGAAAGATTAATAATGACATTTGAGAAATCCATCGTCAATATATATAGGGAATAAACATTGATTAATTAAACTAAGTGATTGAAATTGTATTGATCTTGAAAAGTGAGAAATGGACATGCCTTTCCATACATTTGAGTTTTCATCTCTTTTTATAACCTAGTGTTTCCATTTAGTTTAATCAAATTTATTCAATTCTTCATTTTAGTTATTCAAATAAAATTGGAGTTAGATTAATTTCGATACTTGATAGAAACTATCTCTATGAGGCGATACTCATACTGATCACTATTCTATTCCTTGTTAGACGACGCATGCACTTGCACTTAGTTTTCACTCATGTGTGTCTTACTAACTAGGAAACTTCCTCAAATGAGTAGGGTCATTTTGCAATTCTTTTATAAAATACATATTTAATTTTAAAAATACTTGTTTATGAATTTATTCACATCCAAATTATTTTATTTTTTATACAAAGAAGAATAAGTTAAAAATTTTAAAAATAAATAAAATAAATCATTAAATATATTTATTTGAATTACGATTCTGTTTCACATTTGAGCTCACTCATACCATTCAATTTTCCATCTTTTCGTCAATAAGCAGTGAACCTAAAAGAAAAAGAGATGACAAAATAAATATCGTATCTTGTTTAGTTATAATATATATAATAAGCCTCGGAACAACTAAAATTTTCCATCACAACAAACAAATGAAAGAACCATTAAGACTTTAAATAAACATCACACCAAAAGCATAATCGGGTTTAATTAGAGATTCTAAAAAACTTTTAAAGATTAATAGATTGTGCTTAAATTTGATGAAAAATCTCACAAGAGCATCGACTTAGGCATTCAAATGTACTAAAAAAAACTTTCTCAATCAAGTATGATGCTCGATATCAAGTTGTTTTGTATTTAACAAACAAGAGAAATATTAAAATCACCAAACCCAATGTTTGGTTAATAGAAAGTGAAGGAAAGAAAAAAAAATTAGTGAAAAATGATTTATAATGAAATTTTAGTTTCATCATGCAAATTGAAAAGAAGATAAAATAAATTAAAAAATCTTAGTACTGTTCATTTTAAAATTATTTAATCTTTATAAAAATAAAAGAATAACTAAAATGATTTTGGAAACGGCATATAAAAGAATTTATAAATTTTGAATATATATTTTTTTGATAGGGTTTGAAAAATGGGCTCTCAGGCCCACTCGCCAAACCTAAAGAAGAGGCGTGATGAAACACCAGGCCTCTAGCTCCGACCCAAAACAAAGGACAGTCCTTCGGCCCCGAGCCGTCATGGATAATTCGGAAGGCCCACATCCTGCAAATCGGACTAAATCTCACCAATAAGGGAAGTAGGATAATCCCCTATAACTTCTTATCCTATAAATCCAACTAAATCTCAAACTAAATCTCATCAGTAAGGAAAATAGGATAATTCACGGCTGCGACATCCTGGATAAAAATAGGATCCTGATAAAGAAGGATAATTCTCGATAAACTACTACTTCAATATCACATACTAAATCAGATATCGATAAAGGCAGAAAATATCCATCAATGAGGAAGAAATCCTTATTACCCTCGATAGAGAATAACATATACTATAAATGCAGACCACCCATCGGTAAAGGTCTGTAAAAAACATTCGCCACTCATGATCTATCTTTCTCTCGACATAAGGCCCGACTGGAAGCATCAGCGGAGCGTCTGGCGAAACCACCAGTGACCCCTACATCACTTGTTTTGTAGAAGTGTAGCTTCCCGGAAACGATTAACGGCGTTCAGTCGGCAAGCGACTGACACGCTCGGCTGAGTCACGGTTGAAAAAGCATCATCGGTTGGCGCGTGCGGCCGAGCAGCGGAGTTCCTTTACAAATAAACGTCTCTCGATTCTTGATGGTATCGGCGAACACAAGCGAGGCAATGCCAATCCACCCGGATCGGGACCCGCGGCGACGCGAGGCGGGGAGACCTCGGCTTTATTAGAAAGATGCAAGCCAACCACGAATAGAATTGGGGCGCTCACGCCTCACCAACCTTTGATAGGAGAATTAGAGCAACTCACCAGGAAGATGCAACGCCCACGGGAGGAACGACAAACTCAGGAAGGTCATAACATCACCCCTCATGAAGGGCAACATATTCTCGGCACTCCCCGAGGAGCCGAAATGGAAGCAGAGTCCATCCAAGTCAAGGGGCATGGACCACACTTAGCCCCTGGAGAGGAGGGCAACGAAGCAACACTCGGGGGGCATATCGGGAATGAGGAACTACACCATCAAGGGACGGGAGAGCGATCATGGGAGGCCAGAGTTCAAAGCCTCAACGGGAACTTCAGTAGCGTAAAAGGAAGTTGTAAGGGAATGACTATTATATCGACCTGCTGGTGCAACGGCCCGAGTCACCGTTCACGGTAGAGTGCTCCACTTCCCTCTTGTGAAGTTCGAATGCCACAAGTGGGGCTTTGGTGGTGCGGAGATCCGTGGTCATCTGGCACTTATAAGAATCAAATGGAGCTACATGGGTATCAGGACCATGTCCGATGCAGAGCTTTCGCTATCACATTAAAAGGCCCAGCCTTGGCTTGGTTTAATAGGCTTCTGCCCTCATTGATCTCCTCATTCAGAGAGTTATCCATTGCATTCGTTTTCCACTTCATTGGAGCTAAAACATATAGAAAGCCGGCTATCATCTGGCGACACGTCAAGCGAGCTAGAAAGAGCACGGTCCCTGCATGTAGAGGTTCAGCGGCAGTCTCACGAAGGTAAACATCACGACGAAAAGTTTGTGATCCTTTGCCCCTTCATTGTTTCAGTCACGATCTAAAGATTTGATGTTTTCGATCTCAAAAAACCATCAAGCAAGCATGGTTAAGTGCTTTCGTTAAAGCGAATACATTAATGGTGAAAGAAGCCCTCATATCCAGAAAGAGCTCCTCGACCCATAAAAGAGAAAAAAGCGCGGGACCGATAAGCGGCAGGGGCGGGCCCAGAAAGAAAAATGGCCAGAAAGACCGCCAGGAAAGATGGAGAAGCGATCCGTGAAGAGGCATTAAAAGCCTCGAGGAACCTTTAAAATCCCTTTCAATCGAAACGGCGACAACAGTATTCACCTCGGTGGTTTACCCCCCTAACAGCCATAATATCGCAGGTCTTGCGCGAAGTGCAAAACGAACAGTTCCTGATGTGGCCATCCCGGATGAAGTCAGACCCCGCCACGAGAGACAACACCAGGTATTGAGAGTTCCATAGGGATTACGGGCATCGCAAGAATGATTGCATACAACTCAGGAAAGAAATAGAATACTTAGTCGGCGGCGGGTATCTCAGGCGCTTCACTGCTTTTTGGTCGGGCGGAATCGGGCTCAAAGTCGGGCTCAAGCTCGATATCGCCACCACCTCGGCGGACTTGACTCGGCCTGATAACCTCTAAGGGAGATCCATTGTGATCTCAGGAGGATCGCGGGGAGGAGAATCGGCTCGGCCCGGGAGGCCATACACTTACGACATCGAGGTTAGGAGGTAATGTACAAATTGTGTCCAAGCGCCTCGGCTCGACACATCCATAACATTTCTTTCGGATGCGGAGAGGATGCCAACACCCTATGATGAACTTTTTAGTATCTGACGGTTGTGTGACAGTGATCCCATCTGGTCTACTGATCGACCAATGGGATTTTTGATTCGTGCCCGCAATTAGGTGCTCATGAAATCAACAATATTTATAACCTAAAATGACACACCCCCACCCCCTCCCAGCGGCGGGTGTGTAGGCTCCTCAAGAAATCCCAGCGATTACCTCAACACAGAAATCCTGTGACGAAGCCGTATTGCTTGCTTAAGCCTCTTATAAAATTTTTCTTTTATTTTTCCAACTTAGGATTTGGTAAAATCTTGGCAGCGGAAAAACTTAGACGACATGTGGTACATATAGGACATATCCCAAATCACGTATACACAATTTTGTTCCAAATGTGGCAACTGACAACATTCTTCGAAAAGAGCCTCAAACTCCACTCATTTTCTAAAACATACTATGTATTACATATGCTCCGAGTATACAAGTTCAAGTATTTTCTTGCAAGATTATTAATTACGGCACTGATACAAAAGTCGGAATCTACACTATGCTCCGATTAATACGGCGTACATGCACGAAAAATAGTTTTTAAAACAGAAAATAATGAGATAAATGAGCTCAGTGAGTGTATGCTTTTAGAAAATGTTTTGTTTTTCGGAAAACACCTAAAAACTGTAAAACTTCCATTTACATGATATTTTCCTGAATATTTCTTTCTTTGCTTTGTTTTACTTTAAAAGTTTCTAAAACTTTTATTGCTTTATACTTGAAAGTTTATAAAACCTTTCAAATCTCTTGCTTGCTTGCTTTATCTTGGCACAAAGTTTCTAAAACTTTCTCACGACTCTTATAAAAGTTGCTCAAAACTTTTCATAAACCTTTATTCAAAAAGTTTCTCAAAACTTTTCATAAACACGGGAGCCTAGAGCTCTGACCGCATGCTGAAATAAAGCGAGCTGAACCGGCTGGTTTGCCCCAAAGCGAGCACGGGAGCCTGGGCTCCAGCGGAATGCCCGATGGTTGATTTTTCAAAACTGTATAAACATGCTTATAAATCATCAACCGCGGGTAACTCCTAATAGTTTGTGCCTAGTGAACACGGGGCACGGGCATCGGCGGAGTGCGGTGGGAGGACACAGGTCCCACATCTCACTAGGTGGAAGGACCTGGGTCATCACCTAGGTGGAAGGGCCTTGGCCCACGTCACCTTTTCCGGTAAATATGGTGGAATTGACCTAGGTCTCCATCACCATAAATTTGATTGGGAGCTCTTAACCTTATACTCGGTCGTGCCACGGTCTCCTTTAAATGTATGATGCATGTTCTAGAGTTTGCCGACAGGCAATCTAAAATGCATGTATGAAATCCTAACACCACTTCCGCGTGCGAATACCTCTGACCGGATGCTTGCTTAAGACTAGGGATTTTGGTTGACCTATTTTACAAAATAGACTTTTGTTTGCTTGCTTGCACTTTGAAATATGGTTTATAGTTAAAACATTGCTTTCAACTCATTGGCTTTGCTTTTAAAAGTATGGTTGAATGAATCAAAAGCCATTATATTTGCTTTTCCATATATGGTTTTAAAATCAAAACGTTTGCTTGCTTGTTAAACTCAGTGTTTGCCTTTCAAACATGGTTTACAATCAAAACCATTTAATTACCAGTGCAAAACAGTTCATAATAATACACTAGTATTTTAAAAAAATAGGTTTAGAACACTCAGCTCTTTGTTTTCCAACCTTGAGCACAAATCCACTACTTTGCCTCTTTTGCTTTTAGCCTACATACTCAAACGAATACGGCAACGTATTAATCACCTACGTATAGCGTATAAACTTAACGTGCTTCACACACAGAGTCACTTTAGGTCTTTAACATTCATATAAAGTCAAATTAACAATGTACCCTTGAGCACTAAAAAGCCCGTAACAAAAAAAACCACTCATTTTGGTAACCTTTTTCCTATTACTCAATGGACTTTGTGCCCAAAATTATTCAAAGGTCTTCAAAATTATGAAACTCCGGATCAGTCCCTTTATATATCCAATGATATCTCTTTAAAATTTCAATGTAAAATTCCTTCTCTAAGGCCTCAACCACATAACACAGAATTTTAGCATGTTTTTGATTCCAAACTCATGAGACTGACCTACTGTATCCTTGATTTCTGGGATCTGCTCCATAAAATTGGGAATGGTTTCTTCACTCATTTGGCGGCTGTGGACCTAATGTTTCTTCTCCAATTGGAATCCCAATTTGGATCGCAAAACTCAAGTTATTGTATTTTATATCTAGATTACTCAAATTGGTATAACAAAATCTGCACATAGCTCCACTTATAAAAATTTCTGGGCACTTTGGGTTCACAATTTGCATAAACTTCCTTCCAATAACTTATTCCTATAGAAGTCTATTTTAGCCAGAATTTTTAATCACTCAATTTGGATGAGTGAAACTCCACTTATGGTCAAAACACTACAACCATACCCAAAACAGAGCAAAATCAGTGAGCTACACGAGCTCACCTTTCAGTCCATATTTGGGAGCCTTAGAGCTACAATTTGCTCTTGGTTCCTTCTATACATTTGTAACCCTATCTCTTATGGTTCTTTTCCAATTGGAATCAATTCATTGGGATGATTATAACTTAATCTATAACCAAAACAAAAACAGGGGTTTTACCAAAATTTGACAGAATTTCCTTCACAAAATCAACATTCTCCCTTTGCAACAATTCCTCAAAACCAACATGGAATTCATCCAAAACAACTTCTAACACCACTTAAATTGGTGCTTTGGAACCTCAAACCACAAAACCCTAGGTGAAAATGCAAGAACTCACCTAAGGTCCTCAATTCTTTATAAAACCATAAAATTATGATGATTCCATGTTTTAATTTCACCAATTGGGGTTTTCCCCACAAAACTTCAAGAATTCTAGGAGTTAATGTGATCTCTCCACAAAACCCTAGAACGAAACAGCTTAATTTCCATGGAAATGCATACCAAAAAACTCAAGACATCAAAATACACTTAATTCCAAGACATACATACCTTGATCTTCTTCTCCTCCTCCTCCTCCTTCTTCCTTCTCTTCCTCTTCCTTCTCTTGGCTCTCTCCTTCTCCTCCTACGTGAAACCTAGCTTTTGGGAGACCAAAATATGATTTTGGCTTTTGTTTTCCAGTATTATATCAACTTTTCATTAATTAGAATTTGACCTTCCTCTCTTAATTTTCATTGTAACTTATACTATTTGTATTGTGCTCCCTCTACATAATGATTTTCATATTCATGTCCTATTTGCTAAATAACAATTGTGCCCTTGTTCTCATACACAAATCCCGGGTTCCATAAACTTTCGTTTCCTACTTTAGTCTCAAATACTACTATGCTTGTTACTTAGAAGCTCTTATACCCCCTACAATTGTTGTGCGTATACTCTCGGAATGAAGCGTTACAAAATTCCTCCTCTTTAGTAACAAAGCTATTCTCGATATAATTATCTAGTCGAACTGAGGATGGAGTTTTCTTAAAGTACAAAATGATTTGCAGTGATATTAAAACAAAGTGAATTTGGTTCGATTTGGGTGTTGTTAAAAGCAGTGAGAAGTTGATTGTTTAGCCAGGATGAAAAATAAAACAAGTAAAAATGTAAAATAGAGCTCCTTAAAGCGTTGGAGTCACCGAGGAGTTAAGTCTCTAGGGTAAATGAGGATTTCGAGTTTTTCCTCGCGTTGGAGAGGTTACCTATAGTCATCTCGAACGGATCTTCATGTAGCTATAAAAACTAACCCTTATTAAATTTCTCTGAAAATGGCATTCACTGGCCATTAATGTTCTCAGTCGGTGCAAACGAGTCTCCTTAACTCACATTAAAATGGGTAATAAATGGTAACTAATGAACATCACGCGATCTAGTAATAAGCATCAAGTGAGCACTAAAAGATTGCAAATGCGACCATTCAACATGAGTCGAAGGGATCTAAACCCTAAGTAAAGGAGAACACGGATGACGGTGAGTACACATAAAATGGGAACTCCTCATTTTTCTCTGAATCCACATTGCTTGATGACCCTCTACTTCAAGGAGCAAGAGTTTCTAGCCGCTCATCCTTAGAGGGTGTTTGGCGGGAGAGAAAATGAAAAAGAAAATGAGAGAAAGAGAGAAACGGGAGCTTCATGGAGAAGCTTCCCAAAGCCAATATTTACAATAAAATGAAAAGTTCTTTTCAAAGTCTTGGTTAGGTTGATTTATACCCAGCCTCGTTACAAATTACCAAAAAAAACTACAAATCCAACATTATTACAAGGAGATTTTGGGAAGAAATACAAAAAGGAGAACAAAAAAGGTGACAGGCGGCGGGAAGAAGGCGGGATGAGCAATGGCAAGGTTGTGATTAGTCTTTGCATGATGAGCAGTCTGCGAGGAACCAAATTCCCTTGGTGCTCAATTTCTTCACTTTGCTCTTCTTTTTCCTTACGGGATCGATCTGCAGCGATGAGTTCAGCTCGGGTTCTTCATGTTTGAATTATTTCGATAATTTTGGCTTGATTATCTTGCAAAACTACAAAATTAGCCACAAAATGCGTCGATGGGAATACGGGGACCTTAATTGCAAATTGGGTTAATTAGAATGATTAGTACACAAAACACTCAAAACCTATAATAAATAGGGTTCAAAATAGCATTTTGGGCATAATCACCCCATTCCATTACTAGTCATATGATGAAAGAAAGAAAGAAAGAGAGAGCATACAAAATATTGGCAAAATAATGTTCACAAAAATGGTATTTCAAAAGGTTGTGAATGAAATGCCTAACCCTAAGTAAGTCATCAGCACTTACTTGATAACTATCTTGAGCGAATGAGTGTCATACAAAATTGAGTATCAAAGGCTCTTCTTCTTGAATCGACCGGAGACCTCGACCAAAATCTAAGTGTTTGTTTGATCGGTTCTGCAATAATAGCCCCTTGGGCCTCCCCCGACGCTAGCTACTTCCACAACCTGGCATGCTAAGCAGGCCAAATAGATCGGGACCCTCTTATTCCACGACTATTATTTTTGTGTTGTAGGGTGCAATGAGAATCGACCTCACCAAAGTCATGCTTGAGAGGGGATCTACCGGTGGCTCCCAACCAATTAAGCCTTAGGGCTCAAGTCATAGGATCTTTGACCACAAACTCTTCGAGGTTTTCTGGGACTTGAATGATTTGAGACTCGGCACCTATAACTTGCTAAAATCCACCCATCCACCCATGTAGTGAGCACTAAGTCGGTGGCTCCTAACCAGTTGGCTTAGGGCACCGGGCTTTAAAGGCTTTTGCCATATACCCCTTGGACCGTGCTCGGGTTTTAGGGCAAAGCGTTGCAATTTTTCTTTTTCTTTCTCACTTCTTTTTATTTTGGAAGACACATTGGCCTTCTTTCCATGGGGGTCCTTAACCTATTAAAGGTAGTCAACGAAACTCGGGTAAGTTATTGTAAGGCTTAGGAGGCTAGGCAGTTTTTCAGGTTATTGAAGAAACATGATGTGCACAGTGTGCGGTTAGCTAAAGGTGGAAGAAAAATGGTCGAAAGCAACAAGAGTTCAACTTATTATCCACTTAGCCAGGCGTGGAGCCAATCTAACATCAATAGAATTGGACAAAGTTTCAATTTTTCAAACTATAGACTAGGCAAAACACAAAAAAAAATGGGTGCAGTTTTTGAAAAAATAAGTTGTATAGTATAACGGCTTCAAAAGGAAAACGACAAACCTTTGAACATCACAAATGGGCTTGCTCAAAATAGTAACAAAAACATAAATGCAAAGCCACTTCGCCGTAACTCTCTGACCAAATGTCTCATTGTCGTAGGGCTCGGATTTGAAGTTAGGGAAGGAAGTATTTATCATGATTAGATGTGATGGATTTTGGATAGGAGACTTTCCGAGCTTTCCGCCGACGCCTTATTCCCTCCCGTTTGGGCTTGAATAAACAAGTTAGGAAGAAAATAGAGGAAAAAAAAGTGACGATTTAGCATTTGAAAATTCAACCTTCTTAATAATTTCAAAAGTGTTCTTTCCAACGGTACCAAGAAATCCTAAAACGGAGTTCAGATGAAAAAGTTATGGGCGAAACAAAATCATGAGGCAAAACAGGGGGCAATAGCGAAAATTTTCGCTATGTAGCGAGCCCTGCTATAGCGGTGAAAATTAAGCTACTCGTTGCGATAGAAAATTGGCTACTGTTGCGATAAGCGAAAATTTGCTATTGTAGTGATTTTTTTTTTACCTAACTGTTCGCTACATAGCGAATTTTCCTCTTTTTTTCCTGCTT
This sequence comes from Tetrastigma voinierianum, assembly GCA_016808115.1. Lineage (NCBI taxonomy): Eukaryota > Viridiplantae > Streptophyta > Magnoliopsida > Vitales > Vitaceae > Tetrastigma > Tetrastigma voinierianum. Next base: position 1,552,898 of record JAEQBH010000564.1, read on the forward strand.
CCTGCTTCTCTGATCTTCATCCCTGCTTCAAAATTTTCACTCAAACTGCAAAAATTAATACAATAAAAATTAAAAAAAAATTGCAGAAAAGTGAAAAACAAGCTAGAACAAAGATTAACTTATAAATTAAAGAAAATCTAAAAAGAAAAATTAAAGAAATCAAAATAAACTAGAATAAAACAAAATAAAATAAGAAAAATCAAAACAAAAATGAGTGAACTTTGTTCCTTAGACGATTACTGGGTCTTGTCAGGTGGTGCTAGAGGCGGTGGAGCTTAGAAATCTTGGGGTTCGGGTGCTCCCGAATCGAACCGACCTTAGAACCATCCACTATGCCATGCGGTATGTGTAGTTGCCATTGTTTTTTTTTATGTAGTGGCAAAGGCATGCAGTGGCCACTGTTCTTGAGATTTGCGGAATTGGCGGTCGCGATTGATGTAGCCTTTCTAATTGGTGCTCAAGGATGGTTGTCTTTATAGGCGGGGATATACTCTAGCGATTGAAGTACGCTTTTTAGGTTAAGAAGCGTGACACTAGGATTCAAATTTATGGGGATTGGTTGAAGGATAAGCTTTTGGGGCTATCACTGCTTCCTTTCCCTTTGCCCTCCTCGGTCGACATTAGGAGTTCTTTTCCCATGGACAGACAGTGGCACCAATATCTGAGGATTCCAATAATAGTTGTTGTTGACACTACTCCTCCACCATGGTGTCACTTAGGCACTCTTCCTCTTGATGATCGTCTTTAGCGGGAAGGCACAGTGAACACTTTGCAAGTTGTCAAATTTATGCTCCATTTCACTTCCAGTCCATCAATTCTCTTGTTTACATTATTTTCCATAATGTCAATTTTAAACGAGTGAGCATTGAGATGATTGTCTTAGCGCTTCCACAAAGTTACCCACTAGCTTAGTGAGGTTCGATAGCTTCTTCCATTGGAGAGGTTATTTGTGGATGTAGAGGGTGCATCTTGTGGAGGCACCATGTAGGAGAGTGATTAGTGCCACATTCAGGTTCAGCTGAATCCAACAAAATTTATATTCCTGAGTTCCTCCTCTTTAGTAGTCAGCTCACTGCGATATAAGCGGTCTAGAATTCGAACACGGGGATGGGTTTTTCATCCTATGAATGACTTGCATTGAGTGTTGAAAATGGTAGGGCTTTAGTTTTGGATTTTGGATTTTGTTTGTTTCAAAACAGTGGGAGTATTTTAGATACTGATTAACTGTAAAAACTGAAAGTAGAGTGGGAAAAGGTAACTTTGAAGATTTAGGTCACTAACTTGATAACATAGAGCAAACAAGTGTCCTCGGGTTTTATCCTCGCATTATGACAAGTAACCTATAGTCAGTATACTTAGGATCTTTGTTTAACTAGAAACCTAACCTAGAATCCTCTATTTGAGTCAACACAGGCAACATGCATCTCATTGCTTCGGTTTGAAACCTAGCATTCAACATCATTTCGGCTCGTAAAGGCCATCTAAAACGGCAGTGCATCTAGCAATAAGTGCGCCTTTGTATCTAAAAAAGCATAGTAAGTATTGGCGGTAATGACATTAAATGATATTCAGCCCTAGTTTGAGAAGATGGGGCCATAAATACGGTACATGGCATTTAACACATGAGAGGACAACACACCTTTGCCCCACAACCAAGCTAGCTACCTTCCTCTTCAAAGCTAAGAGGGGCTTAGCCAAGCATCTCTTAGTTGTCATCCTCAAGAGGGTTGTTTGGTAACTGAAAAATTAGAAAGAAAGAGGAGAGAAGAGAGAAAAAGCAAAACCTAGCGAATTTGCGGGAGATATTTACAAAAGTAATGTGCCAAGGTTGCTTAAGATTGCTTAGGGTTACAAAATGGGGGGGGATGGGGCCTTATAGGCCACCCAGTGTGTAATACAAAGAAAGCCTAACATATTGGCTAATACAAGGGACAGATAATATACCAAAATGGTCGGTTTGCATTAATTACAAAGGATAATAGCGGGAAATTTCGCTGGGAAGTACAATTTACTGAGTAGCGAAAATTTAGCTGAGTAAGCGGTCGCTAGCTAGCGGTATTCATGAGTAGCGAAGTACGAATGAGTCGGAGAATTTCGCTGGGCGGCATTTAGCCTAGCTAAGCGAAATTTCGCTAACTGTGAGGAAATTTTTAAGAAGACATGAAAGTATGTAATTTAAGCTAGGAGCGATTGCATAAGCGAATTTTGAAGCCTAGCGAAATTTCTCAATTTCGCTAGGATTGCGAGAAATTTCCTTGATCGGCAAAATTTCGCAATCCCGGTAAAATTTTAAGCAATCTTGAAATTTCCTTGAATTCTTCCTTCCTTGCATTGCCTCTTTGCTCCTCTATCCATTTTCATCACTTTACTTCTTCATTCCTTCATTGAATCTTGGTATGTTTGAATCTTTGATAAATGGGCTCAATCTTCATGGTTAAGCATATATCTCGTGTGAACTCTCGAAGTGCGCAAAAGCACGCAAAACAACCAAAAACAACCTCTAAACGGCATAAGTGAAACTAAGAAGACCTGAACACTTCAATTGGCCTTATTGACATGATTAGTGCGCAAAAAGCACTCAAAACCTATCTCAAATAGGGCTCAAAATAGCACTTTTTGGGCACTAATCATACCCCCCAACCGAAACGTTGCTAGTCCCTTAGCAATGCAAAAATAATAAGGGCATGCATGCAGTGATTTTCAAAAAGTTTATGATTCAAAAAGGGTGTATATACAAATAAACATTACCTTTAAACTGAAAAATTGACACCAAGTTTGAAAACCAACATGGGAGAACCAAAACCATGCAAGAACAATTTTTAGGTCAATATTGGTTCCATGATTCTCAACTTGAATTTCCACCAAAGTCTAATGGTTCTTTATGTATCCAGATCGAGCCAATAAATTGCAAAATTGTCCCCTCTCCCCAACCTAGCATTGGCATGGCCTTTAGTTGTTGAACAACCTAGAATGGAAAAAGTTACACTCTTTCTTCCAATCACCTCATTTGTAAGGTGCGATACTCAACCAGTTTCACCAAAGTCCATGTAGCGGGGGTCACGATGACTCCCAGCCAATTAAGGTTGAGGGCATCAAGCCAAAAGTCATTGACCATAAACTCTGGGCTTCACCGGGACTCGAATGACTTTGAAAATCAAGCACACAAATCGTTAAACTCTGCACATCCACCAGTAACGCGAACACTTAGTCGATGACTCCTGACCAATTAAGGCTTAGAGACGCCGGGCTTCAAGGCTTTCGCCATATACCCCTCGGACCAGTGTTAAGGTTCAAGGCAAAGTGTCCGACTTTATTTTCTTTTTCTTCTTTTCTTTTCTTTTTCTTCTTGCTTTTTCTTTTCTTTTCCTTTTTGGAAGACTACATTGGTCTTCAAATGTGGGTAACACAAACCTATCCTAGGTTGCCAACATGCCTAAGGCCGGCTATGCAAAGTGAAAGGAGGTAAACAAATTCGACCTAATGAAACAATTTGGTGTGCGGGTGTGTGAATTAGCAAGGGAGAAATAATTTCAAGTTAAGCATCTTTGGAGACAAATTGACGAAAAAATTATATCAAACATGGAATTTGTTCTAACATAAAGGTGACAAGCAGGGTTTCAAAATTTCCATTTAAAGGCAATTCCAATTTATCGATTAAGCAATTCAATTGTCAATTAGAAACAATTCAATTGTCAATTGAAGACAAAACGATTACATAAGGTGGAAGCCTGAAAAGTATATGCAAAAGTGTGTATATATATCTTGGGCCAGCTTTTGATATAGCCAAAATAAGCTGGTACATGCATATCAAAGCTAAACATACAAAAATATCTTTTTGCTTACTATGGCTAATACATGAATCCTCAACAAAATTAGTAAAAGCGATTGATAAAACGTGTATACAAAAACACACACAAAAGAAACTGAACCACTATTCTTGTGTGGTGATGATTATCACTTCTTCGCTGTTGTTTTCAACGTTTATCCAAAGAAATTTTATTCATGATGATGAATCTCATCGATCAGACGGGAAGACGGTGAATGTAATACGGCGATGGGCGTTAGCTGATGACGCCTCTGAATCTTTGTCTTTTTGGGTAACATGATGAACATAACATCAATCACGTATCCTCTGTTTTTGTGGCGATGCTGGGTGAATCGGTGAGTGGACGAATATATATTGTTGTTTGAATGTAAATATGGAAGGAAGAGTGGAGGCGCCAACGAAGGGCTGGGACTCTCTATCGACGGGCATGAGATCGCCGCATGGCAGAGGTCCTGGTGCGATCCGACACCACTCTGGTTACTCTTCTTGGAGGAGAAGAATCTGAGCATGACCATCACTCGCTCCTAGCAGCGGGACTAGAGGCATGGATCCTCCTCTCTATCAGACTCTCCGAGAAAAACCCTAAATCATTCGAGGACCTTATAGTAGTCTCGGCATCGTGAAGACTCTCTGCTCGAACCCGGTATAGGTGGACCTTTTTCTTGAATCATCAAGGGAGGTCATCACCAGCTCAGAGGGACTAAACCAGTATCCCTCTGAGATCCGGTAAAGAGCCTCTAGGATGGCCCCCCTCCGCTGTACATAATGCTGCAGCGGGAATAAGCTGGTCCTGAATAGATGGTCAATCAGCAGCATCTGAGGCGGGAGCTGCCTCCTGAAGAGCACTGGCCCAGCTGTGATGTCTCGGGCCAGTATACGAACCATCTCCCGCTGAGGTGGGTGGGCCCAAGCTCGATAACCCTCTGAATTGGCCGGCGGTATATGCAGGCCCCTGCGCTCTTTGAGATGTGTCATCCCGACTCACGAGCACTCCTGAGCGATGATGCATGAGAGTAAAAATTTGGGCTGTGGATGAGATGCTCCCCAGGGATGTCATCTAATGGTAGAAGCTAGCGAGAACTTCTGGGGTAATATCTTGTCACCGGGATCATGAAGGCGACAAAGTAGTGCTCTATCAACCTCATCGAATCCCGAATGCGGGATCGGTAGCGTCTTGGGTTTATCGTAGTAGACTCACGATGAAAGTCCGCCGAGTGTGGTCGCGACATTCCCGGAATTAGGTGCCGCAATTCGCGGCCTCGATCACGGAGCGAGCGACAAGTGGCGATGATGTCGTCTCGGCTGCCCGAGATGAGCGATGGGTACGAGGGCACGGATGAGGATGACTCACCGGGCGGGATAAATGCGGGCTCGCTTGGAGGCGAGACCCTCCTAGATCTCATTGAGAGTCTGGAGTGACGAGGCCACAGGTCCCGTAAGTCCCCGATATCGTCGAAATCCTGAGGCTCCTCGGGGGTACTTTCAAGATTTGGAGGTGGTAGTGGGGCGGGATCTCTGCTGCAGGTGTACTGCATCGACCATGACGAGGAAGGCGGGGACCCGCCTAGTGCAGACCATAGCGTAATGGGACCGAACCTGCGGTATCTTTGGTGTTGAAAATAAGCCGAGGGCACTCTGGTGATATGTGGCCCTCGCGGCGGCCAGAGAGTCACACTAATGCGAGTAAACGAACGGCGGGGCTCGCGGCGGGGAACCGGGCTCTGGATCGTCGCGCGAAGAAGCGGCGGCACTGCGGTGTGGCTCGGGGGACTATGTGCGTGTCCGGTACACATACTGGCGCGTGGCTAGTGGTGACGGCTGGTGCAGGGGCGACGGCTCGGGCTGCGAAAGCCGGAGGCTCCTTGGCGCGGGGAAGCTCGGCGGGGCTCGGTGCGTGGGTGTTGCTATGGGCGGGGCAAGGCAAAGGCAGGCAGGGGCACGGGCTCGCGGGCTGGCGGTGTGAGCACGATGATAGCTCGGCGTTAGCGTGGACGGAGTGGTTGGAACAACGCGGTGGTGACCTAAAGCTCGCGGGAACATTGTGCGGTGACTCAGAGAAAGAACTAGAGAGGGAGAATACGAAGTGGAATAGATAGCCCATTACCATAACATAAGCACGAGATGGCGGTAGAGTCATTTGCACTTAATTTCGCTAGTATAGCGATTTTGGCTAAACTTGCTTCTACCGCACTAAAATTTTAGCTTAATTATTAATAATATGAAATAAAAAAATTATTATAATAAAAATTATTATATGTAATCTTGTAATTAAAAATTTAATATAAGATACTATATTATAATTACAAATTTACTAATAACGAGGCGCTAAGTTAAGAAACTTTCAAAATAGCAGAAATTATTATGAAATTGACTAGGAGAATTAAAGCAAAAGAAAAAATTGTTGAGCGCAATTCGGTTTGGGGAACAAGACAGTTAAATATAAGCTTTACTCAAGGAGGGTCGAGGAGAATGATCTCCCTCAAACCGCGATGAATGCAGGCCAGATCCTTGGTGTTGTACTTCCCATTGGTGACTTGGTCCTCACTGATAGATTCTGAATTGATCAATTGCCTTACAGTGGGTACTGAAGGCAATACCAAAACCTCTTCTTCACCTTGTCTCATTATTCCTTGCAATTTCTGGACACTAAGCTTCCCTGCATGATGACCATTTGAAACAACTTCATCAGTCAATTGCTTTTCATCTTCTAGCAGCTGGTGTTTGTTGTTCAAATGGAATATGTCGACTCAAGGTCATATTGCCAAATGTAAGTTGCATAACTCAATTTGGCAATTGTGATTACGTGATGGCCGGTGGCCGAAAATGAATCTTCCCTAGGATAATTGGCACATGATTGGGTTCATTGCAATTGGTTCGATTGTCGAGCACTCTGAAATCTCTTGGTATTAGGAGTTGTCTATTTTCTCAAAGACATCCTCAAGCTATCCCTTGGGTTTTACGATCTATCGGCTAATGATAATGTGATGTTGGTTGGTTTAAGTTACTTTGAGCCCTAGCCTTTGGCCTGCGAGAATCACGTGGTGGAGTTCCGCGGCTCCTAAATCAAGCAATGATTTTATCTATGCAGTCCACCAATATTTCACCCGAAATTGTGGGAGATCACGGATCCTTGTATTTGGTAGTTCTTGCTTTGGATTATAACCTTGACATTCATTAAGAAATGCCTTTTTCTCAATGCTCAATCCCTTCTTGATTGTACAAAGATCTTTCAAAAATTTTGCATGAAACGTAACTTGATGATGTCCAAAAGAGGTATGTTGACTTTCACCTGTCTTAGGACTTCTAAGATACCTGCTTGTTGAGATGCTTTCTTCTTACCTCTAAGTGCCTGTGGAAATGGAGGTGGCATGCAGTGCTTCATTGAATCCTCTTTCAGGAAAATGTGTTCTGGCTCCAATTCTTCTCCTTTCCTGGTTTCTTCAACAGGCTTAGGCATGGGCTGATCAACCTCTTTTCCACTCCTTAAGGTGATCTTGCCTTAACCTCATCCATTCTACGGTCTTTGGATGACCCTACCTCATGGATTCCCTTTGGGTTTGGCACTGTTTGGGAAGGGAACCTTCCTCTCTCCTGCACCTCCAGAATATTGTTGATCTTTGTGATTGAGTTCTGTAGGTTGTCAATTCTTTTGTTTAGATTGCTCTCAAGCCCATCTATTCTTTTGTTCAGGGTGCTCTCTACAGTGTCAATCCTTTGTGCCAGTTGCACATTGATCCCTTTTTGCTCTTCCACAAAGTTGCCCACCACCTTACTCAAATTTAAAATGGCTTGTTCCACAGGAGATGAGGATGGTGGTGGTTGTGGATAGTGAAGACAAAGCGTGGTTTGGCACGGGGAGTACATAGGCGGGAAGTGGGCTTCGGGAAAGGAGTTGGGGTGGTGCCAGTTGGAATTGTAGGTATTTCCATATGGGGCTTTGGGTTGTATTGGTGGCTTGTATTGTCCTCACGATGTTGCACATTCGACATCAAATCCTTCTTGTGAGGCCATTGGATCTTTGTTCTTGGGTGGGAGTGGATTTAAGGGTGGTGCATGGATTGGCACGTGCGGGATTTTCGATCCTTCACTTTGCCTTCATGGAGCCGATTTTCATGACTCACTCCGCTTCCTAGTAGATTTGAAATTCTGGCTTTCATTTCTATGTCCTCTAGCAGTGTATAATTCCTCTAGGGTTGGTTGAGACCTCATTGTTTCCATTTCTCTGAGGTTTGGCTCATCGACCTTAGAAGTTTCAGCCACATAGTTTAAAATCCGTGGCTTAAATCGGGATGCTTACTCAGAAAATCTCCCCCACACATGGTTTCTAACAATTGTCTCATGGCAGGAGACATACCACCATAGAAATGGTTTACCAGCATCCATGTATCAAACCCATGGTGTGGGCATGCACTGATAGTCTCCATGAATCTCTCAGCCTTTGGTAAAGGCCTACCGCCCATCTTGAGCTGCAAAGGTATAGATTTGTCTCTTCAAATTGTTGGTCTTATGAGCACTGAAGAACTTCTTTAGGAATTCTGCTTACAGCTCAGCCCAATTTCTTATGGTTCTAGGCCTCAGTGAGTTGAGCCAAATCAGCCTTGTCCTTTAGGGTCAATGGAAATGCTTTTCGACTTTAGCAAATCATGTCAATCATACCTTCCTTAAAAGGTAGATTGCAAACTTCCTCAAAATCCCTTATATGTGTGTATGGATTTTCATTTTCCGCCCTGCATGGTAATAATGAGGAGTAGGGGTACCAAGTAGGAACCTCACTACCATCATGTGGCGATACGATGCGGGAAGGCACTAACTCTAGGGGTGGATGTGGTCCCTCGTGACCTATACGATTGGATTCATTGGGGTGCTCAGGCGACTCTTTGTTCTTGACGAGGAGAGGATCCATGTTATCGGTGTGTGCCGGCTTCCTTTGCTTTAGTCAATTTGGTGCGATTCTCTGCGATCTACGAAGTGTCTACATCACATTTGGTGCATAAACACGTTAAGCAGGCGAGACACAACAAGAGCACAATCCGACTTGCGGGTTAGGAGTTAGAAAAGATAAGTATTTTGTAAAAAAAAACAAAAGCAGGTGAGATTCTTTGCTAAGTTGTGAAAACTTGCGGGTTCATAAGTGAGTTACAAAAGGTTCAAAAAGGTCACCTTCACTTGTAATGAGGATTACAAGTACACTTCAACTCATCAAACGTAGTTTGGCACCATCCCCGGCAACGGCGCCATTTGATTCGTGCCACAGTAGGTTGAGCGGAATCAACAAAATATATATTCCTAAGTTCCTCCTACTGCCGTAGTCAAGCTACTGCAGTATAGCGGTCTAGGGTCGAACACGGGATAGGTTTCATCCTATGAATGACTTGCATCGAGTGTTGAAAATGGTGGGCTTTTAGTTTGGATTTTGGATTTTGTTTGTTTCAAAACATGATGGGAGTATTTTAGATCTTGATTAAGCTGTAAGGCGAAAGTAGAGTGTGAAAGGTAACTTTGAAGATTTAGGTCACTAACCTTGATAACATAGAGCAAGCAAAGTGTCTCGGGTTTTATCTCGCATTATGAGGCAAGCAACCCCTATAGTCGAAGCCATACTTAGGATCTTTGTTTAACTATGAAACCTAACCCTAGAATCACTTCTATTTGAGTCAACACAGGTAACATGCATCCTCTGACCCTTCAGTTTGAAACCTAACATTCGACATCATTTAGAGTGGCTCGTAAAGGCGTCAAACAGCTTGAGTGCATCTTATGATAAGTATACCTTTGTATCCTCGCTATAGTAAGTATTGGCTAAAGTAATGACATTAAATGATATTCAACTAGTTTGAGAAGATGGGGCCATAAATACGATTGCACGAAGCATTTTAACACATGAGGACAACGCAGGCGCACAACCAGAAGCTAGCTAACCATAACTTCAAAAGCACAAAAGGCTTAGCCAAGCATCTCTTGAGTTGTCATCCCTCGAGAGGGTTGTTTGAGTAACTGAAAATGAGAGAAGAGGAGAGAAGAGAAGCAAAACCTAAGCTGAAATTCTGCAGGAGATATTTACAAAAAAAATGAAAATGTACTTAAAGGTTGCTTCGAATTGCTTAGGGTTACAAAATGGTTTGGGGGGGAGCTTATATAGGCCACCCAGTGTTGAAAATACAAAGCTAACATGATACAGGCTAATACAAGACGAGGAAGTAATACACCAAAATGAGAATTAGGTTTGCATTAATTACAAAGGATGACAAAGGCGAGGGAAATTTAAGCTAGAAATGCAATTTCGCTAGGTAGCGAAATTGCACGAAGATAATCGAGAGGAATTTCGCTAGGCCTTTGCAGGAATTTTAAGCTGGCTAAGCGAAATTTCGTAACAGCGAAATTTTTGAGATAGCGAGAAGTGTGTGAATTTGGCCCAGGAGCGATTGCATAGCGGGGTCCTGAAAACCTATGAAATTTCTCAATTCGCTAGGATTCATGTTCGCAATCGTAGTTTTCCAGCGATCTTAATTTCACAGATTCTTTGCTCTTCAGCTGCATTGCCCTCTTTGCTCCTCTACTGCATCATTTTCATCCACTTTGCCTTCATTCCATTGAATCTTGGCATTTGGTGATAAATGGGCAATCTTCCATGGTTAAGCATATATCTAAATATTGAACTCTCCAAGGTCTGTGAAGCACAAACAACCAAATAACCTCTAAACGGCATAAGTGAAAACTAAGAAGACTGAACACTTCAATTGGCCTTATTAACATGATTGGTGCGCAAAAAGCACTCAAAATAGGGCTCAAAATAGCACTTTTTGGGCTTTAATCGGGAGGTGCACTCGCATGGGAGATTTCTATAGTCCCTCATGGACATGTATGCTCTAGGGTTTCTCTCCACATGGTATTGACTGTACTGCTCTACCTCTAGGTGTTCCATTTGATCACAATTCAAGCTCAGTTCAGGTTATGTGGGAGATTGACTTTGACTAGCCTTCCTCTTTGATTTCTAATCCACTGGAAATTCCTGTAGTAAAAACGAATTAAGCGATGACGACGAAGAAATCCTACAAAGTTGGGAACTATGAACTGAAACTAAGATTAACGATAATATATAGAGAAGAGATTCACTAAGACTTGTGATGAGGATCACAAGTGTTCATCGAGTCATCATTGCTTGGGCGCATTCGGCTTGGCGCGCCATTTAATTCGTGCCTGTTGAGGTGTGCTCGAAATGAAGATAATATGTATAACCTAAAATTCCTCCCTCTTCTTGCGTACCAAAGCTCTTTTGTAGTATAGTGGCTCTAGGGTCGAACTCAGGGATGGGTTTTCTTCATACAAAATGATTTGCAGTGATATTAAAACCGGTGAATTTCAGTTTGGATTTGGGGTGTTGTTAAAAACAATGAGGATTGATTGTTTGTAGGCTGAAACTAAAATAAGTAAAAATGTAAAATAGAAGGCTCCTTAAAGCGTTGGGTCACCGGGGTTAAGTCTCTAGGGTAAATGAGAATTTCCAGGGTTCTTTCCTCGCATTGAAGAGGGTGACCTGTAGTCATCTCCCGAACCGGATCTTCATGTAGATATAAAAACTAACCCTTATTAAATTTCTCTGAAAATGGCATTCTTTGCCGTCATGTTCTCGTCTGGTCTCAAGCGAGTCTCCCTTAACTCACATTAAAATGGGTAATAAATGGTAACTAATGAACATCACGCGATCTAGTAATAAGCATCAAGTGAGCACTAAAAGATTACCAAATACTGACCATTCAACATGAGTCGAAGGGATCTAAACCTAGAGTAAAGGGAGAACACGAATGACAGTGAGTACTGCTTTTGAAGAAAAAGCAGAGGCTCCTCATTTTTTCTCTAGATCACAGTGCTTGATGACCCTCTACTTTAAGGAGCAAGAGGTTCTAGCTGCTCATCCTCGGAGGGTGTTTGGCATGAGAGAAAATGAAAAAGAAAATGAGAGAAAGAGAGAAACGTGAGCTTCCTGGAGAAGCTTCCCCAATGTATGTTAATAAAATGAAAAGTTCTTTTCAAGAGTCTTGATTAAAGTTTGGTTGCCACAGCCTCATTTACAAATTACCAAAAAAAAACTTCAAATCCAACACTATTACAAGGAGAATTTTGGAAGAAATACAAAGAGGAAAACAAAAAGGTGGCGACGTAGGAAGGAAAGGAAGCGAGATGAGCAGTGTGAGGCGCGAATAGTCTTGCGAGGAGACAAATTTCGCGGGTGTCAGTTTCTTCACTTTTGCTCTTCTTTCATACAGGGATGCGATGCGCAACGATAGGTTCAACTTTCGGGTTCGTGTTTGAATTATTTCGATAATTTTAGCTGATTATCTTATAAAACTACAAAATTAGCCACAAAATCGTCGAGTAGAATAGCAGGGACCTTAATGTGCAAATCGGGTTAATTAGAATGATTAGTACACAAAAAGCACTCAAAACCTATAATAAATAGGGTTCAAAATAGCATTTTTTGGGCACTAATCAGAGTTCATCCGACATCATCTTCGCCTCGGCCTTCTACAAGATGGATATCGGAAAGGGCTAAGCTGGAACCAGTTAGCACCCACTTGCGAGATTCTGCGGAAAGTGTTGCCTTGGGCTCCAATACAACTAGTGCTCACTTTGGGAGACCCCCCGTGCCAGGCAATGACCACAACAAGATTCCTCGTTGTAGACGCCCCATCAAAACATAATATTTTCTAGGAGACCCTCGCTGTATGAAGGCCATTCCCTTCGCGTACCACATGATGATCAAGTTTCCCACCACAAGCGGAGTAGGAATGGTTCGAGGAGACCAGCGCATGGCCAGAGAGTGTTACTCATCATCCATGAAGCAAAAAACGATCGACAACATATACCTGGATGAGCTCGACATGCGCGAAGAGGTGAACACTCAACCTAAGCCCTCGGAAGAGTGGGAACTGTAAGCGTGGGCAGCGATGCGAACACCTCGCCTATATCAGCTCAAGCTAGCGAAAAGACCTCGAAACCACCACCCATTTCTTGAGCGAGCAAAGCGTCTTTGCATGGACGACCAGGATATGGGAGAATTGACCCCCACCATAATCACTCATAAATTTAAATGTCAACCCGTCCTTGAGCCAGTCAAAGCGAAAGAAGAGGCCGCGAGAAAGGAAAGCGATCAACGAGGAGGTTAGCAAACTCTTCCAGGAAGGGGCAATCAGAGAGGTGGAATATCCTGAGTGGCTATCCAATGTTGTACTTGTCAAAAAAGCAAACGACAAGTGGCGACTCTGCATCGACTTCATTGACATCAACAGAGCATGCCCAAAGGATAGTTTCCCTTTGCCGCGAATCGACCTCATCGTAGATGCCACAGCCGACCATGAACTCCTCAGTTTCATAGATGCTTTCTCCGGCTACAACCAGATCAATGATAGGACGAAAACGTGATGTGTATATATATGCGCCTGTAATGGCGCCGTGCACGTCTTCGCTCGAGAAATATAATGATAAGTGAGTATCGTTCCCACGGAGGATTGGGTTACTAAGTCTGAAGCTCTAATGTAGCCTATGCTTTAAGTGGATGTGGAAATATGAAAATTCCAAAGACACTAATCTAGGCATGCAAAAATAGTGTATAAAGACTAAAAAACCTTAAGGTATAGATTTCACCTAAACAATGATGTATGAACCTCCTATTGATTAGCAGGTGGTCGATTTCATCATGAAGATGGCCAAGTTCAACTAATGTATATTCGAATCTCTCTCAGAAGTATTCGCACTACCCTTAGAAAAGGTTATAATGCATCTGCGCACTCAAACCATCATAACTAAGGGGATGCATTGAACCCTATAAATCTCAATACCACACCTAATCTCCCTTATAGCCTCTCTATCTCATGATAATTAGATGATAAATCATCCATGATGCAATTTTAATTCTCACTTCTCAGTTTTGAATCAAACCACAATTCATGCAAATATTGGCCAAATATCCACAAGCATGTTAAGATCTAAATGAAATACTCAACATAAATATGAAGCAAACATCAATCAATATAAATTAGGAGAGATTCATACAAAAATGTCTTGTACCATCTAAACCCTAAGAAAACTAATTAAAACATAAGTGGAAAAGTAAATACAACCATCGAAAGAAAGAACGGAAGGAAGGAAAGAAAACAAATTTGGCGATTTAGGCTCCTTTTTCTCCTCCATTATCCTTCTTCTTCCTCAAGTGTTCTTCCTCTTTAAGAGCAGACCTAGAAATCTCTCAAGAACAAGCCCTAGGTGTTTCCACCCCTACAAAGACTTGTTCTCCCATAAAAAACGTCAAAAACCATTCCCGTCGTCCTCCTCTCGATCCCTACAGTTGAACTTTGAATCATCGTATGGGCTCAAAATGGGCTAAAAATCCATCAAAATCAACCCCTAACGTCGCGATGTCGTTTGGCAGCAATCAGCGATGTCAGGATCTTTTGTTTCTGACTCTGCAACCTGCGACGTTCCGGCGTTGCGGCGTTGCTGCCATTTCTGTTTTTGCTCCAACTTCGTAAGACCATAACTTTGTCATCCGAACTCCGATTTGGGTGTTCTTGGTACCGTTGGAAAGATCTTGAAGTGTAGAATCCATCCATTAAAGCTTACTTCAATTGGAGCTCATATGGTATCTGAAAACGTCAAAATACAGTAGCTGCTTATGTAGTAGTTTTTCCACCAATTTTGCACAATTCCATCAAATGGATGACCTGATCATAAGTATGAACTTTTAGAGCATTAGGGCACTTATTTAACATAAAAACACTAGAAAAAATAACTAAAGCATAGGGATAAAATGAGTATATAAGATACTCATCACACCCCTAAACTTAAATTCTTGCTTGTCCCCCCGAGCAGAGACCCGACCTCAAAACAAACAAAATTGAAAATGACATGAACTAAAAATAATGAGATGAGTATGATGACATGATTCCAAATGGAATCACTATGAACACAATTTAGCAATATTAGCCTTTTCAACCAAAATTTAGGATCCTTAAACTTTTAAACTTTCTAAGGAACATGGCAAAGCAAAGCATGTTAAGCGAAGAACCATCGACCCCAGTCCCTTTGTTGACCTTTCCCAAGGAAACTAAGTGTAGGTGATAGCATGATCTTCATTGTATAGCAAGGTCCTGGCACCCCAAACTTAAGCTCAACTCACCTGTTTTGGAAGAAGCTAACTAAGAGAAAGGATAAGAAGCATACCCTTTTTATTCATACCAAAATACCTAAAATTTCCTAAATACAAATGAAGGAGAACTAGTGCGAAAGTTTTAGATGAGTATTCTGTAAAGCGGAGATCCATTAGTGACTCCCCACCAATTGGTTAAGGGCACCAGGCATTAAATTCCTTCAAACTTCACCCCAAACACTCAACCAAACTCAAGGGCCTTAGGTTGTGAGAAGGATCCATCTTGTCCCATGTAGCGACGTGAAGTCAGCTGACTCTCGGCCGAGTTGGCAGGGCATTGGGTTTTGAAAGGCCTCGGGTGTGCCGGGATTCTGATTGGATGATTCACTTATTCTAATTCACAAGCCTATTTTTTGACTTTTTTTTTTCTTCTTTTTCACTTTTTCTATTGTTTTTTTTTCATTTTTCTCTTTTTAGTTGGGGCTTAATGACAATCCTCTTTTGATTGGGTGTCCCATCACTTGGATGGTTAGAATCCCCCAAGGTTAGTTGAATTCAAGGCAAGAGTTAGGGACCAAGGTATCTGAGAGACCAAAAAGTGTGTGTGTGATAGATTCCTTGAGAAATAGCTTCTTATAGCACGATAGGTGGCTAAGCTAAGTCACCCCATACCCGGCTCAGTACAATTCGGATCATTTAAAAACCTAAGGGTCCTATTCCTCTTTACACTTGGCATTTTTGAATAGTTGTGTTCAAAATGACCTTCTATTAGCCAACAAGGCATCAAACTCACTCATATGAGACACAAAATAAATAAAATAAAGAATGAAAAACACATGCAACTAACAACCAAACAACTAACTAAAACAGGTAAGGAGATACAAAAGTTGGATTTTGGATATATATATATATATATATATATATATATATATATATATATATATTTTAATGATTTCTTGAATTCACCCCCAAACTTGAAATGAACATTGTCCTCAATGGAAACAAAGCAGAATGGATAATGAGTACTCCTACGAGGTTGATCAAAATCTGCGGAAGTTGCTCCAATGAATGGCTAAACTGAGGCAAAGAGGTGTTAAGAGGGGTTAGACTTTAAGTCAAATGAAGGATGCTTGAATATGGTTTCCTCTTTGGTTTGCCGCCCAAAATTATTGAACTAGCTTTCAACCTTTAGCTTCCCAAAACCATATTTGAATCCCCAAAAACACAGAAATTAAAAACTAAAGCTGCAAAAAACAAATCTTTGAAGAAAAGAGAGAAGAAGGAAGAAGAAAGTTAGAAAAGGAGGAAATTTATTAAAAAAAACTCAAAACTAACTTCTGAAATAGAAAATAGAAAAACATTTTAAGCAGGATGCCTCCCCAAGGAGAGTACGCTCCGTTTTTCGAGTCGGCTGAACTCTATCTGAGATGGGTTGGTGTTTCTTGCCTCCATCCTTCTCTAGCGACAGTTGTAACAAATAAACAGCGACATAGTCTTCCACAATCTTTTTTTTTTATTTTCTATTTTTTTAATTTTTTTGTTTACAATAGTTCCTCTCAATTCATTATTAGTGAATGATGTACTGCATCCACCTCAGAATTTGGGATCGTCTTCATTTTTTCAATTCTTCATGCATCTCACCCCATAAAGTCATCTCCGAAAAGGTCTCTACAACCTCCTCTTTTACCTTTTCATATGATTCCGGAGAAGTTGACTCTTTTTCCTCCTTTTCAACTAAGTCTTTCGAAGTTTCTGCATCATCCTCCTCCACTTTTTGAAGCTTCTCAAGTTCTTCATTACCTCTTGAAGTGATTTCTTCATTATAGCTCTAGTTTTCTTCTTATGTATTCACCCCAAGAGTAGATGGCGAACTCTCATGTTGTCCTTCAAAGGACTTTGTAACCATATTCTCTTGTTCATTCATATATTTTGCCACTAGTTCTTCTATACTCATACTCTCATCTTCTTTAGGTTGTTCTTTCTCAAATGTAAGTTGAGCATCAGAAGTGGCCATTGGAGCCATCTCTTCTTGCAAGCTATCAAATGGTGTATGCTGAATTTGAACATTAGCCCTTGTCAATTCCATGAATTGAACTTGAGATGTCACACATTCAGCATGACTCTTTCATTTCAATTAATCTTCCTCTAACTTTTCATTCTCTCATGTGGAGGTTGAAACATCTCATTTGGATTAAAGCAGAGCAACCCAGCAGTAGTCCATTTCATCCATTGATCTTGAAAATTCAGGTGTGCCATGGTAAAAATGCAGTTTGAGTTCTTCTTAATTCATCCATAGCTTCTTCTAGGCTCGATATTTGGACTTGTGGAGATTGAAGAGTGTTATAGCTTGTATTCCATGAGGTGTTTGGGTGGTGGCTCCATCCAAAATTATGATTGCTCAAGTATGGGGTACCTCCATGTGAGCATAATCCATTTATTGATGCATATATGGTTGCCACACTTGACTTGCACTTAAGTTGTCACTCTTCTTTGATGCTCATCGGTAATTGCCGCATTCTTCGTTCTTTGCTCAAGGTCAATAATGCATTTGTCAACTCGATGATAGGATCCACATTGTGATTGAAATGCTATAAAACAAAAAAAATAAAATTCAAAAGTACTTTGAAGTGGACAAGGAAAATAAACAAGACTAACTATATCAAAGTAAGGTAAAGCTATTTCCAAATCAATATTAATAAAAGTATGATTCCCGGCCCAGCGGCACAAAAAACTTGATAGAAGTAGAAAAGCACCTTTTGCCGTGATGTGTGTATAATAAGCTGTAATGCGCAAGTGATGCGCCTCAATGTCTCTAATGATAAAAAGTGGTGGCATCGTTCCACGGAGGAATTGGGTTACTAAGTACCAGCTCTATAATCTTACATAGCCTATGCTTTGTTGGATGTTTGGAAAATCTCTAAAAAGATTTAAAGGAAAGACACTAAATGCTGGGCATGCAGAATGAGCGTATAGAACCTAAGGAAACCTTGAATTATAGATTTCACCTAAACAATGATGTACCATGAACCTCCTAACCCAATTAGCAGGTGGTCAATTTCATCATGAAGATGGCGATTTACAATGTATATTAGAATCTCTCTCAAACATTAGCACTACCCATGAAAAAGGTTATGTATCTCTGCCTCAAACCATCATAATTAAGGATACATTGAACCTATAAATCTTAATACCACACCTAATCTCCTTATATCTCTATCTCATGATAATTAGATGATAAATCATCCATAGTGTTTTATTCTATTCAAGATTTTGAATCAAACCACAATTATCTGAATATTATTAAATATCCACAAATGAATCTAAATGAAATACTCAACATAAATATAAAAATAAAACATCAATCAATATAAATTAGGAGAGAGATTCATACAAATATGTCTTTGGCTACATCTAAACCTAAGAAAACTAATTAAAACATAAGTGGAAAAGTAAATACAACCATCCAAAGAAGAAAACGAAGGAAAGAGAGAAAACAAATTTGGCGTTGAAGCTCCATTTCCTCCTCCATTATCTTCTTCTTCCTCAAGTGTTCTTCCTCTTTAAAGAACGAACCCACAATCTCTCAAGAACAAGCCCTAGGTGTTTCACCCCTAAAGGAGCTTGTTCTCCTCAAACGATCAAAAAACCATTCCGTCCTCCTCTCTCGATCCCTACGGTTTGGGCTTTAAATCCTCCCGTATGGGCTCCAAAATGGGCTCAAAATCCATCCAAAATCGACCCCTAACGTCGCGGCGTCGTTTGAAAGCGTCGCGTGTCCGGGATCTTTAGCGTTCTCTGACTCTGCGCAGCTTGACGTTCCAACGTCGCGGCGTTACTGCAGCTTTCACATTTTTGCTCAACCGTAAGACCCATAACATAAGCGAACTCCGATTTGGTGTTCTTGGTACGTTGGAAAA